>CM059196.1:18203042-18362701 GCA_030323885.1 Branchipolynoe longqiensis
TTGGTTATTGCGCTAACTCCATGTAGTTGTAAAATGGCTAAAGCTTCAATATGTGGTTGTGTAGGCAGGCTATAGTGAAATGAATACAGACAAAGAGAAAGGAAGAGTATAAAGTGTAAAGGAGAGAGAGTCTGGTTTATTATTTATATGGTTACATGGGTTCATTGTAGAGTATCTCCCACCCCTTTCCTCCAATGGGAAACAAGCAGTCTTGGCCCTACCAATAGGGATCCAGCATTCCTGGTCCCCATGGCTACCCACCACCACCAAGCTGTATGGCCCCATGGCCACCACCACCAACCTTGACCCTTGAATGTGGTGATCACTATCCCAGCAGAGGGGGGGGGGGGGGGGTAGGCCTTGAGTGCCCTCACACCCAGACCTGCCAGCACCACTATGTCTATTTACATCTCACTCAGGCACCACCAGCCCTTACATATATATATATAAAAATATATACATATATATATATATATATATATATATATATATATATATGTATATATATATATATATATATAGTATAATGTATATATATATAAAGTCAGGCTATAGTACAAAAGAACAAGACAATAAAAAGTGGGTTGAGATAAATGTATTCTCTGGCATAGGGAATATTTGCCCTAGCCGAATAAAAGAAAAAATTCCAGGGCTTGAATGACAATGGGAGAGCCCGTAGTACAGGTGGAGGCCGCAGGTGGCGCCACCAGTAGCAGGAGTAGATATAGGAGGTGAATACATCGAGGACAATGGTAGGTAAGATAGAGGAAGAATAATAATACGAATAATAATAATTCCCTTCCGCGCCTTTATACTCGCATAATGCTTATACATCACATAAAGTCAGGCTATAGTACAAAAGAACAAGACAATAAAAAGTGGGTTGAGATAAATGTATTCTCTGGCATAGGGAATATTTGCCAAAGATCAAGGATCCCCCAACCCAGGAGGTAGTCATTAATCTGTACTAGAGAGGAAGGCGGGTAGTGGCGAGGGAGGTAGCCACCCTCATGTCGTTCATGATCCTGATGGAGAAGGGGGTCTTCAGATAAGTGAAGACTGTGTCGGTGCACCAGTCCCCCCTGGTGCGAAGCTCCTCGATCGAGGCGCCGCATAGGGAAAGGAAGGTCCACCCGCCTCTCCTCAGAGAGTGGGAGGAGACAGAGGCGGGGTCGAGCCCCGCCTTCCCCGCAAAGATCTGTAGGGTATCTTGGTAGACTTTATAGGGGAGTGGGGAGGAGACGCGGCCCACAACAGGAATGCGGAAGGCCAAGTCGCCCCCCGTCGCGGGGAGCTGCTCAAAATGAAGTTCGGTCCAATAGACCGCGCAGATCTGCTCATTAGGGCAGCGTGCTACTGGGATCTCCAGAACCCTCTCCTTGAACTGAATTGTCTTGGAGCGCCTTATCGATAGGATCATCCCCCAGGGGAAGAAGCGGAAGTCTCCTCGGAGAAGGGCAGAATCAGAGGCTGTCACCTGGCACTTCCTGAGAAGGGCCCTGAAGCTACAGAGCAGGGCTGCTCTCCAGGCTACATGGCCGGGGGAGGGAGATAGGAAGCGCAACATGCTCAGAAGAGTCTCGGGCAGGATGGGAACTGCCTGTTTGGGGGCTGTAGCGCACTCCCTCCTGATCCCTCTCAGGGTTGACGCGACCTCATAACTAGTGTATGCTATTGGTTCAGAGCCTCGCTGCTTTAGAAAGTTGTTGAGTCCACTGAGGTAGTTCAGGATTGATGAATACTTCATCGTTCTTGCCAGCCATGTGGCATATAGTGCCACCTGCTTCGGCGGGCATGGTAGGGGGGTGAGCGACTCGGTTTCTTCGTGAGTTTCAGGAAAGTGAGTAAAGCTGACACCAAGGTCCGGTTCCTCGGGATTGACGTAGACTCCTTGAGCCTTGAGCTCAGTCTTCCCCAGGACAAACTGTCAAAGACAATAAAAGTCCTGCACAGTCTTCAGGGACGTAGGAAGGCGTCCAAGAAGGAACTCGAGCAGGTGGGGGGCCTACTGGCCCACTGCTCTAAGGTCATTAGAGGTGGGAGAACATTCACGAGGTGCATATATGACTTGATGGTCAGGCTTAAACAACCTCATCATAGAGCCTGACTAGGCAAGGGGATAAGGGAGGACATAGACTGGTGGTTTCGCTTTCGAGGCGATTTAACGGCAAGGCCAGGATCTTGGGGAAGTTCGCTCCAGTAATAGCAACTTACAGCGATGCCTCTAAGTGGGGATTCGGAGCCCTCCATGGTCACGACTGGTTAGTTGGCTCTTTTATCGACGGAGCCAACAGACCTCTCGGGTCCTATGCCGGCCACCACCACCTCCTCCCTCCATCTGACATAGGCTCGTCCCACATCGACATTCAAGAAATGTGGGCGGTCTATGCAGCCTGCCTTCGTTGGGGTACAGGCTGGGCCAACAGCACAGTCATGATCGTGACCGATAGTGAGGTTGTTCGGGCAGCGCTGAACACAGGCAGGTCCAGATGTAAGGGGATCATGCTCTTCCTCCGCAAACTATTCTGGCTGTCTGACGAAAATAACTTCTCGTTCAGCTCTGTCTATATCCGTAGTAGTGTAAACGTGATCTGTGACTCCCTAAGTAGGCTAAATGAGGCGGATAGCGCGGATAGGATCAGGGCTGTTGATGTCACTGGCTCGCTCTGCTGTAGCCACATATTGGATGCCTCGTTTTCTTCTTGCAGTGATAGTGGCGCTAAAGGTCGAGCAGCAGGAATACCAGCGCCAGTCCTACGCAAAAAACTCGGCCATCACAAGGGGGGTGCAGATCCGGAAATATTTAGAATATGCTAACTTGTTCCACTCCTCAAGGGCGCCTATCCCTTGCTCCGTGGAGCAGGTGGCCTTCTATGCTACCTGGCTGGCCCGCTCATTGAAATATCGGTCGATTCTCAACTATCTAAGCGGCCTAAACCATTTTTTAAGGATGAACGACGAGCCGCCCATAGACTACAAGGGTTTTGTTCTTGCTGCTACCCTGAAGGGGATCCGTAGGGCCAAGGGCGACGCACCCCGCCAGGCGATGCCTCTGCTCCCACATATGCTGCGGAAGACTTTTTCACTACTTTCAAACAACCCTGGCCACGTAGCATGGAGGGCGGCGGTCCTCTGTTCCTTAAGGGGCTTACTACGCAAATCTCAGGTGACCATGTCAGACTCCACTCTCCTCAGATCTGACTTCACATTTTATGACTGGGGGATGCTCCTGACTGTGCGCCGTTCTAAGACAATTCAATTTACCGAACGGGTGCTCGAGATCCCGATCGCCAGGTGCTGCGACACCAGTCTCTGTGCGGTCCATTGGACCGAAATGCATTTCAACCAAATCAGGGTGGGCCCATCTGACCCTGCCTTCCGCATCCCATGTTTGGAGGGGGTCTCCTCTCCACTTCCATATTCCGTTTACCAGGAGACCCTCAAGATATTCTCCACCAGGGCTGGCTTCGATGCGTCCACCCTCTCGTCTCACTCCTTGAGGAGGGGAGGCTGCACCTTCTTGTCTATGTGCGGGGCCACAATCGAAGAATTAAAGGTCAGGGGTGACTGGGCCTCTGAGACAGTCTATAGTTAATTGAAGACTCCCCTCGGGGTTAGGATAGTGAATGACTTGAGGGTGGTCGCGGCCCTATGCTCGGAGGATGCGAGTGCTGGGTTGGGGGGAGACGCTTAGGTGTTCTCCTTTGGCCTTTTTATTGTGCATGCACTAGATGCTCAATAAAGTGTCCGACCCAACACTCGTCTCTTTCTTCCTCTATTTCATACCCTAACTTTATAGGATGTATAATGAATTATGCAGATATAAAAACAGGCAGAGTTTCATTATTATTTATTATTTCGTATACTTTGTTACTTATATTATTGTCCAATCGCTGACCTGCCCGGGATTTTCCCCGGCTAGCTGGGTGCGAGCGCCACCACCGGCCGGGCAGTCATTCTGCCTTCGGATTTCAAACTTTACTGGTATGCCTTTTTATTGTGCATGCCCTAGACGCTCAATAAAGTGTCCGACCCAACACTTGTCTCTTCCTTCCTCTATTAGTATTACATAGCCTAACTTTATATATAGATATATATATATATATATATATATATATACATGTGCCTGGTCACGTACACCGATCAGTAATATAACATTTGCATTCCCCCCTTAGCCGTTTATCGGAATATATTACATAGTGATGGGTTAATAGATTACTGAATGTAGAGTTGGTTGCGATAGCTCCATGTAGTCAGTGTTCTTAGATTACTGAGTGTAGTGTTGGTTATTGTGCTAACTCCATGTAGTGATGGTTTAATACATTACTGAGTGTAGAGTTGGTTCTTGCGGTAGCTGCATGTAGTGAGTGTTCTTAGATTACTGAGTGTAGTGTTGGTTCTTGTGTTAACTCCATGTAGTCAGGTGTTCATAAGTTACTGAGTGTAATGTTGGTTCTAGTGTTAACTCCATGTCGTCAGGGTTAATAGATTACTGAGGGTAGTGTTGGGTCTTGTGTTACATTGATATATTCAGGGGTGAATAGATTACTGAGTGTAGTGTTGGTTCTTGTGTTAAGTCCATGTAGTCCATCTAGTCAGAGTTGATATATTACTGAGTGTAGTCTTGGTTCTTGAGTCAACGCCATGTAGTCATGGTTCAGAGATTAATGTAGAGGTAATATTGGTTCTAGTTTCAAGTCCATGTACTTAGGCAGTAATACTAGATGACTGAGTGTAGAGGTGGTTCTTGTTTTAACTGCCTGTAGTCAGGGTTAATAGATTCCTGAGTGTAGTCTTGGTTCTTGTGGTAACTCCATAGAGTCAGGGTTCATAGATATCTGAGTGTTGTGTAGGTTCTTGTGATAACTCCAGGTAGTCAGCTTTAATAGGCTATTGAGCGCAGTGTTGGTTCTTTTGTTAACTCCATGTAGTCAGAATTAATAGCTTACTGAGTGTAGTGGTTCTTCTTGTGCTAACTCCATGTAGTCAGGGTTCACAGATTGCTGAGAGTCGTGTTAGTTCCTGTGTTAACTCCATGTAGTGAGGGGTTAATATATTACTGAGTGTAGTGTTAGTTCTTGTGTTAACTCCTTATAGTCAGGTTCAATAGGTTATTGAGTGTAGTGTTGGTTCTTGCGCTAACTCCATGTAGTCAGGGTTAATAGTTTACTTAGTGCAATATTGGTTATTGTGCTATCTCCATGTTTGTCAGGGTTAAGAGATTACCGGGTGTAGTGTTGGATCTCATGTCAACTCCATGTAGTCAGGGTTAATAGGTGATTGAGTGTAGTGGTGGTTCTTATGCTAATCCATTTAGTCAGGTATTCATAAGTGAATGAGTGTAGTGTTTGTTCTTGTGCTAACACCATGTCGTCAGGGTTAATAGGTTATTGAGTGTAGTGTTGGTTCATATGCTACCTCCATGTAGTCAGGTATTCATAAGTTACTGAGTCCAGTGTTGCTTCTTGTGTTAACTCCATGTAATCAGGGTGAATTGATTACTGAGTGTATAGTTGGTTCTTGCACTAGCTCCACCATGTAGTTTAGAGTTAATATATTACTGACGCAACTGAGTGTAGTCAACGCCAGGTAGTCATGGTTCAGAGATTAATGGAGAGGTAATGTTGGTTCTCGTGATAACTCCATGTAGTCAGCTTTACCAGGTTATTGAGCGCAGTGTTGGTTCTTGTGTTAACTCCATGTAGTCAGGGTTAATAGATTATTGAGTGTACTGTTTGTTCTTGAGTTAACTCCATCTAGTCAGCTTTAATAGATTACTGGGTGTAGTATTGATTGAAACGAGGACATACCATTAAAACAGAATCTTGAGAAAGTAGACACGACAGTTTTACGAGAAATGAATCATTCAAATTGTCGCAGAGACTTGAAGTTGAAGTTGAGATACAACCTATTATATGACAGAGAAGTAGATAAGTGTAATAATATTGACCTACATGGAGGGTTTGTAGATGAAATGGGACCCATTCTGTGAAGGTACGCCAAATTGCGAATTGTAAACAAACGAAAAAAGGTAAACCGACCACCGGTAGAAAATGCCTATTTTGTCAAAAATAATATTGTTATAGTCAACATCCACTGACACTACTTGACCTGCTTTTAAAAGAGTTCATGGGTCAGATTTCTATTATATTTTCACTCGCAACAACGCAATATAACCGCATATTCAAAAACAATTCAAACACCTTAATTCAGAAAAACGTATGCTGCACTTACCGCCATGGTGATGCTTTTATGACCCAATTACCCGTAACCAAGGCAGATGTTACTGTGTCACTTCGCGCCCAAAACATAGTCCGTTAGAAAATGCCGTCGGTATGTGTTTTTATTACATTCACTAAGCACACAACAACCCTGAATCGATATCGGATTATACATGCAGAAGCATAACGGGGTGGATTGAACAGTTGTGTTGTATGATAGTGTATTTGTAAATAATAGCCATTCGAATAATAGTTCCACTCTGGACCAATCAGCTACGATTATTTGGCGTATCTAGCGACGGAGGGTGGCGATGTGTAGCCTTTCAACAGAGGTAGTTTCGCAATCTTATATGATTAAGAAATTATATGAGATGGTAAATATAAATGATCATCTATCATAGCCCCTAATCTAAGAAACTCTGTATGCAGTCGTGATAGATAGTCCTAAAAACGTTGTTCCTGAAATATTTTGAACACTACTCTGTTTACAAAAGTAGTAGTTCAGCAATTTGCCACTAAGCGCCGCTAGCGACATCTGTGTAAAGACTTATCTGGATGCACTCAAACGGCACCTAGCGGCTACGATGGGTACTGGAACCCCACGAGGCGAGGTGTCACCATAGCTTCGTCCCCAGCCACGAACAGGCAGTCCTAAAGGGGCTGTCACATTACGGTTTTTTTGCGGCAGCGTATGGCGGCGTAGACGCTTTACGTCATATACGTCGGCATACACCGCAATACGCCACCATACGCCACGAATACGCTACGCGTACGCTATGCATACACTACGCGTACGCTATGCATACGCTACGCATAGGCCGTCATGTGCCGGCCTATGCCGGCTTATGCCGTTGTACACCGCCATACGCTTTCTCCCGTTCGTCCGTCCAAATTTGTTTGTGCACGCTAAAAAAATCTCGACCTACGGGGGCGTATGGTTCATACGCTACTCATACGCTTCTCATACGCAGGCATATGCTCCTCGTACGCTAGGGGTATGCTGGCATAAGCTAGGGGTACGCTGGCGTACACTACTCATACGCTCAACTTGCGCCACGGGCGTATCTCTGGCGTATAAAGCATACGCAGAACCTACGAGTTGCGTATGGGACTTGGGAGCGTATTTGTAGCGTATGCAAAGCGTATGAGTAGCGTATGCCCGCGTATGCCCGACCTATGGTCTCGGTATATAAAGGCGACGCACTATATACCCAGGAGCCACCAGGTGGCCGACCGAGGAGAGATAACATAGGTCTCGCATACGCTTCGCATATGCTCCTCATACGCTCCTCATACGCTCCTCATATGCTCCTCATACGCTCCTCATACGCTCCACATGCCACTCAAAACTGTCAAAAAATGTCACAGTATGCTCCCATACGCTCCTCGCTTGCTCCTCATAGGTTCCGCATATCTCAAAAACACCCGAGAGGTCACCAAAGGTCACGATACGTCGTCCCACACAGCTTTTTCCCATTTTCGACATACGTTTTGAATACGCTCCCGCCATATGCCGTAATGTGACAGGGCCTTTACCATTACCGCATCGGGCAATATATGGAATACCTGTAGGGAAGGGCCAGTGTAGTTGTTCCTCTATGCAGCATGCACTACTCTGCGACGGATCGTCGTCAAGGCCTTAAGCCCATAGGCCATCAATTTATTAAGCGGTGAACTGTTTCATGTCCCGACTGGTGGGTGGGGGTGGGTGATACGGGAAGAACTGCACTCGTGTATCTCTGTCTCAAAAGTGACATGAACCTAATAATATATGGTTTCATTTCTTCTCAATGCATCTCGCTATGATCTGAACCTCATGATATGGGCTTCTCCATGTCCAATATGACATGAACTTAATAACATATCTAGAAATTTCTTTTCCCTGTCTCCATGGCAACATGAAGATAATAGTAATAATATTGATTGCTTGATATATGAATACCGGCATCTATTTTTTTATCGATATTTACATTCCCTAAATATACATAATTCAAATCAAACTTTCAAAGTGAGATGCTGGTACATAGTTATTGCACAATATAACTGTAAATCGGACCTATGGGCTTTTTTTGTTTGTGTGTGTGTGATGGGTGTATTTATGCTGCCCATAACGGTTAAGTCTAATGACTTGTTTTCGCCACTAGACAGTAATAGTCTTGTGACTCCCCTTCTTTTTATCACTTTCAGTTGTTGTGTAGCTAACTACTGCATGCATTCTTTCTCTGTTTGTAAGCATTCTCCCACATCCCCCAAACCTCTGTGAGTTTGTTCGTTCTACAATCAGCATATTGTTTGGTTACCACTAGTTAATTTCTCTGAATGTCTTCACTTTCCTGTGTTAGTGGTCATTATGTTTTGATTTTAAGTTTAAAGTTTATCTTTTGTATGTATCATACCTAGCATATATACCCTCTAAAACTTTGCTGAATTATCAGTGTATTTTCTATTTATTTATTTATCTATCTTTCGTTTTCTTTTTTAATTCATTTTATTTGTTGTTGTCATTAGTCTAGCAGTGTATTTAGCTCTCTTTTGATTAATGTTTTATATGTTTCTATTGTCCCTCTACTTCTTTCTTCTACTCCCAATATATTTCATTCCCTTGCCGTTATGTACTTGGTACTCCTCTCATATGATCTGTTTTTGGCTCTGTTTATTATCAGTCTTGGGCCATCACTACCTCTTGTTGCCTTTTTGTGACCTGCACCCTCCCAGTCTTCCTTGTTTCCCTGAATGCTGCTATTTTTAGATGTGCTTTTCTCCTGTCATTTAGTGTATTGACTCTTGCTTTCCTATGGAGATCATCAGTTGGGTGTATATGTTCCACCTTCAGACATATCTTAAGTGCTCTATTTTGTAGTCTTTGTAGTTTATCCAACATATTTGTGTTACCCCCCATCACCATATTCGAAGTGTGGTAGTATCATACCTTTATAGATTTTAATAGCCATATTTGTAGTTAGGTATTTTCTGGCATTCGCTAATATCCAGATTTTCTGGTTTGCCTTCTTGATAACTTCTTTTACGTTATCATTGTAGATTAGTTTCCTATCAAGATTCATCCCTAGATATCTGTAGTTGGTCTGATAACCAATAACATTTCCTCCCAAAATTATTGGCTCCTCATTGCCATAATTGATTTTCCCACTGCCAAACACTAGGACCATCGACTTCTTGTGGTTTATGGAAATCTTATTGGGGTTACACTAATTATCTAAAGCTACTAGTTTCTCATTTAGCTTATCTCTGTTCTCTTTTCTGCTACTGCTTGTTGTGTATATCACGGTGTCATGAGCATATAGTTGGAAGGTACTTTCCTCTAAGGACTTCTCCAGATCATTGTTGTAAATGATGAAGAGGAGTGGGCCTAATACTGAACCTTGAGGGACTCCATAGGTTACCTGTATACTTTCTGATGTTTTGCATTTACTTTTGTTCTCTGACTTCTCTCAGTGATGTAATTCCTTATCCGGTCTAGTGTTCTTCCTCTTATTCCTACTCTTTCTAGCTTTTTATCAGTATGTCATGATTCACTGTATCGAATGCCTTGCTAAAATCTATGAATGTGGCAGTTGGCTGTTCACCTTCATTTATGCTCCATCGCAGAGTAGCACATACGTGGAGGAACACCTACACTGGTCCCGATGATGTAAGCCTTTACACCAAGCCTAAGGACTGCTTGTTCGTGGCGGGATACCAAGCTAGGTGTCACCAAAGATACTACTTCATAATGTTGTGCTTTTGGTGTAACGAGGCAGCTACCACAGATTCGGATTCCCGCCCTTGGCTCGTGACAAGATATAAAGTTGTAGTTATTCCTGGCTGAAACTCCAAAATCCCTTGTTGGAGCGCACAGCATATAAATAAACTTTAACAATATAACCAGCGCTGATAAAATATGCGTCCAGATGTATAAACATAATTTACTACATATGCACAAGAGAGATGAATAGGGCCTATATCCTTTAAACAGTTAGGATAATGTGACTGAGAGGGATATCAGGTCAGGTGCTCGCAGCCTGGTCTCCCAGTTGGGCAACACTATAAAGTCACTCTCAGGGAACCCTATCACAAATCGGTAGATCTACCCGTCCTGATATCACCTTAGATGTTGCCAAAGCGCAAAACTCCAACAACCAACCAACTACAGGCACAGGCCACTTTGTCTACGATAGTAGCGACCAGTGTAGTTTCCTAGTCTTCCCTACTACACTACTCCACACTCAAGCATTGTTTATCACACAGCCTCGTTTCCAGTTGCGTGAATGGCACATTGCATGTCAGGTGCAGAGGGCAGTGCCCCCTCGTGGTATATTGTGTCGCATCAGTCATTTCCGCGTGTGTATCTGCGGGGAAATGTTGATCGCATGTCAGAAGCGAAACCATGAGCGAATGGTTCTGTGTGTGTGTGTAGAGGGGGGAGGGTATTATGTTTAATTATTATTACCGGACGGGACGGCCTAGCTAGTGGGTAGAACCCTTAAGCGCGCATTCCTTACACGCGGTATGCGGCATGCGGTGTGCGAATGGCATGATTCCTTACACGCGGCATGCGGCATGCGGCCTGCAGCGAGGTATATAAAAGCCCCTGTGGCTATCATTCATTCTTTCAATGTCGTTGCTGTAGAAACATGGCAAATCAGTCAAAGTTTGTGTAGTGTCTGTAGTGTGCGTAGTGTGTGTAGTGTATGTATTGTGTGTAGTGTGTGTAGTGTGTGTAGTGTGTGCAGTGTGTGTAGTGTATGTATTGTATGTAGTGCGTGTAGTGTATATAGTGTATGTAGTTATGTAGTATATGTGGTGTATGTGGTTTATGTGGTGTGTGTAGTGCGTGTAGTGTGTGTAGTGTATGTAGTGTATGTGGTGTATGTAGTGTATGTGGTGTATGTAGTGTATGTAGTGTATGTAGTGTATATAATGCACACAGTGTATGTCGTGTGTGTAGTGTATGTTGTGTATATAGTCTATTAGTGTATGCAGTGTATGTAGGGTATGTAGTATAGTGTATGTAGTGTATGTATTGTATAGAGTGTATGCCATGTATGTAGTTATGTATCTATGTAGTGTATGTAGTATAGTGGGTGTAGTGTGTATAGTGTGTGTAGTGTGTGTAGTGTGTGTAGTGTGTGAATTGCATGTAGTGTATGTAGTGTATGTAGTGTATGTTTACATATGATGTTTACCTATCACAAATCCCACAAACGTCCATCTCCCGGGTGACCACCTCCCATCAGCACCCTTGTGTCCGTAATTATCAGTCGGCTCCTCCTGCCTTTAACCAATGGACAAATGCGACTGATGGTTTTCTATTCGCACACCGCGTGCCGCATGCCGCATGCCACACCAATCGCTCAATGTCATTGGGTTCATCCCATGGCTGCGTCAAAACATAGCACTATTGAAAAAACAGAGCCAGATTTGTATATCAAATAATTAACGATAAAAGGAAAAAGAATTCACGTTGAGGGTGATGAAAATGGGAAATATTGCCCCTAGAGTGGGAATCGAACCCACATCTCTTATATTCCAGGCCAGTGTGCAAACCATTACACCACCTAGGTTCCTTGATGCCACTACCCTACCCATGCTTGCCTATGTGGCTCCTTGCATTATAAGTTAGTACAGACTACTACACTCATCCCACTGGAATTGTATGTGTCTTAAATGTTCATTTAATGCTTACGATTACACATACAGGCAATACACTTACATATACATATACATACACAGGGTAGGTTCAATGACCATACAGCATGTAGCTTGTACATGATCCTGGTCATGGCTCAAGTGGCGTGAAGGGTGATGACAATGGGAAATATTGTGCCTGAAACAGGAATCAAACCCACATCTCTTGCATTCCAGGCCAGTGTGCTAGCCATTACACCACTTAGGCTCCCTGATGTCACTACCCTACCTACGCCTACCTGTCTATGTGGCTCCTTGCCTGAGAGGTTAGTGCATACTACTACATAATTATAGCCACTATCGCATATTTATCTATAATATAACTGTATCCATCCTGTCTGCTGCAGTAGAACGGCATGGGTACCAGACTGGATGGCTGAATGAGGAAAGCGTCCGTCTCCTGTTTTGGGACATCGGGAGATCCGAACCCATGAGTTTGTGGGTTCGAATCCTGGTCTAGTCAAACCAATGACTTAAAAATGTACACTTGTCACTTCCTAGCCTGGTGCTCGGCAGTATCAGGATAAGGCAAGGACTGGTTGGCTCACTGTCAGGATAATGTGACTGAGTGCTCACAGGTGGCACGCTACCGCCTGAGCTACATCCCGCTCCTAGATAAGTGATGGTTGCCCCCTCCACCTAACTCGCCACTACCGGATGTGGTGGCCGAGTCAGTAGAGCGTAGGGCTCTTGTGTGGGATATCGGGAGTTCAATTCCCGGTCGAGTCAAAGCAATAACTTACTAAATTGATACTTGTCGCTTCCTAGCTTGGCACTCGGCATTAATAGGATAGGGCAACGACTGGTTAGCTCAGTGTCAGGATAATGTGCCTGAGTGGGATATCGAGGCATGATACTGACGGTGTAATTTCCCAGTGGGGTGCCACTATATAGTCGCCATGAGTGTGCACTGTCACAAGTTGGTACTAGTCCTGATATGACTTTAGATGTTGCTAGGACGTAAAACAATGACAAACAAACAAAGAGATATTGCCAGGATGTCAAAGCCCAACAACCAACCGATCTGATTCGCCGCTCTGAGAACAGTGGAAAGAAGTCACGTTCTGGGTAAGATGTGGAGAATAATGCATTGAATAGTATTAGTAATCAAAACTAGTGAAGCCAGCACACAAACTATTCCAAGTAGAATAGAAATATAAAATTGACACCGTTCTAGAAATGCAGGGTCTTACATTCAGTGTCAGCTTAATAAGTGCATTATTGGGCACCAATTTTCTGTTTCTGCATTTGACATTTGCATTTAGATGTGGACTCAAACTCACGACCTTTTGCACAGAAAATTGCTCCAATATATACTAGAACAAGTAAATTGGAGCCCTTGTTATTTATATTCACATAGTACATTTTACAGCATATATATATATGTGTCAGCCTCACGAAAACAGGCCAATTGGTGGTCAAGTGAAGATGTCGGCATCGCAATTCTTAAAAGTGTATTGCATTTCTTTGTTTCATATTAAATTATCCTAGAAACAAATAAGGTTGTTGTATTTTCTCGACCTATACATTCAGTATAAATATAAGGGCTTTCCAGCATCTCTGTCAATGCTAAACTATAATTATACCGATCGACGCCGACATCCAATGATTGACGCCGAACACTTCAATAGATGTCAGCGTCGCAATTCTTAAAGTCTTGTTCATTTCTTTGTTTTATATTAAATTATCCTAGAAACAAATAAGGTTGTATTTTCTCGACCTATACATTCAGTATAAATTTAAGGACTTTCCAACATCTCTGTCAATGCTAAACTATAATTTTACCGATCGACACCGACATCCATGCTCGACGCCGACAACTTCCACCAATTGGCCCGTTTTCGTGAGGCTGACCCATATATAGTTTTTGGTATATTACTTCAATAAGCTGGATATGAAGAAATATTAGCTTATTTGCTTTGGTTAATGAATATAACCAATTTGTTACTTAATATCTTCTTTTAATAGGAGATATAAGAGTTCAGGTGCAAAACCCTACAAACGTCAATCCAAAAATTGAGATAAACAGTGGAATCAAACCTTGAAAAAGTTCATATTTTTACATTTCAATTCTGTTGTTTGTTACTCCATAATCATTTCATCAACTGAAATTAATAAGATTTAAAATGACCTTCAGGTAAAAATCTGATTTTAATTAAAGTTGTGGAGGTTTACATGGTTTAGCGCCTGAGCTTTTCATAATATTCATATATGTTAACATATTTCTTGGGGAAATGTTTGTGTCTTGTTTTGCAATTCAATCACCTCGTAAAATAATCCGATATTCGGCAAGGGGGGAATGCAATTGTTCTATTACTGATCAGTGTACTTGGCCAGGTGCATATATATATATATATATATATATATATGGGTTGGTGGTGCCTGAGTGGGATGTAAATAGACAGAGTGGTGCTGGCAGGTCTGGGTGTGATTGCACTCAGCGCCTAGCACTTCTGCTGGGGCAGGGGTCACCACACTCAAAAGGTCAAGGTTGGTGGTGGCCAAGGGGCCATACAGCTACTGGTGGTGGGCAGACCACTGGCATCCATAGAGACCAGGAATTCTGGATTCCCATTGGGAGAAGGAGGTGGTATAATACTCTACCAAGAACCCATGTAACTGTATAACAATAAACCAGAGGGCTGGACTCTCTCTCTCTCTTATACTTTACTTAACTACAAATATGGCTATTAAAATCTATAAAGGTATGATACTACCATACTTTGACTATGGTGATGTAATATATATGGGGGGTAACAAAAATATGTTGGATAAACTACAAAGACTACAAAATAGAGCACTTAAGATATGTCTGAAGGTGGAACATAGACACCCAACTGATGATCTCCATAGAAAAGCAAGAGTCAACACACTAACTGACAGGAGAAAAGCACATCTCAAAATAGCAGCATTCAGGGAGACAAGGAAGCCTGGGATGGTGCAGGTAACAAAAAAGGTAACAAGAGGTAGTGATGGCCCCAGACTGATAGGAAACAGAGCCAAAAACAGATTATATGAGAGGAGTACCGAGTACATGAAGGCAAGGGAATGGAATACACTGGGAGTAGAAGAAAGAAGTACAGGGACAACAGAAACATATGAAACATTAATCAAAAGAGAGCTAAATGCACTGCTAGACTAATGACAACAACAAATAAAATGAATCAGAAAAGAAAAAGAAAGATAGATAAGTAAATAAATAGAAAATACACTGATAATTCAAGCAAAGTTGTACATACAAAGGTAGACTTTAAATGTAAAACCACAACCTAATGACCACTAACACAGCAAGGTGAAGCCATTCAGAGAAATTAACTATTGGTAACCAACCAATTATCTGATTGTAGAATGAACAAACTCACATATGTTTGGGGGATGTGGGAGAATGCTTACAGACAGAGAAAGAATGCACACAGTAGTTAGCTACACAACAACTGAAAGTGATAACAAGAAAGGGAGTCACAAGACTATTACTGTCTAGCGGCGAAAACAAGTCATTAGACTTAACCGTTATGGGCAGCATAAATACACCCATCACAAAAGAAATAAATAAAAAATCTTCCTTTCTCTTTGTTTGTATTGTTTTCCTCATGGTCTACATACGCAGCCACAGATCGGAGCATTAGATTCTACAACCTGTCCCTTCCTCCTTCCGGTCTGATCTCACTAATGTGATGATAGACTCAGAAAACATGAGCGTGAATGTTTTATAGTTACCCACGTCTGACACCATTTATAAGCATCCTACCCGTTCCAAGAGTTCACCTTCCCCCAAACAAAAAGTCCTAGCTATGGTTATGATCCTTCAACTGTTTTAACCAACTTATAAATGTACCACCATATCATGGTTTCATTGTACAACGCTTTAGAGTGGTTCCTGCTAGTGAGAATACACTCTTAAACTTACATTATATTATAATCAATGTTATTTATTATTGATGCACTTTGGTGCATGGCACTTTGTGCTACCAGTAACATCCAACAAGTACGAATCTGTACTTGTAAGTGGCGTGTTACTATCAAATGAGGAAGCCTGATGCTACAAAGTAAAACTTGTTTTATTTAATGACACCTCTAGAGCACATTGATTTTCATATCATTTGCTATTGGACGTCAAACATATGGTCATTCTGACATTTCTTTGAAGGAAACCAGCTGCTGCCACATAGGCTACTCTTTCCGATAAGCAGCAAGGGGTCTTTTACATGCACTTTCCCACAGACAGGACAGCACAGGACAGCACATACCACAACCTTTGATGAACCAGTTGTGGAGCACTGGTTGGAACGGGAAATAGCCCAAACTGCAAATGGGTCCACTGAGCAGGATCGATAGGATGGCCGATAGCTTCACAGGTGGACACTCTACTACTGCCTGGGCTACGTCCCGCTCCCAGAGCCTGCTGCTGAACAAAATGGAAAATTCTCATTTACCAAAACAATAAAAAAGAACCTTTGTAAATACAATGACGCTGGAACCCGTCCATTTCTACGATTGCCATGTACATTATAAATGAGTATTACTGTGAGATGGAGCGGACGATCAAACCGGTTTGGGCCATCACCCAACATCCAATATGATCCAATTTCCCTTCTCTGCTCCTTCAGGTCCAGATTGCTCATCGGTAGGAGATGCATTTATAATAGGGGCATCCATTGGAATAACAAGACCAGACAGGATGGCCGAATGAGTTGAGCATCCGTCTCCCATTTTGGTATATTCTGGGATTCAATCCCTGGTCGAGTCAAACCAATGACATAAAAATGGATACTTCTCGCTTTCTAGCCAGCCGCTTGGCATTATTATGATAGGGAAAGCACTGGTTGCTTAGTGTCAGGATAATGTGACTGAGTGGGGTATCAGGTCATGGTGCTGGCAGCCTAGTCTCCCGGTGGGAGGTATTAGATTTACATCAGATTGATTTGACACATAGTGTCATGTCACATTGAAGTCAGGGAGATCAAATTCAGAAATATTCTTTGCAAGTTTGTGCCCCCATTCTATTTTAAATGTAAATCACATTGGATAAATTGAGATAGAAGTAATGTAACTATTTGTTTTTCATTTTCACACAATAACAAATTAAGAGTTCAGGTGCAAAACTATGTAAACGCCAATCCAAAAATGGAGATAACAATTGGACTTAAATGTACAAAAAGTTGATTTTGTTAAATTCCTTCATTTTTGTTCATTGCTCCATAACCATGTGATCATATCAAAAGTGGAATTAGTGAGAATTTAAATCATTGTCAGGAACAAATCTTTATATTTATACTACATTTTAGAATTGGTGTTTACATGGTCTTGCGCCTGAACTCTTACAATATTAATGAATAGTATTTGGTGTTGTACATCCACATTACTTTCTTCGTGCATTAGTTGATTAAGCAGGGACATGTTCAATCGTGCACAATTGGTCTCCCTCATTCCACAGTTCCTTGCACTATCCTAGTAATGCCAAACACCAGGCTAGGCTAGGTCTCACATACAGCAATCACAGGAAGAAACCTACAATGTACACTAGGAAACCAAACACTGGAAAGTGTAAATCACTACAAATACCTAGGTCTAGAACTAGATAGCCAGCTAAACTACAATCTGTGTGTAACAAAAATCATACAAAAAGTAAACTACAAACTATGGCTATTTGCTAAACTAAGAAACTATATGACACAAGATATGTCAATAAAAATCTTCAAAGGCATGGTACTCCCCTACTTTGACTATGGGGATGTAATTTACATGGGTGCTAAAAAAGAGCTACTAAAAAATTTGCAGATATTACAAAACAGGGCCCTAAAAATCTGCCTGAAAGTAGACAAACTACACCCCACTTATGACCTACACAAAAGAACTAAAGTAAAGCTACTAGAAAACAGAAGAATAATCCACCTAAAAACATTAGCATATGGATATAGCCAAGACATTAAGCGTCTAACCCAAACACTAAGGGACACCAGAGCAAGCAAGGCACCACTACTAAGGCAGACCAGAAGCTGAATCAAAGCCCATGAAAGGAGCACGGTGGAAATGGCTGCCAAGGCATGGAATGCCCAAAGGGTGAAAGAAAGACAAATCCCTGACCAAAAAACATACAAAAAATATCTGTGCAAAATAAAAACTGGAAACCCCAACTGAACTGCACCACAAGGGGGCAGGTGATATGTCACGGCCCCCAACTGGACAGCCCAGGGCGGGACACCCAGAAATATAAAAGCCAGATAACATATCTAACAACAATATAAGTCAAATCAAATTCAAACAAACATAACTCAACCACCTATTACGTACAGGCCCATGGACATGTAAATAAAATAGGCTAGTATAGAATTAAGTACAAAACAGCGGAAAACTCTTCCCAAGAAAACCTCAAAACACTAACATAGAACCTTAAGAAAACAACTAACATAGTAATAAGAATAGAACAAAGATACAATGCCAAGAGGGCCCCAACAAAACTAACATAGACTACTAAACATACCAACAGACTATCTATCTGCTACTGAAATGAAGACAATCAAATAACTTATCAGCAGCTACTGCTTGGTAAGACAACACCAAAACTACAGCTGGCCAGCATTGAAAACAAGCCTGGGTATCCGGGCTTACATGCTATGGACAGTATAAATACAGCCTCAATAAAAATATTTTTTTTTAAAAGAAGGTAGCGACAGGTACTTATATTATTACTATCGCCGTGAATATGGCCTATGCTGCCGACACGGCATAAAGCAACCATCACTCTATTAGGTTCATGTTGCCGTGGAGACAGGGAAAAGAAATTTCTCCATATGTTATTAAGTTCATGTCATATTGGACATGGAGAAGCACATATCATGAGTTTCAAATCATAGCGAGATACATTGAGAAGAAATCAACCCATATGTTATTAGGTTCATGTCACTTTTGAGACAGAGATACACAAGTGCAGTACCTCCCCTATCCCCCACCCCACCCCCACCACCCCCACCACCCCCACCACCCCCAACCCCACCCCCACCCCCACCCCCACCCCCACCTACACCCCCCTACCCAAATTCGGCCCTCCTTATGCAGACAACCGGACATGGCTGTCGATTCGGTAGAGCACAGGCTTCCTGTATGGAAGGTTGGGAGTTTGATTCCCGGTCAAGTAAAACTTACAAACTTGATAATTGCCCTAGTCTGGCTCTCGGCATTACTAGGTTCAGGCAAGGACTAGTTAGCTCAGTGGGTTAAATGCCCACGGAGGTGGTCATTTGCTGTCATTACAGGGGTTGGGGAGGCAGCTAACGAAGCAGCCATGCCCACCTGTCAATCACAAACACCTCCTCCCAGGAGGCTCACTCCCTAACAGCCAATCAGAGGCCCCCTCTCCCACTCTCTTCATCAAACCTCTGCTTTCCCCTACCTCTCCACTCTTCCGCTGACAATTGTCAGCTGCACATCTCTTCTAAAAACCCACCCACCCACTACCGGCGCTTTTATCCATTACAATTTTTTTTAAATGAGACACAAATAAAACCAAAAAACATTTAACATTAAAAAAACTTGTAACTAAAAAATAGGATTGGATGTGTACATCTTCAGTTATGATTTATGACTATGTTAGATAAGGTGATCCAATGATATCCACCTACTTCATCACTACTCATACCTTGATTGATGACACTACTCACCCTATTTGATTGTCTCACCCCACACCGCCCCTCTCCCTCACCCCACCCCACCACTCTCCCTCGCCCCACCCCACCCCGCCTCTCCCCTCTCCCTTACCCCACCCCACCACTGACCCTCACCAGCACCCCATTCCTCCTCCTCCACCACCTCCAGTAACCAATGTCTCACCCCACACCACCCCTCTCCCTCACCCCACCCCACCACTCTCCCTCGCCCCACCCCGCCCCTCTCCCTCACCCTACCCCACCCCTCTCCCTTACCCCACCCCTCTCATTCAACCCACCCCACCACTGTCCCTTACCAGCACCCCATTCCTCCTCCTCCACCACCTCCAGTAACCAATGTCTCACCCCACACCACCCCTCTCCCTCACTCCACCCCACCAATCTCCCTCATCCCACTCCGCCCCTCTCCCTCACCCCACACCGCCCCAATATTTGATTTATGTCACTACTCTCACCCAATGAATTGTTAAAAAACCAATGTTTGATTTATGTCACTACTGTATTAAATTGCCCGTTCATAAAAAACACTGTAGATATGTTGATGGTCAATTTATCATTATTGCATAACTTCAAGCTCATGTCAGACTTCACCTGTGGGCCAGCTCAACCGTGTACAACCTAAACCGAGTGTGCTGCCGCTGAGGATTGTCTTGAGAATAAAGTTATGTTATTCCCACCACTGCTTCCGCGTTCCTCCCTGCCCATGCCAGTAATGATTAGGATAACGTGACTAAGTGGGGAATCGGGTCATGTTGCTGACAGCCTGGACTCCCAGTGGGACAGCACTATACAATCACCATGAGTGGGCATTGTCCCAAGTTGGTACCCGTCCTGAGATGACCTTAGATGTTGCCAGGTCATAAAACTCCAACAACCAACCAGCCAACTATAAAGTTGCCATGAGTGCGCATTGTCTCAAGTTGGTACCCAGCTGACTGAAACGTACAATCCTTCAAGCATTGTTTATCCCATCATTACTAACAACCTACTTACTAAAACTACTTCATGTAGTCAAAAAACACACCTGAGGTATTAACCTTTTAAGCATACCCCTATGAGCTAACCACACTCTATCTAACAGAATAAACAAACCATTCTACTAACACTCACTCCATCTCAAAATGTTAACTCCAACAACATGATAGTTTTGCATTTCACAACATAGTAGGCATACAAACCTATGAAGGGAAACTATGCACCTAACCACTCCATAATGTAAAGGTCTAATCAATACACATGTATGTATCAAGTGTGTAGGAATACAACATATAACTGCTATTTTTGTATGTGAATTGTCAAACTATACCATATGTAAGTCTTTGAATGTTTGATATTGTTATTTCAGCTGATTTGGGCTAGCTGCTGATGACAATATCAGACTACATATGCATATATTGTAAATAACTGTATTGTCACATCGCTGGAAGACCAGTGCCACAGCACTGACAAAAGACTTTATTCAATAAATAAACTATATTTACAACAACAACAAAATATGACCTTAGATGTTGCCAGGACATAAAACTCCAACAACCATCCAGCCAAATATAAATTCACCATGAGTGTGCATTGTCACAGGTCGGTATGCGTCCTGATATGACCGTAGATTTTGCTAGGATGTAAGACCCAGCAATCAAAGTAAGAGCCCTACCAAGGTTAAATATCGTGAACAATGTGTTGATTGGTTCAACGTGACTTGAAACAAATAGGGCTTATAGGGAAGGAAAATGATTATAGGGGGTCAGTACCGCACAATCGGCGGTACCCCGTCCTGATATGACATTGGATGTTGCCGGGACGATAAACCCCAACAGACAAACAAATCATTAGCAGACATCTGTGCCAGTCCTGCCGAATGACTCTCGCCGCAATGTCCAGGGCATTCCCCCCTCTGGGACGCCCAGTGAAGCCTGCGCATGCGCGCGCATGCAAACGGCCGGCCGCCGGGGACACGGCGGTGCTAATTAACCACGTTATTCGGGTATTATCGTCCATTTAGGGCACCCGGTGGTCTACTGGGGCCCGGAATTGGGTTCCTGCTCCCCTACATGTTGTATTCATTGATGACCACGAATGGGGGAGATTGGATGATCTGACACGGACGGATGTAGGTGGGGAGGCGGGTGGGGGGGGTGATGTGGGGGCTCGGGGGGGGGGGGGGGGAAGGAGGAACCTGGGGGGGGGGGGAAGAGACATATTGATGGATGTGGAGGGGAGGGTGGGGGGGGCGGGACTGACGAAGAGGTGTGGGTGTGGACAGATATTGGTGGGTGTGGAGGTGGAGAAGGGCGAGAGTGAGGGGAGAGAGGGAGAGGGGTGGGTGTGGTGAGACATTGTTACTGGAGGTGGTGGAGGAGGAGGAGGAGAGATGGGGGGGTAAGGGTGATGCAGAGAGGTGGGGTGGGAGACAGGTTATGGAGGTGAGGAGGAGGAGGGAGGGGCTGGTGAGGGAGGTGAGGGTGAGGGAGAAGGAGGGAGAGGCGGGGTGGGGTGAGGGAGGTGAGGTGGAGAGGGTGGGGTGGGTTGAGGGAGAGGGGAGGGGGGGTTGGGGTGAGGCAGAGGGGGTTGGGGTGAGGGAGAGGGTGGTGTGGGAGAGGGGGGGGTGGGAGAGGGAGAGGGGTGGGGTGAGGGAGAGTGGTGGGGTGAGGAATAGTGGTGGGGTGGGGTGAGGGAGAGGGGTCGGGAGGTGAGGGAGAGCGGTGGGGTGGGGTGAAGGAGACGGGTGGGGTGAGGGTTGAGGGTGGGGTGAGTGAGAGGGGCGGGGTGAGGGAGAGGGGCCAGTTGGGGTGAGGAAAGTGGTGGGGTGGGTGTGGGGTGAGGGAGAGGGGTGGTGTGGGGTGAGGGAGAGTGGTGGGTGGGGTGAGGGAGAGGGCGGGGTGAGGGAGAGAGCGGGTGGGGTGAGGGAGAGGAGAGGAGGGTGTGTGGGGTGAGGGAGAGGGGTGGTGTGGGTGAGGGGAGGGGTGGTGGGGGATAAGGGAGATGGGTGGGGTGATGGAGGAGGGGGCGGTGTGGGGTGAGGGAGAGTGGTGGGGTGGGGTAAGGGAGAGGGGTGGGATGGGGTAAGGGAGAGGGAGAGGGACGGGGTGGCATGAGGGAGAGGGGTGGGGTGCGGTGAGGGAGAGGGGTGGGGTGAGGGAGAGGGGCGAGGTGGGGTGAGGGAGGAGGGGCGGTGTGGGGTGAGGGAGAGTGGTGGGGTGGGGTAAGGGAGAGGGGTGGGGTGGTTAGAGACACTGAGCTCTCTGTGCTGGGTTGTTAGACACACTGGACTATCTGTGATGGTGGCTAGACCCACTGGACTATCTGTACTGTGTGGGTAGACACACTGAATTATCTGTACTGTGTGGGTAGACATACTGAGCTATATGTGATGGGTGGTTAGACACACTGAGATATCTGTGCTGTGTGGTTAGACACACTGAACTATATGTGTTGGGTGGGTAGACACATTGAATTATCTGTGATGGGCGGGTAGACACACTGAGCTATCAGTGCTGGGTGGTTAGACACACTGGGATATATGTGATGGGTGGGTAGACACACTGGGATATCTGTGATGGGTGGCTAGACACACTGGGATATCTGTGCTGAGTGGGTAGACACACTGAGCTATCAGTGCTGGGTGGTTAGACACAATGGACTATCTGTGCTGGGTGGGTAGACACACTGAATTATCTGTGCTGGTTGGGTAGACACACTGAGCTATCAGTGCTGGGTGGTTAGCCACACTGGGATATCTGTGATGGGTGGGTAGACACACTAGGCTCTATGCTGGGTGGTAGACACACTAGGCTATATGTGCTATCTGTACCCGCGTCTCTTGGGAAGCCCGTTGGTGTGTCTCGCTACATGGCTTCACAATTAGATAACAGGCGAGGCATTCGTAGAAGGCTGATTAATTATGGACTGTGGGTGCAACGCCCTCCTTAAAGACCCTGTCACACTACGACGTATGGCGGCGGCGTGTGCGTAACATGTCAACATTTGTGGAAAATCAAAACAGGTTGGCATACGGCAATCTTTTGGCACCGCGGGGTGTCCCAGCAAAGTATGAAGCGTACGCGCAGCGAATGGCTGGCGTATGTCTACCGTATCCCGACTGTATATCGATGTATACTCGGCGTATTGGGACGTATTTTGACGGTTGGAGGTGACAGGTCCAGCGTATCAGTAACGTACGCCGACGTATCCCTAACATGCTCATAAAATATGCCGACGTACCCCTAACATACACATAGGGTATGAGGAACGTATGAGCCACACGTCGACACACATTGACCATTTGAACATGCATAAAAATTGTTTTGGAGCCTCAACGCATGCCGATGTAAGACGACATATAACGCTATATCCCAAACATACCCGATGTATGCCCAACATATACGTAAAGTATGATGCTGTACACGGACATGTTGGTCAAAAATCACATACGTTGGCATATGCTAAGGCTATACGTCGTAGTGTGAGAGCCCTTTTACAGAACGTTGTGAGTACGTTATATACACCAGAGATACGCGGAGGGTGCCGCTTCAATGTACGGCTAACGTGTTCCAATTTATCCTGACCTACCCCTAACATGTGCATAACATATGCTGATGTATGCTGAGTGTACGCCGAGCGTATGAGAAATGTATGAGCCATGCGGCGACATACGTTGACAATTTTGAACATGCACAACAATTTGTTAGCGGCTTGACCTACGCCGACCTATGACGCCGTATCCCGAGTGTACTCGACTTATGCCCAATGTACACATAACCTATGACACCGTATGCCAATGTGTTGGTCGAAAATCGCATATGTCGCCATACGCTAATGCCATACGTCGTAGTGTGACAGCCCCTTAAAGGCCCTGTCACACTATGATGTATGGCGGCGGCGTGTGCGTGAAGAAATAATTTGAAAATAAAAATATGTTGAGATACGGCGACTCTGCCGAGTGTACTCGACCTATGCCCAACCTATGCATAACCTATGATGCTGTATGCCGACGTGTTGGTCAAAATTTGCATAGGTCGGCATAGGCTAAGGCCATAAGTCGTAGTGTGACAGACAGCCAACATGCTGGGCATACGCTCGCCGTAAGCTCGCAATACACTATGGGTACGCCAGCACACGCTAGAGGCACGTTAGACGTAAGTTTGGCGTACGCTATATACGCCAATGATACGCGGAGGACGCAGGTTCAACCTATGGCTAGCCTATACTGACCTACCCCTAACTTATGTGTAACCTATGCCGGCGTACATGCAGCATATGTCCAGTGTATGAGAAATGTATGAGCCACATGCCGGCATAGGTTTTAAATTTTGAACATGCACAATAAATTGTTGGTGGCTTGACCTACGCCGACCTATGACAACCTATGAAAAGCGTATACAATGTATGCCCAACCTATGCGTAACCTATGATGGCCTATGTCGATGTGTTGGTCGAAAAGTGCATACATCGCCATACGCTAACGCCATAGGTCGTAGTGTGACAGCGCCTTAGTTTTTATGGCGTATGACGACGTCAACTTTACGCCGGGTAGCGCCGTTTGACACCGCAAAATGGTGGGGAGTGCACTACATAGTTGAACTCTGGCCAACGCTTGTGATGTTGTTGCAGTTTCCGCGACACACCAGTTTGCGAGGGACACATCCATTCAAATGCATTGTCAATGGCCGTGAGTGATCTTCATACCGAAAAAGTCAAATATCTCTCAAATTACACCACCTAGAAACAAACCGTTTGGCACACATATATATATATATAGAAAACATATTCAACAAACAGAGTATATTAAATTTATAACATTAGGGTTCTTGATTTCTATTAATTTTGAATAAAACTAATGTTTTGCACTACACATACCGTCAAAGTCAATGCATTGTCAATGGTCGTGAGAAATCTGCATACAGAAAATACAGCAATATCTCCAAAACCACACCACCTAGAAACAAATCGCTTGGTACACATATATTAAATTTATAAGGTTAGTGATGATGCTGTTCGATTTTGACGCATGCACAGAACCGATGTATCCCTCGCAAACTGGTGTGCCGTGGAAACTGCAACACCGTATTGTGCCGAATAACGCAGTCAAGCGTCAACGTAATGTCTAAATGGGAGTGTTGGCTTGCACAGTGTTGTGCGGTGTTGCGCCGCGTTGCACCATGTTACGCCATTTAACGCCATCACATCTATAATCGGGCCTGTTCTGACTCTGAAAGTACTGAGCAGGCATCCCCACGCATTCTATTTCCTCAATTATCAGCTCAGCTGGTGCTGGGAACTGGGATATTACCCGCTAGGTTCACTCGTGTACCCATTTACCGAATTACTCAAATTGTCAGCCTCAGTTGGGGTGGTTGAACTTTAGCATTTGATGAGATTTTTCACTCTCAGCAGGATTTTTTAGTTAATTTATTTGGGGGTTTGTTTCCTGTGTTTAAAGTTGACCTAAATTAGGTCAACTGTGTTCCTATACTAGTCTCTCTTCTTTTTTTTTAGCACGATGTAGGTCAGGCAATTGTTGCGTAGTTGCATTCATTGTTTTGGTAAATGTGATTTGCTCCAAACCAAGACATGTATAAGTACGCTATCATGAGTAAGGTTACTGTAAACAAAGACATGCATAAGTATGCTATCATGAGTAAGGTTACTGTAAACCAAGACATGCATAAGTATGCTATGATGAGTAAGGTTACTGTAAACCAAGACACGCATAAGTATGCTATGATGAGTAAGGTTACTGTAAACCAAGACATGCATAAGTACGCTATGATGAGTAAGGTTACTGTAAACAAAGACATGTATAAGTACGCTATGACGAGTAAGGTTACTGTAAACCAAGACATGCATAAGTACGCTATGATGAGTAAGGTTACTGTAAACCAAGACATTCTTAAGTACGCTATGATGAGTAAGGTTACTGTAAACAAAGACATGCATAATTACGCTATGATGAGTAAGGTTACTGTACACCAAGACATGCATACGTACGCTATGATGAGTAAGGTTACTGTAAACAAAGACATGTATAAGTACGCTATGATGAGTAAGGTTACTGTAAACCAAGACTTGCATAAGTACGCTATGATGAGTAAGGTTACTGTACACCAAGACATGCATAAGTACGCTATGATGAGTAAGGTTACTGTAAACCAAGACATGCATAAATACGCTATGATGAGTAAGGTTACTGTAAACCAAGACATTCTTAAGTACGCTATGATGAGTAAGGTTACTGTAAACCAAGACTTGCATAAGTATGCTATGATGAGTAAGGTTACTGTAAACCAAGACTTGCATAAGTACGCTATGATGAGTAAGGTTACTCTAAACCAAGACTTGCATAAGTATGCTATGATGAGTAAGGTTACTGTAAACCAAGACACGCATAAGTATGCTATGATGAGTAAGGTTACTGTAAACCAAGACATGCATAAGTACGCTATGATGAGTAAGGTTACTGTAAACAAAGACATGTATAAGTACGCTATCATGAGTAAGGTTACTGTAAACCAAGACATGCATAAGTATGCTATGATGAGTAAGGTTACTGTAAACCAAGACATGCATAAGTACGCTATGATGAGTAAGGTTACTGTAAACCAAGACATGCATAAGTACGCTATGATGAGTAAGGTTACTGTAAACCAAGACATGCATAAGTATGCTATGATGAGTAAGGCTACTGTAAACCACGACATGCATAAGTATGCTATGATGAGTAAGGTTACTGTAAACCAAGACATGCATAAGTACGCTATGATGAGTAAGGTTACTGTAAACCAAGACACGCATAAGTACGCTATGATGAGTAAGGCTGTACACCAAGACATGCATAAGTACGCTATGATGAGTAAGGTTACTGTAAACCAAGACATGCATAAGTACGCTATGATGAGTAAGGTTACTGTAAACCAAGACATGCACAAGTACGCTATGATGAGTAAGGTTACTGTAAACCAAGACATGCATAAATATGCTATCATGGTCAACCCGAGATACTTGCCTAAAAAATAAAAGGAGGTCAAACACTCCAAACTGATGGATTATACATCATTAGCCGAAGTTCTCAGAAAAATTAAAAATAAGAAAAGCTTGTTTGCCACTATACAGACAAAGAAACTTATTTATTTTGGCCACATCATTCGTCAGAGTTCAATATACCGTACATTGTTGGAAGGGAAGGTGAATGGCAGCAGAGGGAGAGGGAGACCAAGAACATCATGGTTTACAAATATTTCACAGTGGACAGGCTTGAATTATTCACAGTCTATCAGAACAGCACAACATCGGGACAAGTGGAGAACCATTGCATCCAACCCTCGACTAGAGGACGGAACTATTGATTGATTGAGCCTAATTACTTGATTGAGTTTTGCATTATCTAACTCATTATTATTATATAGATCTATTTACTTCATTGTATTGTCTTATTCTATTATTTACGGGTGGCATGTACTACCAGGCTGACGGGTGTGTAGGGGGTGCGACCATTAAATGGAAGAATGGTGTTCTCTGTCGCGGAGTGGATGGAGTGTCTTACTTTTTCTAGGTCACACTCCTAATCTGAAGGTTGGTGGTTTAATTCCGCATGCCATCACCTCCATCAATTTGGATTTCCACCGCTGTGTATAACTTACAGATTCACCAAAGGCCAGTCGTATACCATGTCTATGTGGTGTGGCAGGATCAAAATCCCTTGGGTCGTTAAAAGCGTAGTCTCAGGCTTTCTATTGACCAACTGTCTAATGGTGAAAACAAGATTATTCTTGGGAGTGGGCGGGTCGGAACAGCCAATGAAAACTCTGTAATTTATTATGACACGTGATGAAGTGGGCTTATCACCATCCATATACACACATATATCTGGATATATATCCATATATGTATGTATATGTTGTATAACCTGTTATGGGAATATACACCAGGACACTACCCCTCACAGCTGGAGTACTTTCGGACGTGACACCAAGAACAGCTGCATTTCCTTCTCGCCATCATATATTTACGGGCGTGGACCAGAGAATGTTACAGATGTAGTTCCTGGACTAGCCACGGCGCCACTAGTGATTTGTCAGAACAGCATTATCTGCGGTCACTCACAGCCATATTCCCATCCTTATATGACCTTAGATGTTGCTAGGATGTAAAGCCCCAATACAGTTAAACTTAACACAGCCGGATATGATGTGTGTGTGTATGGAGGGAGTGCGGGGGGGGGGGGGTGGCATGTATACAGATGCCCCGTTGGGCAGTTCCAATACCAGCCCACCAATCAGACACAACCCCCTTCAACTACCCACGCATCAACAAATTTTAATTGGACACTTCTCATTACCAACTTATTTCCGACAGCGGCTGAGTGACACTTTTATCCCCACCCCTTCTGTCCCATATTTTGTCGTCCTTCCTTGTCAGGACTTTTTAGTTTGTGTTTTGGTTGTGTTGCTTGTTGTTCCACTTCTAACTTCTCCTCCATGGTGTTGTTGTTGTTTTTGTTACTTTGTTCTGTGTGAATCTATAGCGGTATGTTGGCACTGCGTTGCTGGAAGATTGGTATGACTTCAATGTCCGTTTGTGTCGGTACGTTAGTTGATTAAGCGGAGGAAATTTCAATCACGGACAATTGGTCTTCCTCATTCCACAGCACCGTTCCCTGTCGTAGTAATGCCGGGCGATGGGCTAGGTGGCGACAAGTATAAATTCTGAAGTCATTGGTTTGACTCAGCCTAATTGTCGGTGGTTGAAATTATCCACCGGTGTGACTGGCCATATGCCACATCCATTAGGAATGAGGATTAGTTGGTTGTTGGAGCTTTGCATTCTGGCAACATCTAAGGTCATATCAGGATGGGATAGGGAAGGTCGGTGTTAGTGCCTCTGGTTACATGCGTGAAATTGAGGAGGCGTAATATAGACTAATCGGTGCATATATAACAAGTGGTTCATTTCTGCGCCTTTATACTTGCATAATACGCTATGCATCACATATAAAGTAGTGTCTCTCAGTAGCGCTCCCATCCGATCTGTCTCATTAGAAAGCGTTGTTGTTGGGTGGTTGTTGGGGTTTTACGTCCTGGCAACTTCTGAGATCATATCAGGACAGGTACCAACTTCTGACAATGCGCACTCATGGCAACTTTATAATGTTTCCCCCCTGGGAGACCAGGCCACCATCACCATGACCTGATATTACACTCAGTCACATTATCCTGACACTGAGCCAACCAGTCCTTGCCCTATCCTAATAATGCTGAGTGCCTCGCTAGGAAGTGACAAGCATCAATTTTTAGGTCATTGGTTTGATTCGACCAGGGTTCAAACCCGTGAATTCGAATCCCATGATCTACCAAGACGGGAGACGTACGCTCAACTCATTTGGCCATCCCGTCTGGTCTAGACAGTGTTGTAGTTGGTTAATGAAATGTTGTGTATATCTTGTACATCACAGTACTTCACAATGATCGCCAATCTCTTCAGGTGTCTGGCCGGCATTGCAGTGCCTGCCATGTGCATTCGTCGCCTACACACACCCATCCGCCCAATTACCAAACCCTTTCTGACGACGCTTTTCAACCTGCTGCTTCAGCTTCCGGTCAGCTGTTAAAAGTCCACACCCAAAGACTCCACCAGAGTGTGGCTCACACACCACACTGAGCACTCCATCTCTATTGGTGCCGTGTCCAGCATCCCAGTCTTTGAGCTTTAAAGGAAAACACCCCATCCCCCCACTCCCCAAAGAAAAAAAAGGATAACAAAATGGAAGGAAAAAAAGCTATACCTTAGCAATCATCAGATATAATATAAATCAGATTAAAGGTATAGGACAATAAAACACACTTGGGTTTATGTATTTGATGCAATCCAGAACCAGACTTTCATCTTTGTGGTCTAGTTTACTTTTGTGGTTATATCTATATATATATATTTTGGGGTGGTTTTGTGTGTGGTTTAAACAACAAATTTGTGCAGGAAGAGACTGGTGATGTTTTGAAGATGCGAGTGTGATTTCCCCAGGGAATGCTGGGAGGCGTATGCACTGTTTCCCTAACGAATCAGTTATGAATAGTCCCTAACCTGATATTACCAAAATATCTTCTTCTTTTTTTCAAGGCACCTAAATCACGCACACAGAAACCCAGTTCCTGATTGGGGATACGCCGTGTGTTCGAACTCTGGGTGAGTTAGGCCAAAGGTTTAGTACAAGTGGAACTTATCGTAACCATGATTTATGATCGGCATTACAAGGATATCGCATGGATTTTTGGGCTCAGTTCTTGTTTGTTTATTATTGGTTGTGGGTTTTACATCCTGGCAACATCTAAGGTCATACGAGGATGGGTAATGACTTATGACAGTGTGCACTCATCGGAACTTCATAGTGTTGCCCCAATGGGAGACCAGGCCACCATCAAAATGACCCAATTCCCCACTCAGTCATATTAACCAGTCCTTGCCCTATCCTAGTAATACCAAATGCCAAGCTAGGTGGTGACAAGTATCAATTTTGTAAGTTGTTGGTTTGACTCGGCAACGTTTTGAACTCCCAACCTTCCACTCTAGAAGCCTGTGTTCTACTATTTTTGCCACCGCATGCGGTGTTTGACTCAGTGTCAGGGTTTAGTGTGACTGACTGGTATATATTGTGTCAACGTGCTGGAGGAATGGTGTTCCGATAAACAGTTATCGGAGACATACATGCATGGGGCATGTCCATTGACCCAAGTAGGTACTAGTCCTGATATTACCTTAAATATTACCAGAACGTCAAAACCGAATAAACCAAACTAAGCCAAAACCTAAATCGCAGACCCTCACATTTTTTCTAGTGCCGTGTCTATTCTATTTTAGGGTGAGGGTGTGGTTGGTGGATGTGAGGGGGTCAGTGCTGGGCAGGTTCCTGCTAATGCCTGCTGGGACTTAGGGACGGACAAGTCGCACAACAGCACACGGTATGACATGACAAACAGCGCTTCCCAGAACTGCTGTAATTGATGGGCGTGCGTGTAGTTAACCTCTCCCCGGATACTCCAGCTCTCACGAGTAACGCCCACCCAATGTAGCACTGCCGCCCCCAATCCTGCCAGCGTTCAATTGTTGTCTGCTGCTGGATTATGTCTTAAAGGTGAGCTAATATTGTACACATACAAGAAATCTCGAACCAAATAAAACAGGAGGTTACAAACGAGGTGCACAATAAGCAACAATGGTCCGTTACTAGCAATGGTAAAATCAAAGTTCAGTGCATAATCGCAGTGTAGCTAACATGAGTGCCAATACTTGGAATAAAGTGCCAGCTTCAATACGAAATGTAGAAAACATATCGGAATAACGTAACCTAGAAATACAGATGATGTTTAAATGGATAGTGAAAGCTGAATTTTGGACTGTTTACAATATACAAACAGTTACAAGCCATAAACAAGATGCGAGAAAACCTAAATTATTACTAAAACTAAATTCAAAAGGCTTGAATCAACTTGGACTAGTTCTGCTCAGTGGTGAAAACAATTGTTAATGCACTTATATGTTACAAGCAGGGTAAATAAATTCATCACACAAAAAAACTAAACAAAAATAAACATGACCAATAACCTGAAATAACGCTCATCGATTACTAATTTTATAAATTGATAAATAAACAAGCTGTGTACAGAAAGGGAAAATATTACGAAGGCCCCAAGGAAGCTTGTCAAAGGTCTTAGCGCATATTTCTTTTCTTTGTTTATTTTGTTGTTCTTTTAATATGTGTTTCTTCTTTTAATGTTTTTCATTATTACTAAGTCCAGGCGCCGAAGGGTCATACCTTGCATCAAGTGTTAAATAAAGTTTGTTTTGTTGATGCTTTTGGTGGATTGGGTGGTAGTCTTCAATTTTCAGGTGGATGATAGCTCATCACCCTTGAGCAATTCTTAGGATTAACCCTTTTGTGGGGATATAAATTTACATTGAAAAAATGGAGGTAAGGAACACAAAATGTCCTCTAGAACCATTGTTATAGAAGATAATAGATCACGTGACCTCTTAGAGTGTGTGTCTTGGGGAGCTCATTACAATGATATGTGTAGTATACAAATGAATTTAAGAATTAGGTCACAAGAGGTCAAAAGGTCCCCAATGCGTGGCCTTGCCTCATCATCATGCTGTCAGTCGCAATGCGACAAAGACTGCTTTCATTACTTAACCGCCGCTTTGTGCAGTTGTACATTTCATAAAAGCTGCTTGCAAAGTGTTGATGTGCTGATGTGTTGATGTGCTGATGTGTTGCAAGTTACTAGCGGCACTCTCTCAGGGAGCAAATAGAGGACTCACACCGGCAAGAACATGTCAAGACAGGCGCAAACTATTTGTCCCTTGCATAATATCCCAAATACCATCATAAACTCCCTTGCGCAGGCCAAGAACAAATGTAAATTGTCTCTTTTGCTCCTGTACTTGACTTCCGATAATTTTCTGCGATTCTCTAACAGTGCCAATCCTATGTTGGAAATCCGCGTTTTCGCGGAAATTCGTGTTGCCACCAAGGTCTCAGCTTGATTTCCGCTTTTTTTATCAGAGACCACTTCCATCCTTGAATTACTAACATACTGTTTGCTTAATATTAGGTTGATTGGTTATTGGAGTTTTACGTCCTGGCAACATCTAAGGTCATGGGTAACGACTTGTGGCAGTGCGCACTCATGGCGACTTTATAGTGCTGCCCCACTGGGAAATCAGGCCACCAGCACCATGACCCGATATAACACTCAGTCACATTATCCTGACATGGAACTAACCAATCCTTCCCTGATTATTGCCAAGCACCACGTTAGGAAGTGACAGGCATACAATTTTATAAGTCACTGGTTTGACTCGACTGGGAACCAAACTCTCAATCTCCCATACGCGAGACATGCGCTCTACCCATTCGGCCACGGTGCCCGGTTTCAAATAACGAGTGAATGTTATTCGTTCAATGTACCAAATGAATCCTGTTTCCGTAAAGTGGTATAGTCCGATGGTTTTGAGTTTCTGTCATTTTCTGAGATAAATATATTAAGTTGATCATTATCATCAACCTTACTTTCGTTTGAAGTAACATTAATTTAAAATCGGTAACTATTGAGATATGTGAAGTGCATGCAACCTTGCAAAATTAATTTTGGCATGCATGCCAAAACCCTGACACCATAGGCTTCTGCAGTAGCATGTTCGATTAAATTGCCTCAGTATTCCCTTATGTGTGATGACGAATGTTTAATAAGTGCACAAGTATCTAAGTTAGATATGTAGAATGAAATCGAAATAATTGTTTTGGTTTTGAAAATGTTATGTTTTCATCGGACTATGCAGGTTTAATATTAACAAATGGAACAAGAATCGATATCACAGAATCCAAATGTCCTCTTTCACTTGACAAGTAATTAGGAAAGTCGTCCAGGTAATAAAACAACATGGTGGGCGTCTGCTGACGTCACATCCGGTTTTGGGTAACATAAATCAGGTAGAAAAGTGGAACTTTTCTCCCAGATTAAAATAACAAAATCTATTTACTTTTTGTTATCCAACGGTTGCGGATTCTATTTATTGAAAGTGGGCACTCAGGAATTATGGTTTTGGTTGTGGTTTATTCTCCTAGGAACACCTGAAGTCAAATGATGATGCATATCACAATGTGTATTCAACCAACAATTATATAATAACAACACCACCTACGACGGTGGTATTGATTGATTTATCGATTGATTGATTGATTGATTGATTAATTGATTAGGGATCATGGATTAACGCCGTGTCGGCAACGAGGATCATCTTCCTAGAATATATATCCGTATAGATATATATATATAAGTTTGTTTGTTAGGGTTTTACGTCCTAGCAGCATCCATGGTCATATCATGACGGGTACCGACTTGTGACAGTGCCGAGCACTCATGGTCCTGATATGACCTTAGATGTTGCTAGGACGTAAAACAACAACAAACAAGCAAACAAACATGGTGCCTGGGAGACCAGGCCACCAGCACCAGTCCTTGTCCTATCCTATTGATGCGAGGAGAGGAAGAGGGAAGGCGGGGGTGGGAAAAAAGGCGTTTATTAACGCCTCAACAGAGCATACAGAGGAACAGGTAACACAGGCTGAGGAGGTACAAATAAGAGGAAGGGGCTCATGAGGAGCAATGAACAGGCTCGTGAGGAGCAATACAGTGAGCAATACAGTGAGGGGCTCATGAGGAGCAGAAGAGATCAATAGGAGGGGCTCATAAGGAGCAATGTCAGAGTTCTGGTAGAGGGGGGGCCGAGGAGCCCTCCGCCGCAGAGGGAGGAGGGTGGAGGAGGGGTAGTTGGGTGGGTGGGTGGAGGAAAAGAAGGGCAGAGAGCTGGAAGGCGGCAGGAGGGCGAGTGCAGAGGGAGGCCGACGGGCGGCCTTATAAGGGAAAGGAGGGGGGCGGCGACAGCAGGTGAGTGTGAAAGCTGCCGGCCCGGGGGAGGGCGAGCAGCGGGCGTCGCGTGAGGCGCGAATGCTGCGCGACACGGGGGCGGGGGAGGAGGCGGCGAGCAGCGGGGTCTGGTGAGGTGTGAGTGCCGCGCGAGAGCGCGGGCCGGGGGAGGGTCTCTTCCTCTCCTCGCATCAAGCGTAATGCTTCGCATTACGACCGATGCGCGAAAAGGAAGAGGGAAGGCGGGGGTGGGAAAAAGGCGTTTATTAACGATTAACGCCTCAACAGAGCATACAGAGGAACAGGTAACACAGACTGAGGAGGTAGAAATAAGAGGAAGGGGCTCATGAGGAGCAATGAACAGGCTCGTGAGGAGCAATACAGTGAGCAATACAGTGAGGGGCTCATGAGGAGCAGAAGAGATCAATAGGAGGGGCTCATAAGGAGCAATGTCAGAGTTCTGGTAGAGGTGGGGCCGAGGAGCCCTCCGACAAAGAGTAAGGAGAGGGCTCGAGGCGCGCCCAAGGCGGGGGTAGGGGCGCCTGAGGCGGGGGCCCGGGGAGGCAGGGCTGGTTGAGAGGGAGGTCCGGGGCCTACGTGGAGGGGGAGTGGGCGGCCAAAAAAGGGAGGCCCGCTCCTGAGGCCTGGGGGGAGGAGGTCCGGCGAGGGTCGCTCAGGGGGGGCAGCAAATTCCTCAGGGCTGGGCGGGGTGGGAGTCGGGGGCGGGTCAGGCGGGTTCATGAAGGTGGTGTCGTGAGCGCCGGTGGCTGGGCTGTCCGGGGAGGGTCTCTCGTGAGGCTGGGCCGTGTCGTCCGAGGTGTGAGGTGCGAGGTGGTGAACCCCGGCTTCGTCTGGGCGGCGTTTCGATTGGTGGTCGCTGAGGGGTTGTCGGTGGTCGTGATGGTCGGCGGTTGTGGTCTGGGCAGAGGGTTTCTCATGGGGCTGGGCTGGGCTGTGGTCTGAGGTGTGAGGTCCGAGGTGATGAACCCCGGCTCTGACTGGGCGGCGCTGCGGTCGGTGGACGCTGGGAGGTTGTCAGTGGAAGTCGCGGGGCTGTCGGCAGTGGTGAGGGTGAGGCGCCAGGAGGGGCCCCCCGGGCCGGCCGGGGGGTGGGCGGCGGATCAAAAATCCGCCGAGGCGGCCGGGATCTGGCGCTCACGGGCTTGCTTGGTGAGGCATTCGGCCTCGCAGTGCCTAGTTAATATGCGCCGCACATTGGCGCAGTAGGCGCAGATGTGCCGGCGCCTGTCTCCCACCTCGCCGTGGGCCTCCCCGATGTGGGCCCGATCGCACGAGGCGGGATCGCGTTCCAGGCGGAGCAGGGGGCCCCGTGAGTGTGCCTATCGTAGGCGGTGCGTGGGTCGACTTGGGGCCGGGGCGGGTGTGTGCCTCGAGCCCATTCGCCTCGGGGCGAATCCTCGCCTCGGGAAGCTGGTGTTGCCGGAGGGGTGGGCGTGGTGATGGAGTCCATCCTCAGCGTGTTGAGGGCCACCGGGTCATGCCATCCGTGGGGGAGCCTCCTGTCCACTATCCAGGTGAAGATGGCCTCGGAGTAGCGGCGGACGGTAGGCCACGGATGCACGAGGATATCCCTCATCACGGTGAGGTGGTGGTGGCGTAGGCCCTGGAGGGAGTGCTCGGGGAAGGCTGGATGACCGGCGAGGGTGAGGAGGGCGAGGTTATATTCATCGCGGGTGGCCTCCCCTCTCTTCACCGGCTTCCGCTCAGGGCCCCTCTCGACGAGGTCCGAGGGGAAAATGTATCCCGAGGGGATGCCTTGGCGCCTGCCGGCGCGCTGCGCCTCGGCGGAAGCGAGGATGTCTCGGACGGCGTCGGCCGCGGATCCTGGGGTGTAGTCCTCGGCGACGTCCTGGAGGTAGGCCGGGGGGGGCGCGGGCCCGCCTCGGGTGGCAAGGCGGTCGTACTGCTGGTAGTGGGGGTGGGCTGCCCCGGGCAAAGTCGCTTGAGGTGGGGGCGGGGGCCGGGCCCCGGCGGCGGTCTGCGCCCGAGGAGCTGGGGCGGGCGGCGTGGTGTACCCTGCCTGCATCTGCTCCGGCGCTCCTCGGGCTCCCGCCGACTCGAAGGCGTCCATGCGCGTAGTGAGGCGCTGCAGAGCCTGGAGTATGATGGCTGTGTCGGCGCCCGAGGTGGCCGAGGGGGAGGCCGGGGCCGGGGATGTTGAGGCATCGCCGGGCGAGCCCGAGGCGGGCCCCGGCGTGGCCTGGGCGGTGATCCTGGAGCTCTTGCGGCCTCTTCCCTTTCCGTGTCCGGGCATGGTGCAGGAGCCTGAGGCAGGGCAGCGGTCCGAGGAGGAGTTTCAGGAGAAGAAGGGCAGAGAGCTGGAAGGCTTCGCATTACGACCAATGCGGTGCCAAGCTAGGTAGTGACAAGTATCAATTTTATATGTCATTGGTTTGATTCGGCAAGGATTCGAACTCCCGACCTTCTGCATGAAAAGCCTGCGGTATACCGATTTCACCACTGCATCCGGTATTTATGTATAAACTAAAACCTCTCTAAGTCGAAAGACCATGGTACCGACTTTAAATGGTCCATTTAGGCAGGTGGTCGGTCTAGGGAAGTTTAAAAAAAAATCATTACAATGGTATTGTATGGACGATCCTATGGGACCCAAATAAAGTGATCGATATAGGGGAGTGGTCGATATGTGGAGTTGGTCAGTTAAAGAAGTTTGACTGTATATATATATATATATATATATATATATATATATATACTATTCACACGCTGGTACATATATAAGAGGATGGTGGTGGAGCCCTTGTTTACATAGATTATAAAACATAATGAAGATTTCAGGCACAAAACCACGTAAAATCCGATCTAAATATGGATATAAACATAGGAATCAAACCTTCAAAACGTTAATTTAGTTCATATTCCTACATTTTTGGTCATTGCTCCATAAACATGTGATCATATGAAAAGAGGAATTTGGAAGAATTAATATTAATTTAATTTGAGGTAACACTCTTTTATTTAAACTACACTTTTGGATTGGCGTTTACCTGGTTTTGTGCTTGAACTCTTCAATTATATATATATATATATATATATATATATATATATATATATATGTGTGTGTGTGAGTATGTGTGTAGAACAGAGTTAGGAAAGTACATTAATGTACATGGACATCAAACTCAGCAATGGCAGAATAGAAAACCATGGTAGGCGAGAGACAAAAAACAAATCATTGTGTATCAGATTCTATAGGTGGTTGAATTGGAAACTGAGTGATGGCTGCTGGTAGTGGTGTGGACTTTTAATGTAATACCGCGTGTGAATGATGTCAATTAGGGAATGGTGTTCGCTGCTTCCGGTCACGTGGTACAATGTAGCATCACTAAAAGCACCAGCTGTCAGCCGATGCTAATGACTGGACGCGGTGGCCGATTCTGTAGGACGCGGGCCTCGTGTGCGGGAGATCAGGAGTTTGGTTCCCAGTCGAGTCAAAACAATCACTTATAAAATTGATACTTGTCGCTTCCTAGCCCGGCGCTCGGCATTAATAGAATAGGACAAGGAATTGTTAGCTCAGTGTCGGGATAATGTGACTAAGGGGGATATTGGGTCATGGTGCCAGCAGCCTGATTTCCCAGTGGGGCAGTATTATATAGTCACCATCAGTGCACACTGTCACAAGTCGGTACCTGTCCTGATATGACCTTAGATGTTGCCAGGACGTAAGCTCCAGCAACCAACCAACCAGCCGACGCTAATGGCGTCTAAGGAGTAGCTTTCAGGGACATTCGGGCAGGCAGTGTTTATCCTGCCACCTTGTCTCACTTCGGATTCCAGTTAGTGAGACGCAGCCAAGCGAAATGGCAGCCAATGCAAGGTATTGCTGCATTGCTGTCTCTCTCTGTATATATATGTTGGATAAGTCATTTTACGAGTATAATAAGCTGAAAGATCCCATCTACTACCCAGCCTTGAAGTCATCGACTGGTTACCTCTATTCATTAGATCATGTTCTGATATGACCTCACCTCCCCACGAGGTGCCACCTACTCGCGCATGCCTCAGCGGTCGTTATGCTCACTCACGTTACCATTGAAAAGTTATATATATATATATATGAGTCTGTCTCAAAAGGTGATAACTCTTCTTTTGTTTGTCCATTGTAAGGATTAACACAAAACAGCACAGAAACGGTTACACTGAAAACACAAGGACATTTGCTTCAAATCAATATCTATTCTATTGGGATTATGAAACACCATGTAAAAAAAACAAATCAGTTTATCCTGAGCAAATGCATAAGCAGATAATATGTTGATGTCACAATGGACAAAGTTTTGTCCCATATTGATTAGCACCTTTTGAGACAGTCTCATATACATAGATAAAATATGTATACATACTATGTTCAGTACATAAATAATTAACTGAATATAAATAACAGGCATTTCCCATCCATATACATACATAGGTATTTATATAGAGAGATTCAAATTTCTGAGATCCGGGCCAGGTTTGATTGATTGGTGCTTGTTTTATGCCATGTTGGCAGAAAAGGTCATATTCACGGCAAGAGATGCAAGCAAGTCAAATGCCAGTGAAATTTCATGCTTTTATCGGACTATGCAGCTTTAAAGAGGAGCAGAATCAGGATGTGGTGGAAATGTGGGGTTGAGCAGTGTGGAGGGAGGGGGAGGGGGGGAGGCTCCGACAGGGGAGAGAACCCGGACAAGGGGAAAGGGGGAGTGGAGGGGGGCAGCTGGAGGAAGTGAGAATAGAAGTGCGCGCGCATCACCCCTTCAGCTGGTTTCTACCTGCGCATGTGTGTGGCAGTTTCCCCGCTGCAATCATTTGTCATGAGGTTATGAGGTGTCGGTGAGGCGGTGCGGTGTGACCTACATAACCGCTATCCCTATACCGATGGTCATTGCCGGGGCAACCGCCACCGCCTCCCGGCCCCGTCACCCCGTCTCCCCCCTACCTATCCCCTCCCCCCCTCTCCCCATCACACACACACACCTCCCATCACACACACAGCATCAGACACACACCCGTCACACACCACACACACACCATCACACACACCATCATCCACACCGTCACACACACCCCATCACACACACACCCCATCACACACACACCACCATCCACACCGTCACACACACCCCATCACACACACACCCCATCACACACACACCATCATCCACACCGTCACACACACCTCATCACACACACCCCATCAAAACACACGCCAATCCCATCACACACATCCCATCACACACCCAATCACACACACACACCCCATCACACATACCCCATCACACACACACACACCATCACACACACACATCCCATCACAGGGAGAAACCTGGACCAACCTCAGTAGAAACAAATAACCACAAACCATCAAAAACAGAGACTCCCGATCTGAAAACATAGAACAATATATACGTTTAAAAAAAAAGGGAGACCCTGAAAACACCCTGGGGCAAAACCCCAGAAGGGCATGTGATAGGTTATGGCCCACAAACTGGACTGCCCCAATGGGGTAATCTGGACCACCCTCAGTAGATAACAAACAGCTACAAACTACATACAAGCCTATAATTGTAGAGTAGGCTATTTCATAAGTGGTAGTAAAACCAAAACCAAAAAAACAAAAACTAATATACTATTCACACCCACTACAAGGGTGATCAGAAAATAAAACCAATAACACCTACACTTAGAACTTAAACCATTAGCTATCTAACAATCCTTCCCTAATTCCGATCGACCTTGGATAGCCAAACCCAACACAAAACAAGCTCAAACATCTATGAGCCAAGAACACACTTAACTGCCAACAGCTACCTAGCAGTCTTTCCCTATTTCGGATTGACCTTGGATGCCGACCCCAACACAAAACAAGCTCAAACATCTACAGATACTAAATAATCACCATGTACCTGCTACTGTGTGAGAAATAAAAACATCTTATCACCTCCTATGAGTTGAGCATCCGTCTCCTGCTTTGGTAGATCGTGCGATTCTAACCCATAGGTTCGAACTCGATTCGAGTTAAACCAATGTCTTAAAAATATATACTTGTTGTTCCTGACCAGGCGCTCAGCATTATTAGGATAGGGCAAGTACTGGTGGGTCAGTGTCAGGATAATGTGACTGAGTGGGATATCAGGTCATGGTGATGACGGTCTGGTCTCCCAGTGGGGCAGCACTAAAATGATGCCATGAGTGCGCATTGTCACAAGTCGGTACCCATCCTGATATGACCTTAGATGTTGCCAGGACGTAAAACACCAACAACCAACCCACCATGATACTGCGCGTTGTATAAATAACCCCAGCGGGATCTGCTAGCCTGGTTCCCTGGCCTTTTTCACAAAGATGATTTATGGAACTGTCAGAAACATTTGTCCATTCAATCAAACCAACAGATAACCAACCAACCCCCCACCCTCCCTATCACATCACACTCACCGACCTCACCCCCCCCCCCCCCCTCCCCGTTAAAAAAAGACCCTCTCCCATTCGGCCTGCCGTCTCGTCGGTAATTCCAGTACCGGAAGTGGCTGTACCTGGTAGATAAGTTAGTTGCACTAACCTCCGCCAGGTGGATTTTGTGGCGCATGCTCAGGTATGCCTATCTCGGCTACGCTTATATTGGCTCCCTGATGCAATCACCTTTCGGGTAGAGTGATTCCATCAGGGAGCCGAGATAGGCTAATGGCCAGGACGCTAGTAGGGGGTTTGAATACCTCGCAAAGGGTTGTTGCTGGTTGTTGTTTTACATCCTAGCACCATCTAAGGTCATAATCAGGACGGGTACAGTGCACACTTATGGCAACTTTATAGTGCTGCTCCACTGGGAGACGAGGCCGTCATCACCGTGATTTGATATCCCACTCAGTCTCATTATCCTGACACTAAGCCAATTAGTCCTTGCCCTATCCTAATAATGCTGAGCGCCTGGCTAGGAAGCTACAAGTATGAATTGTAATGTCATTGGTTTGACTTGACCAGGGTTCGAATCTGTACGTTTGAGTCCCATGATCTACCAAAACAGGAGATGGATGCTCAACTCATTCGGCCATCCCGTCTAGTCCACAAGTACATTGTTGGTTGTTTATTGGAGTTCTATGTCCTGGCAACATCTAAGATCATATCAGGACGGGTACTAACTTGTGACAGTGCTGACACTGAGCCAACCAGTCCTTCCTCTACACTAATGATGCACAGTTCCTGGCTAGGAAGTGACAAGTATACATTTTTACGTTATTGATTTGACTCGACTAGTGTTCAAATTTGTAGGTTCAAATTTGTAGAATCCCGGATGAGTACCGACTTGTGACAGTGCGCATTCATGGCGACTTTTATAGTGCTGCCCCACTGGGAGACCAGGCCGCCAGCACCATGACCTGATATCTCACTCAGTCACATTATCCTGACCCTGAGCCAACCAGTCCTTGCCCTATCCTAATAATGCCAAGTGCCTGGCTAGGAAGCTATGTGTATGAATTTTTACATCATTGGTTTGACTTGACCAGGGTTCGAACTTGTAGGTTTGAGTGCCATGATCTACCCAAACGAGAGACGGATGCTCAACTTATTCGACCATCGCTTCTGGTCCACTAGTAAAAGCAGGTGCATTACATATTTAATAATATGCGTATAAGAACTTATACCTTAGATAATTCCCAGTCATTGCACATTCTCTCAGAGCTGTTTGTTTGTTGTTGTTTTATGTTCTAGCAAAATCTAAGGTCATATCAGGACCTATCCTAATAATGCCAAGCACCTGGCTAGGAACCAACAAGTATGAAATTTAAGTCATTGGTTTGACTCAACTGGGGTTCGAACCCACAATCCAATGGTCTAGCAATAACGGAGACGGACGCTCTAACTCATTCGGCCATCTCATCTGGTTTTCTCTCAGAGCAGTAGTCACTGTTCACAATCTCCCATCGACATTACTGAATAGACCTCACCAGTTAAGATAGTGACATCTATCGGCAGAATTTGGAACCACTCTAGTTGCGTCATTTCCTTAACTGCCTATGATTTCACATGCTATATATCCATAAAGAATGATTGGACAATAATGAAATGCTTGATTATATTCAGATATTCATATCGCAACAGGCATCAAGCTCTTATCCTTCTAATATATATAAACAAAAAAAAAGACAACTATATTGTATTTTTCTTCTGGGTTTCACCGCTGCTCTCTTCACATGTATTAAACCTCACCAGTTAAGCTAGTGATATCTCTCGATAGAATCTGGAATGACCCGCCACCAACTAGTCGGGTACTTTCCAGCTTAACTTGTGGGGTCTATTCTTGCGTCGCTAAACAGGTTGGTGACCTTCAAACAGAATCACTTAGCTTCGGCAACTGCGTAGACCATGGCTGATGGATGCGGACCGGATATTGGGATGGGACCAGACTGAAATAGAAATATACAGATACTGGGGGTGGAACTCGCAGCCATCGATCATCGGAAATACAGGTTTTTTTTTCTTTTTGTTCTGTGGTTTCCTTTAGGTGGTTTTGCTATCTAGGTTCCAGGTAAGTTTGCACAGTTTGAGATAGAAGGGCGCAGTAAAATTAGGTAGGATGTCTTAAGAATGATTACTCCTGACACAGTGCCATTGCATCATACATATCGTATAGTAAAGTTTGTTTTATTTACCGACGCCTCTAAAGCACATTTATGTCTATCATCGGCTATTGGACATCAAACATTATGTAAAGTCCACGGCTGGCATATGTGTGTTGTGTAGGCAGGCTACAATGAAATCAATACAGGAAAGAAGAGAAAGGAAGAGTATAAAGAATGAAAGTAGAGAGCGCGTGTACCCTCAGGTTTATTATTATATAGTGGTGCATGGATCTGGTATGGCATACCACCTGACCATATTCTCCAATGAGCAGCAAGCATTTATAGTTCCACCAATGAACAGTAAGCATTCTTGTGTCACCATGGCTACTGTGATCTGCACACCACCACCATGCGGTGTGGCTGCTTGGCCACCACCTGCCTGAGCTGTGTGTGTGTGGTGATCCGTGACTAACAGTTGGAGGGGGAGGGGGGGAAGGGGGTAGTTCGTAGAGCTCCTGAGGCCCCTTACACACTATCAATAGCGCCTCCTTCACACTATCTACCTAATACACAATGACTATTGACTATAAGTAAAGGATCTCCAGCAACTACATAAATACATTCATGCACCTGGCACCATATACCATTTACCTTAATAGACCATTTGCAATCCATTATAGACCATTTGCATTCCCCAGCAATACGTTTTATCGGAATATTTTCCAATATGGTCATTCTGACATATTTCTTTGGCGGAAACCCGCTGCTGTCACATAAGCCTACACATCCCAATAATCAGCAAGGGGTCTTTTCAGTTGTATATGCACTTTCCTACAGAAAGGCAGCACATACCACACCCTTTGATGAACCAGTTGTGGACCACTACTTGGAACGGAAAATAGCCCAAACTGCAAATGGATCCATTGAGAAGGATCGATCCGATGACTGACAGCTGCACAGGTGGACACTCTACCGCCTGAGCTCCCGGCTCCCGGCTGCTGACAAAGTACCCTTGCATCATTAATATTGCGTTTAGATAATGCCATAGAACGGTCATTAATATCGCTGTTGTTCTCCTGTTCCATCACATTTCACCAGCTGATAATTTAGTAACCAAACTCCAGATTCGCTGACCGGACGCGGTGGGCAAATCGGCAGAGCACAGCCTTCCCGTGCGGAAGGTCGGGAGTTCGAATCCCAGCCTAGTCAAACCAATGATTTAATAAAAAATTGGTACTTATCGCCGCTATCTATCCTGGTGGTTGGCATTAATAGGATAGGACAAGGACTGGTTAGCATAGTATCAGGATAATTTGATTGTGTGGGATATTGGGTCATGGTGCCATTGTCCTGGTCTCCAAGTGGGGCAACACAATAATATCACCATGAGTGTGCACTGTCACAAGTCAGTTTGACGTCCAATAGCCGATGATAAAAATCAATGTGCTCTAGAGGCATCGTTAAATAAAACAAACTTGTTGTCACAAGTCGCTACCCGTCCTGATATGACCTTAGATGTTGCCAGAATTTAAAACTCCAACAACCAACAATCAATCGATCAACAGAATTCCATCTTCGATATCGGCTAGTGTCCGCCAGGCTTGCTAATCAGGTGTTTCTGTCAGATGACGTGTCCCCGGTAGTGTATGTAGCTGCTGAAGGCGCATGCGCTCTGAGCTTTGTGTCAGGCTGTCAGCTCAAGGTGTCATGGCGGAAAAGAGCCGGGTGTCTAAGTGGCACCCTGGAAACACTGGCTAGTCATTTCGCGACATTTTAACTTGGTATTGGATGGTGGTGCATTTCAAGGAGGGCGCACACAATGCGACATCTGCAAAGTTTCGCAAATGATAATGATTGGTTCATAATACAGGTCCAATGACTCATCATTTTACATCTGAATTCACGTTAAATCTGGATGTGTAATATCAGGGTTTCAATATAGGCTGTTCAATGTATGTAGATAAACATTTGAAACTATGCTAGCAATCTGTTGTTGTTTTTTTTGTTTTGGTCCATTAGTTGTTTAAGCAGGGGAAATTTCAGTCATAGACGACTGGTCTTCCTCATTCCACTGCTGGTCGATAGAAAGCCCGAGCCTACACTTCTACCAACCCAAGGGATTTTTAACCTCCCACACCACATAGACATGGTATGAGAGCAACCGGCCTTTGATGACGCTGTAAGTTATACACAGCAGTGGAAATCCAAATTGGCAGAGGTGGGGAATCGAACCACCGACCTTCAGATTAGGAGTCTGAGCTAGAAAAAAGTCAGACACTCTAAGCACTCTGCCACAGAGAACGCCATTGACATTCATATAGTACCCCTACATCCCTGGTGGCGCTGTACTGAAATATAGGGTCTATAGTTCCCTTACATACCGGTGCTGATGATGCTCTGACATATATGGTCTATAGTTCCCTTACATCCCAGTGGTGGTGCTATACTAAGATATAGGGTATATAGTTCCCTTACATCCCAGTGGTGGCTCCATACTAACATACAGGGTATATAGTTCCCTTACATACCAGTGGTGGCGCTGTACTAACATGTAGGGTCTAGCGTTCCCTTACATCCTAGTGGTAGTGCTGTACTTACATATAGGGTACACAGTTCCCTTACATCCCAGTGGAGATGCTGTACTAACATATACGATATATAGTTCCCTTAGATCCCGGTGGTGGCGCTATACTAACATATAGGGTCGATCCTTCCCTTACATCCCAGCAGTGGTGCTGTACTGACATATAGGGTATATAGTTCCTTAACATCCCAGTGGTGGTGCTATACTAACATATAGGGTCTTTTGTTCCCTTATGTCCCAGTGGTGGCGCTGTACTGACATATATGGTCTATAGTTCCCTTACATCCCAGTGGTGATGCTATACTAACATATAGGGTCTATAGTTCCCTTACATCCCAGTGGTGGTGCTAAACTAACATATAGGGTCTATCGTTCTCTTACATCCCAGTGGTGGTGCTAAACTAACATATAGGGTCTATAGTTCCCTTACATCCCAGTGGTGGCACTATACTAACATATAGGGTCTATAGTTCCCTTACATCCCAGTGGTGGCGCTATACTAACATATAGGGTCTATAGTTCCCTTACATCCCAGTGGTGGCGCTATACTAACATATAGGGTCTATGCTTCCCTTACATGCAGATGGTGGCGCTCTGATGATAATCAGAAACCATACTCACAATGTCATTTGTAACACAACTTAGGCACCAAGCTATGCTATATTACAGTGCTATATTACTCAATATAGGACAGGCCTATTCCATTATATCCCTTTTTGCGCTAATAGTTAAGACTGGATGCTGGATACTTATATATATATATATATATATATATATATATGCATCATCCATCATAATATCAAACACGTCTGGCTTTTTGCAGGGAGCGCTGCTGATTACATTCCTAATGAGTCGCTTAGGCGGGTAAGTGGGAGCAGCCCTCCGTATGTATAATGAAAGCGCAGACTGTGCTTCCTTTGTACAGCAAACTGTGATTGTGTAACAAGAACCTAAGGTTTATGATGACAGAAGCGTCATATCTATGGCAGCACACGTATGGAATGAACAACCGAGCACAACCAGAACATAAAATCCAATGAAGCATACAAAAAACACATACATAAAACAAAATGACGTACCCAAGGAACCAATGTAAAATGTAGCAACTAGATGGTTTCGGAGTATCAACATGTTTCCGATCGTAAATGGTAATTGTGGACCAGGATGCTCCTGGGTAGGTCCGCAGTAAATAAAATTGCAAATCCAACAAGCTGTTCAATACAATAAGCCACAAACTAATGACAAACGCTGTTCAGCATTGAAAATAAATTCTATAATGAATTTATATGTTAAAGAGAGGATAAATATGCCATCAATAACAAATAAGTTAAAACCCAGATGTGCGTAAAGCTGAGATTCCAATAATGGATACATTTATGAGTATTGCAACATGCGCAATGAGTACAAATTATATTGACCTGAGTGTGGGTCAAGGATCGACCTAGTTATTGGCCAGGGAATGACTATGGTATGACCTACCAAAGCTGGAGGCAGGTGCTCACCTCATTTGGTGCTCACCTCATTTGGTGCTCACCTCATTTGGTGCTCACCTCATTTGGTGCTCACCTCATTTGGTGCTCACCTCATTTGGTGCTCAACCCATTTGGTGCTCAACTCATTTGGTGCTCATATTATTAAGAACTTATCTTGTACTGGTTACTGTGCTTCATTCTGTAACCGCATTCAAATTGTCGGCTATGTCATGAATGTATGCCTTGTTTTGCCTCTGGAGCCTGTTATTTATACCGGACGCAACGGTTGAATCAATAGAGTGCAGTTATCCCATGTGTAAGGTTGGGAGTTCGAATCACAGTCGATTGAAACCAATTATAAAGACTAGGTCTCCATAAAGTAAAGTTGAATCCTTCCTCCAACTAATAGATTTACCACTCATCATGGTCACCAGTATGTAAAGTCCATGGCTCGAATCTGTGGTTGTGTAGGCAGGCTATAGTGAAATCAATACAGACAAAGAGAAAGGAAGAGTATACAGTGTGAAAGAAGAGAGAGAGTCGAGCCTTCTGGTTTATTATGTCTATGGTACATGGATTCAGTGTAGAGTATCACCCCACCCTATTCCCCCAATGGAAAACAAGCATTCTTAGCTCTACCAATAGGGTTCCAGCATTCCTGGTCCCCATGGTTACCAGTGATCTGCCAACCAGCACCAAGCTGAGTGGCTCCCCTGGCCACCACCTGCCTTGAGCCTGAGTGTGGTGATCCTGACTAGCAGAGGGGAGAGGGGGTAGGTTCTGAGTGTAATGTATGTAGGCGAAACGGGACACGCGGATAACCAGCATTGTATGGAATGTAACCAGGGACACCGGACGGTGAATAAACGCCAGTCATGAACTAGATCTCTCCGTGTCGACTCGTTTATTACATGGTGTCAGATGTGGCTTGCCTGACAAGTGAGATGGCTCTATCTGGATTAAAACCCCCATTGCCAGTGGACTTGGAAGGCAACCTAACTCTAAACTGGACCCAGTGGATTGATTCATACAGAATTTACGCTGTAGCAGCAGGAGTAGCGGCGAAAACGGAAAAAGTACAGTGTTGCGTCTTTCTCCATGTCGCTGGACCGGAGGCGCAGAAAATCCACAGAACGCTCAACATTGAGGCCGCTGAACGAGACAAAATTACAGTACTGATCGAGGCATTTAAAGTATATTGCGAAGGGAAGACAAACATAACAGTGGTACGTTACCAGTTTAACTCCCTATTTCAGACACACGAAAGTATGGACACTTACATTCGAGAGCTACGTAACCGCATTTCACACTGTCAATATGGGTCACTGGAAGATTCGTTACTATGTGACAGAATTGTGTGCGTGGTAAAAAGTAACGTATTGAGGGATCGGTTATTACAGACTCATAATTTGACATTGGAATTGTGCATATCAATGTGTCGGCTTAGTGAACACAAAGCAGGATTGTTAACTGGGAGTGCGGATAGTGGTTCGAACGAAAACGTCGATGCGTTATCGAAGATTGATTCTGGGATGACGTCACAACGTCGTATGCCACCTTGGAGACGAACATCGCAACGTCAACAATACAGGTCAAACAATACAAAAGTCAAGTGTCCGAATTGCGGGTATGTGCATTTCAGTGGTAGATGTCCTGCTAAGGACAAACAGTGTGCAGGCTGTGGAAAGGTGGGACATTTCGTCAAAGTGTGTAGAAGTAGTACGAATAAACAGTCGACAGTGAATGAAGTCAACATACAGCATCATGACGAACAGCACGAATGGACGCAACCGTACCAGGAGGACGACACCAGTCACGATTTGTTCGTTGGTGCATTACAGGATAACAACAACGGAAAGGAGGATCTATGGTACGCGGATATCGTAGTGAACAATACGATGATTAAGTTCAAACTTGATACCGGTTCGGAGGCGAACATCGTGCCACGGAGGATTTACGATCAAATGGGCGACGTAGCCATGACTCCAACGCATTGCCACTTGATAACGTACACCGTACACCATATAAAACCTCATGGTGAGGTTTTCGTCAACGTGCACGGTCATCGATTAAAGTTCCAAGTAACAGATGAGGGTAGCCCTATCCTAGGAAAGAGTGCGTGTGTCGCCCTCAACCTCATAGCAAGACTGGACTCCATAGACACTGTAGCAGATCCAACCGCATCAAGTGATAAATTGGTAAATATGTATAGTGATGTATTCAGAGGTCTAGGCAGAATTAAAGTAAATGCGCATATTCATGTTGACAATAATGTAACCCCAGTCATTGATGCTCCTAGGCGCATACCACACACCATAATAAATGATATCCGTCAGGAGTTAAATAGGATGTTAGATCTCAAAGTAAGAGTAGAACAAATTGAACCGACTCCATGGGTGAGCTCCATCACTATAGTAAGAAAACCAGGTAAAATACGAATCTGTTTAGACCCTACTAGTACTAAATTAAATATAGCAATATTAAGAGGCCCGTATCCAACACGTACGATAGAAGAAGTAGTAGCTAACACAAGTGGGGCAGAATATTTTTCAGTTATTGATGCCAACAGTGGCTATTGGCAAATTGAGTTGGATAATGAAAGTTCTAAATTGTGCACCTTCAACACACCTTGGGGTCGGTATCGATATACCCGGTTGCCATTTGGCATCAAAACGGCCGGAGATATATTCATTCAAGAAATGAACAATATATTAGGTGATTTGGACGGTGTAAATGTGATAACTGACGACATCCTAGTATACGGTAAAGACATACAGGAACACAACGTCAGACTAAAGTCAGTACTGGACAGGGCCCATAAATTCGACCTGAGATTGAACCCAAAAAAGTCTAGAATTTGTAAAAGACAGGTAAACTATGTGGGTCATTTAATAACGTCCGAAGGATTATTGCCTAGCAAAGAAAGAGTACAAGCTATCATAGATATGCCAACACCCACGGACAAAAAGGCTGTCCAACGGTTTTTGGGAATGGTCGGATATGTCAACAAATTTATTCCCAACATGGCAGAATTAGCAAAGCCGTTAAGAGAAATACTAACCAAAGATGTCGCCTGGCATTGGCAGGAAGAACAAATGTATGCATTCGACAAACTCAAGGAGTTGTTCACAAGAGCACCCGTTCTAAGAAATTTTGAAGTAAAAAAAGATATTGTCCTTCAAGTAGATGCATCTAAGTCTGGCCTTGGGGCAACTTTATTTCAAGAAGATAGACCTGTCGCAATGGCATCCAAGGCATTAGACAACACACAAACAAATTATGCAGTAATTGAAAAAGAACTATTGGCCATTTGCTTTGGGTGCAGGAAGTTTCATGAGTACATATACGGGAAAGAAGTGACTATTCAAACCGATCACAAGCCCTTGGTAGCTATAATGAATAAGCCCATACACACACTATCAGCATGCATGCAACGCATCAGAATGCGTTTACAAAATTATAATCTACAAGTAATACATGTTAAGGGCACGCTGATCTATTTTGCAGACGCGCTGTCCAGGGCTCACACCACATTGACAACACCGAACAACTTGTTCGACACAGACATATCCGTGGCCGCAATCGATATGGAAGTGAACAATATAGCCAAAGTAAGGCAAGAGTTGGACAAGGATAAAACATTGCAGCAGGTTGTATTGTTAGCAAAACATGGGTGGCCAAAAAGTAGCACTAGCCCCAGTCAGAGTGTAAAACCATTTTTTACCTATAGAAATGACATAACAATCCAAGACGATGTTTTATTAAAAGATAATCGTATTATCATACCAAAAACCATGCAGGGAGATATGCTTAATACAATTCACGAATCACATTTAGGCATAGTGAAATGTAAGCAGTTGGCCAGAGACAACATATTTTGGCCTGGAATGAGTAATCAAATCGAAGACAAAGTTTCCCAGTGTCAACTATACCAGGGGTACCGAAACAAACAACATTCTGAACCATTGAAAAGCCATGACATAACGTGTATTCCATATTATAAACTAGGCGTTGACTTGTTTACTGTTGACAAGGTGAATTTCCTATTAGTCATTGACTATTATACAAAATTTCCGGAAATAGTAGAATTAGCATCAACCACAAGTCAGTCTATAATAAGAAATTTGAAGTAAATGTTTTGCAGATATGGCATCCCGAACACAGTAGTATCAGACAACGGACCGCAATTTAACAGCGCTGAGTACTTACAGTTTGCACATGACTACGGTTTCACACCTAAATTTACAAACCCAATGTTCCCGCAAAGTAACGGCCAGGTAGAATGATACGTACAAACTATAAAATTGATGATAACAAAATCTCTGTTGGACGGCAAAGATGCCAATGTTGCGCTCTTAAATTATCGAAACACCACAATCCAGGGCCTTGGTGCATCCCCAGCACAACTACTCATGTCCCGTAAACTACGGACACGGTTACCAATTTTAGAAACGCATTTGAAACCAAAGTGCAAAGATACAAAACACACTGAAATACGCCAAATTCAGCAGAAACAAAAGAAGTACTTTGATGCCCGGGCAGGACATGAACACCAGAAATTACATACCGGAGACAAAGTATGATATCTCCACCACAAAGGAGGGTGGGCTTCAGGAAAAATTGTAGGAACAAACACACCTGGCCCTAGAGATTACACTATGGTAAATGAACAAAAACATATAATTAGGCGAAATCGGAAGCACATTTTCGTCTCATATAAGGGTGACACCCACCCGATTAGACATAAGTTAAAAACAAACACAGACAAGTATACTACACGATACGGCCGAGTTGTTCGTCCCATACACAGACTAGGAATAAATAACCAGTAATAATACAGATAGTATATATGTATATACTAATATATAGTTTCAATGCTGTATTTGTGATAGCATATTGAATATACAAGCATTGATATCATACCATGGTATTCAAGCCTGACCCTGTTAACATTGTTATGAGTTATATGCTATAGTTATAGATTTCTGTGATAAGAAGGTATGTACCTTGACACAAAGTTATGTCGTGAAATATCACGCTCCAAAAGATTTTATACGACAGTACGAAGCACATACCAGCCACTAAGCATTGAAGCGGCAATAAGCGTACTCAAGACAGTATTTCACTATATGCATGTTAAGATGGGACATCTACACTGTTAACCATCCCGTTTTTACTAAGCATAAAAGGATGTACGATCTATTGTATCATAGTTCACAGTTATTCGATACGAATGTTTATGTACTCATAAATGTAAATCAGGTCATCGTTCATACATCACACTACTTAAGTCGACAGTCACCCAAAGTGCCAGTTGTTATAGTACAATATATGTTAATAAAGTATGTAAATTATTAAGAACCTAGACAGTTATCAGTTCCACTGAAGTGGAAAAAAATGTATTGTATTGTTACGCTGTTATAAATTGACGTGGTTATTGGGCTATTGAGTAATGCATTACATATACCAGTATCGATATGCGATAGTGGTCGAAATGTTACTATTTATAAGAATGATGTTACTATTTATAAGAATGATGTTACTATTTATAAGAATGACATGCATCGTATTTAAGATACTCATTCAAATGTGGGATGAGTGTAGAGTCATATGTAGTTTTATCAAAATTCAATATTTATGGAAACGCTAGATGGATAAGGAGGATATAGTCGCATATGCAATGTCTCATTGCAATGTTGCATTTGTCATATTGGTTGGAGGTGTTTAAGAGTTCATGTAAATCAATAAAAATAATGAAATCAATAAAACTAATGAAAGGAGGATGTAATGTATGTAGGGGAACCGGGACATGTAACCAGGGACAACGGACGGTGAATAAACGCCAGTCATGAACTAGATCTCTCCGTGTCGACTCGTTTATTACACTGAGTGCCATTTACACACAGTCCTGCCAGCACCACTATGTCTATCTACCTTTCAATCAAACACCACCAGCACCTACATATACACATACATGCACCTGGTCACGTATACCCGATCAATAATAGAACATTTGCATTCCGCCGCCAATGCTTTAAATCGGAATATTTTACAAATGGAAGGACAAATATTTCATTGAAGATCTTAATATATTTAGTTTAATATTATAAAGTATTGGCCACGTATGCCTGGAATGCAGGTGGGATATAAGTATATATACTAGCACCGTAGCAGACAATGACCTGCTCAATGGGTGGAGATGGAACTAGAAGTGATCAGTCAGTGGCCATGTATGGGTGGGAGCAGTGGCCAGCGGTGGCTGTTCATCCAATATTTGTATACACCACAGTGACATATCACACCCCGGAGCGTTGCCAATCTGTAAAGCTATGCACACATGGTCCCGTTGTTGGGATGATCTGGATTTTGGTGGCACAAAATTACCTGTGCGATTATATTTGAAAAGTGGGGGGCTTGGAGATTTGCGAATAGGTCTATGGTCTGAAATATGATGAAGGATTTCGCGTTTATACGAAGATATTTTGTTTAATGCTGAATAGGAGCACTACATAGAAATTCAGAAGTACACACTATTAATAATACTAGCAACAACAGTGGGAGGGTTTCGTCATGGCATTGTTTGTCAGTTACAGTATAATTCCATAATCATCGCTTTGGGACCAGGCGTGGTGGCTGAATTGGTTGAGCATGGGCTCGCGTGCGGGAGATCGGGAGTTACTTATAAAATTGATACTTGTCGCTTCCTAGCCTGGTGCTTGGCATTAATAGGATAAGGCAAGGAGTGGTTAGCTCAGTGTCAGGATAATGTGACGGAGTGGAATATCGGGTCATGGTGCCAGTGGGGCAGCACTATAAAGTCACCCAGTGGGGCAGCACTATAAAGTCACCATGAGTGCACACTGTCTCAAGTCGGTACCTGTCCTAATATGACCTTAGATGTTGCTAGGACGTAAACCAACAACAAGCAAACCTGATATGACCTTAGATGTTTCCAGGACGTCAAACTCAACCTAATCAACCAAATCATTGCTTTGGGAGGTTGCTTTTTGGGTACTTTTTGGGGATTATAAATACGGTTATGGTAAGTATGCTGGTTTGGTTAGTAGTTCAGGGGCAGTGTGGATGTTGCAGGTTTGTTTGTTGTTGTTTTACGTCCTAGCAACATCTAAGGTCATATCAGGATGGGTACTGACTTGTGACAGTGCGCACTCATGCCAACGTTAGAGTGTTGCTCCACTTCGAAACCAGCCTGCCAGCACCATGACCTGATATCCCACTCAGTCACATTGTACATGTTGCCGGAAACATGCATAATTCAAAATTCCTGACTACGGGCTTGATATGTTGATTACCATAGATACCGTTCGGATCATGCGTAGCTATGGTCCGTGTTAACTTCCGGTAAGGAATGCTTAGCACAGTTCAGTTCCTACCTGGCCACTGTCGTTGACGGAGTAGTGAAACTTTGAGGCTGTTAAAATGCCGAAATCACAGAAAATCAAGAGTGTAGTGGGCAGATATTCCAAGGCATTGTTAAGATCCATGGAGTCATCTGGAGCTTGTTCGGATGAAGATGTACGGAGAGATGTGTCAGTGGGTCGTCGTGTATCAACAACACAATTGAAAATGGCTGATTTGGGTGCCATATCACCGATACCGTCGACTTCCAAGGATACTGGACACCCGTCACTGGATGACATTGCAAGGCTATTGGACGTAAAATTAAAGGCTGCACAAGAACCATTACTGGAGCGTATACAAGATCTAGAAGAGTCAAGTCACAATGGAGGAAACAATATCATTCAGCCGGTCGAGCCGCCCGATTCAAATGATGACGTCACTGGTCTTCGAGCATCAGGTACCGGGGCGGTTCGTTCGGGCGGATCGTGTGATATATCAAGTCGCATACGTAAAGCAAAAGGTAAAGTGTGTCATTCTACTTGTTCTGGTCACGCATGCAAACGGTCTGCATCAGATGCAGATGTGGATTCGGACAGTGAAGATTCAGTAATGCGTGAATTAATCCGTTATGCTGGTAAAAAGGCTAGGTGTACAAATACAGTAAAATTAGTGCCTCATAGATACGTAATACGGCAAGAGAAGAAAGGAAAGGTGAAACAGGGAGAGTCTACCTGGTTTGAGTACTTGGCGGCTATACGCCGAATGGTGAAACGAGGTGATGTTCCTGATTCGTGGAAAGTGCATTTGGAAGAACATGTGGACACAATCTTAGATATGGCACAGAACTATTCATGGAGTACGTGTCTAACATATAGTGAACAAATATTTAACATGGTTGCAGACAAAAGATTGCCTGGAGGTTGGGAAGATCAGGCCAAAATAATTGACGTTAGACGGGATGTATGTGGTCTTGGAAAAAGAATAGATCTTGTGTCACAATCTAGCTCGTGGTCAGGTATAACAGAATATAAAAAGGGTGTGGATGCGAGACCGTGTATTATCTGGAACCGGGGTGGCTCATGCGGGAACACAGGTGACCATGGAGAAGGTGTCAATAAGTTTATTCACATTTGTTCTTATTGTGCTTTTAAGCTGCGAAAAAAGCACTCACACAAGGAAGTTGACTGTAAGACGAAACAGCATGCAAAAGAACTGATCGTGGAGGATTCATCTGGCCGTGCAAAGCATTTTTAGATAGCAGTTGGCCGGGAACTGCGTGTAACCAAGAAACGTTGCGCATAGCTGGGGATACTGTAACAAGCTGCTCCGCCGTCTCTTCAGATGGCGCCACCGCCAGATCTTCGTCCTCATTTAACTCAGTCGATGTCGGTCAACCTAAGGTCAGTGCGGTTGATTTGTTGGTGGCGTGTCGGCCTACTTGTGTAACAATTGCTCCTCACTGTCCGTATACCCCAGTTCGCTCTGCTTTAATTCAAGATACTCCTAATAAACTTGTTCATGGTGATCAATCTGGTTATTCGGTAGGAATCCTTCCCTGTCCCACAGTATGTAAATCCCGAGTTGTTTCGTCCAGTTTGAATAATAGACGGTGTACACCGTCTATAGTTTTGGGTGGGAACTGGAAGTTAAAAAAATTACCGATTGGTGGTTCCACTAATCGTTCTCGAAATCATAGTCGGGGGAGATCTACATACAAATTAAATTGTTCGGAGTTGGTAAGCAAATCACGTTATACATGGTTTAATAAAGCAGAGCGTTGTTTAGCGAGTATTCATAATTCTGATAATACGGTGATTCAGATTGGTACAAAAAATGCAGGTGCGGCGTCACATCAAACACCACTGACAACGGTTTTGCCCACGGCTGGGTTCGACCGACGCAGTTGTCATAGTGACAACAAAACAATTGTTTCGTCTACCCAGTGCTTGGATCTGATGGTGCCTTTGACTGGTACACTGACTAATGGACTGATACCTTTGGACGGATTCGGTAAAGGCCATGCGGCAGTGTCGAATGTTGATTATATGGACTGTGTCCCAGTATGTGGAGGAGATTTCAGCTCCTCGGTGCAACCTAAAATTAGCCCGGTCGCTAATTTAGTTAATATTTCTTCTTACACCCATTCTCAATCTGTTGTTCATAAACTACCATGTCCTGTGTTGCCTGTTCATGCAGTTCATGTTGAATCTGGTAGTATACATAGTGGGAAAAGGTGTACTTCTGTTAATACTTCGGACCATGTAGGCCCAGTTGATGTTGCTGATAACATTGACAATGGTAATGTTGTACTTACCAGGAATTCCGAGTTGAATTCACCACACTGTAGTGTTAATTATCAGGGAGGGCTGGTTGGTAAGTTCGTCCCGGATGATAAGTTGTTTAAAATTGTTAATGAAGATTCAATTGTTGATGTTACTGCACCTGTTCTATCACCGTTAACGTTTGAAGTTGATAAAGATAATGCTGAATGTGTGGATATTACTGTTTTTAATGACATAGATGATGTTGAAATTTATGCTGATGATGTATTGACGTTTTGTGATAAATCACCTTATGAATATAGGGCGACGGTGTTACTTACGTGGCCGACATTAAATGTTACATGTGATGTAGGTTTGAATTATTCAAATATTTATATTAAAGTTAGGTCCACGGGCTTGCCGAATTATTTATCCGCTCGAGTGCCTGTTCCATCAGGTTTAATTATTGCAAATTGGAAAGCTTTATTGTTAGATTACACGGATAAGGAAATTATTCCGTTTTTAGAGTATGGTTGGCCGGCAAATTTTACTGGTTCATTTGTCCCGACTCCAACGGTACGTAACCATGCTCGGTCTAAGGAAGATTTGTTTTGGATCAATGAATATGTCCGAACTGAATTAACTCATGACGCATTACTGGGTCCGTTTAATGACCTACCATTTTGTCCCTGGGCGCAAATTAGTCCTATTATGACCCGCCCCAAGAAAAATACTGATGAACGGAGAATTATAGTCGATCTTAGTTACCCAAAGGGGCGTGGTGTTAACAACGGGATCAATAAAGGGTTTTATCAGGGTAAGCCGTATAAATATAATTTGCCTACCATAATGACGTTGGCTAAGGAGATCACAAAGTTAGGTGAAGATTGTTTTATGTGGTCGATTGATCTGGCTAGGGCGTACAGGCAATTAAGAACCTGCCCCCTAAGTGTGCCTCTTTTTGGGATTAAAGTAGATAGTAAATATTATTTTGACATAGCACCGCCATTTGGGTGTCGGACATCCAGTATGGCTTGTGCCCGAACGACGGCAGCTGTAGTGTATTTGATGAGAAAAATGGGATTTTTTACCTTATGTTTCCTAGACGATTTTGTGGGAGTGGAAAATTCATTGGCCAAGGCACAAAAAGCATATGATTATGCTTTCAAATTGACTACATGTTTAGGTCTTAAATTATCACTTAAAAAATGTGTTCCCCCTACTCAAAAATTGATCTGGTTGGGCTATGAAATCGATTAAAAAAACTTGTATATTCGTATCCCTGACCTTAAGTTACTAGATATATTAATAGAATGTAGGAAATGGGTAATTGGTAGGGAGGTTACGCGAAAAAATGTGCAAAGGTTAGTAGGTAGATTACAATTTATATCAAAATGTGTAATGTCTGCACGGGTGTTTATGAACCGCATTTTGGATTTTCTTAGGGAGACACCTTTTATAGGCAAAAGCAGGGTTACGGATACTTTAATGAGAGATATAGCTTGGTTTTTGCGTTTTTCAGAACATAATAGGTTAGTTTTGTTACAGCACGTCCCTAACAAAATGTGGATCATTGAATGTGATTCTTCCTTGCGTGGTGGGGGTGCATTCAGTCCAACACATTATTATTCTGAACCTTATTCACCGGAATTTCTTAACAATGGTTATCACATTGCACAATTAGAGGCATTTAATTTGGTAGTAGCGTTGAAAGATTTGTCTCCCCCTGACCCTCATAACTATCAAATTATCATTAATACAGATAATGCTGCTTCCCAACAGGTATTATCTACTGGTGCTGGGAAGGATCCGGTCTTGTGCGCCTGCGCCCGCGAGATTTGGAGGTTCGCTGCATCTCTCACTTGTGTGGTGCAGGTGGTCCATAAGCCTGGAAAGGATCTAGTGCTAGCAGATGCCCTAAGTAGGTTGTATTTTGATAACAAATCTAAATTAATTGCTGATGAACTATGTCAAGCCAAATTGTTGACTAAAATACATGTTTCTTATGACGACCAGGTATTAGACGTGTCTTTATGATGTCACTCTGCATGTTGATAATTTTGTTTTGTGCCTTTATCAACTTGCAGAGAATAGACGGGCCTTAGTACATAGGTTAGGTGTGTACTTCGCGGCAGGACTAGCAGAAGGGACTTGGAGGAATAAAAGGGTACAATTTAGAGAGTATCTAATGTTTTGCAATAATATTAGAGACAATCCTAAGAAACCCCAAGTAAAGACGGTAATGGTATATGCTTTATACTTAAACGATAAATTTAAAACTGAAGGTGCTGTAAAAAATTATATGAGTGGGGCAAGGACTTGGATAAGATTAATGAAAGGAAACACCGATTCATTTGATTGCTATGCTATGACATTAATTAAAGCCGGAATATGTAAAATGAAAAATAACACTGTAAATAGAGCTTATCCATTGAAAATTAAGCATATTAAAATGATGATCAAAAAATTTAAAAGGATTAAAGATGATGGCCTTGTGTTAATTGTTGCATTACTAATAGGTTATCTATGTTTGTTAAGACAGTCTAATTTATTTTATTCCGAGGTATCTGGAGATAGCGGTCACACGTTGCTCAGAGGAGACATCAAGGCACACGAAACACACCTAACTATAACAGTTAGGAGCACTAAAACAACACACCGTCCTGAAGACGTGTACAGCATTGAGCTACCAAAAGGGACAAGTTGCGACTTCTGCCCAGTGCGTACTTGGTCGAAATACATCCGACTGACTCGTGTACATAGAAACAACCCGGCTTTCATCTTGAACAATGGGGAACCCCTGACTGCCATAGTGTTTAAAAAATGTATGCAAGCTGCATTAAAAGCCTGTGGACTTCCCTGGTGGCCATTGGTGACGTGTCATAGTCTACGGCGAGGGGGAGCCCAGGAGTATGCACGATTCGGAATGCCCATAGAGTGCATAAAGGCGCTAGGGAGATGGAAATCCGATAGCGTGTTTAATTATGTCAATAAACATGTATTGAGTTAGGAATCATCATCTCTCCTGTCCCTAATTTGGCTGAGAGATGATGATCCCAGTGTGCAATGTAACGAATGTTGCTGTGTGAAGTAATAGTGCGAATGTGGTTGAGTGTTTTATGTGGTAGTAGCGTAATCACATGTTTACCATCTACAGCATGAAGTGACCGTGATCTGTTGTGGCTGCGTCATCATGTCTTCTGTTTCCAGCTTTTATTACAGATATGAATAGAGAATGCTCTGAAGTATATCATAGAGTAGTATGATAGTAAAATCACGGATTGACCTGCATATAAGTAATTGAATTATGAAATAGTAATTGATTCCGATAATACCTGCAAATAAGTAATGAATAGTATATTAGAAAAAAGACTGAGGTTGTACTACCTGCAGAAATAGAATAATGAAAACTAATTATCTCAATTGTATTATTGAGAAAAACTGATAAATAATGTTCAAAAAAGGTGTAGTCCAGAAAAAAGGGCTGCTGTAAAATTGATTAAGCTCAAATAATAAATTTATTAGCCCAAAAAAGTTATTATCTGTGTCTGGTTTTGAATTGTACATGTTGCCGGAAACATGCATAATTCAAAATTCCTGACTACGGGCTTGATATGTTGATTACCATAGATACCGTTCGGATCATGCGTAGCTATGGTCCGTTTTAACTTCCGGTAAGGAATGCTTAGCACAGTTCAGTTCCTACCTGGCCACTGTCGTTGACGGAGGGTTGAAGCAGTAGTGAAACTTTGACCGTCCCACCCACCCATCAGCCTGTCTTGTCCTCATACTAGAGAGCTGAGAGATGATGATCCCAGTGTGCAATGTAACGAATGTTGCTGTGTGAAGTAATAGTGCGAATGTGGTTGAGTGTGCCAGATGTGAGCTGATGAAGTGACCGTGATCTGTTGTGGCTGCATCATCATGTCTTCTGTTTCCAGCTTTTATTACAGATATGAATAGAGAATGCTCTGAAGTATATCATAGAGTAGTATGATAGTAAAATCACGGATTGACCTGCATATAAGTAATTGAATTATGAAATAGTAATTGGCTCCGATAATACCTGCAAATAAGTAATGAATAGTATATTAGAAAAAAGACTGAGGTTGTACTACCTGCAGAAATAGAATAATGAAAACTAATTATCTCAATTGTATTATTGAGAAAAACTGATAAATAATGTTCAAAAAAGGTGTAGTCCAGAAAAAAGGGCTGCTGTAAAATTTATTAAGCTCAAATAATAAATTTATTAGCCCAAAAAAGTTATTATCTGTGTCTGGTTTTGAATTATCTGACACTGAGCCAACCAGTACTTGCCCTATCCTAATACTGTCAATTTTTAAGTCATTGGTTTGACTCAACCAAGATTCAAACCCACAACTCATGGGTTCGGATCTCTAGATCTCCCAAAACAGGAGACGGATGTTCTACTCATTCGGCCACCCAGTCCGGTAGGGTGTTGCAGGAGGGCTGGTCCATCTCACTCTTAAGGCCTGTCACATACACGTCAGTGGACGTTGTTGAACGTAGATAGAATAACGTGGGTTAAACGTGGGTGAAACGTGCTGTCACTACTTTCAAAATTGTTAAGGTACAGCAGTTTTTGGTTGATGACCCACCTAATGGTATGGATAAATACGTTACGGTACAGATCCTGGTATGTTATGGTACGGATCCTTGTACGTCCAAATACATTCAACTATGTTCAACTACGTTCAACTACGTTACCCTCCACTATGTTCAGCTATGTTCAAATTTGTCCACTAATGGCTGTGTGACCACACCAAAATGGCCAAGGTTTTGTGTGGGTCAAAGTATGTAAGGGTATGCAAGAGTATGCTAGCATAAAATAGAGTATGCTAGAGTACATTAAGAAGTATGCTAGAGTACACTAGAGTACACTAGAGTATGCTAGAGTATGTTATCATCACAGAGGCTATGTCTGCCTCAAACGTACCTCTCTTTTGAACATGTCCAAAGCTTAAATCGGAACTCACAGCCCACATATTTTCTTATCACGTTCTCATCATGTTCTCATCAAGGAGAAGTATGGATGCCGGCACTTTGCCCTACGTTAAACTACGTTCCACTACGTTCAACTACGTTAGCCTCCACTACGTTCAACTACGTCCACTAACGTGTATGTGACCGGGCCTTGAAAAACTAGCTCAATCTTTTACATTTTTTTCGGATAATAAACTATGGGTAAATGATACTTGCTAAACTAACCCATTGTTAAGTACTCACATGTATTGTTTTTTTAATATAATACAATGCACAAAGGATTTCTCACAAATTTCAGCCAAGCCTTTCAGCCATGACCTTTAAAGTAATCTATGTTTCCTCATTCAGCATGACACGTACAATGACTTCCGGGAGATCATTGTGCAAACGCTATCGGCACTTCAGGTCAGCAGCGAACGTATGGTGGCCGCACTGCAGTCGTATCTGAGCACACAATCTCGGATTTCTGAAAACTACATAGGTCTCCATGGTGACGGTTTCTCATATTTCCTCCATCGCCACCAGCTGCCACCTCCGCAAAACAAACAAAGAAAAACACTTTTTTTCCCTCCGGTATAGCCGCATCAATTTGAAGTCTCACCCAGCCCTTTTAATAATATTAATTTTGAAGTAAAGGTAAAATATTTGACTGAGTGGGATATTGGCTTATAGTGATGCCGGCCTGAACTCCCTATGGGCAGCAGTTTAAAAGTTGCCGTGAGTGTGCATTGTCACATCAAGTCAGTACCCCGTCATGATATGACCGTAGATGTTGCTAGGATGTAAAATTCCAACAAACAAATCAGGATAATGTGACTGAGTGGAATATTAGGTCATGGTGCCAGCAGCCTGGCCTCCCATTGGGGCAGCACTATGAAGTATTATGAGTTCGCACTCTCACAAGTCAGTACCACATCCTGATATGACCGTATATGTTCCTAGGATGTAAAACCCCAACAAACAAACATACAAACCGTGCAAAAAGGTATATTGGAGATTCTAAAACCAAGACTGCAGCTTTCCTCAAACTTATTCCAACGAGCGTGTGGCGTGCGAGCGAATTGCAGGACCCTGATTGGTTAAAAGCTCCAAAGCCTGCAACAGGGTCTTCCAGCTGAAGGGCCAATAACACAGATTGCCTAACGGTCGTTCCCTTCCTCCCCGCAGCTTTAGCTGTGGCGCTGTCTTCAACTTTCCCCCTGCACTATGGGTGGCAGCCATCACTGAGGATGTCTTCTTGCATTATTCTCACCCATATTGATTCTCTTTCTTTTTTCATTTTTGTTCATTTTTGTTCATTCTAGTCACACTTATTTTCCTAATAAACAAACGGGAAGGCCAAATAGATCGATCCTGCTCAGTGGACGCATTAATTTTGCAGTTTGGGTTATTTTCCATTCCAAACAGTGGTCCAGGACTGGTTCATCAAAGGCTGTGGTATGTGCTGTCCTGTATGTGGGAAAGTGCATATAAAAGACCCCTTGCTGCTGATCGGAAAGAGTAGCCTATGTGGCGGCAGTGGGTTTCCCTTTAAGAAATATGTCAGAATGTCCATATTTTTTACGTCCAATAGCCGATGATGAAGATCAATGTGTTCCAGAGACGTCGTTAAATAAAACAAACATTCCTTTTTTTGGAAGGCCAATTGAGGTGAACACCTGCTTCCTGTAGGGCGCGACCGGGTGTGGTGGCCTAATCGGAAGAGCGCGACCCTCACGTGCGGAAGGTCGGAAGTTTGGTTTGTGGTCGAGTCAAACCAATTACTTTAAAATTGATACTTGCTGCTTCCTAGCCTGGTGCTCGGCATAAATAGGATAGGGCTAGGACTGGTTAGGTCAGTGTCAGGATAATGTGACTGAGTGCGATATCGGGTCATGGTGCCGGCGGCCTGATTTCCCAGTGAGCCAGCACTATGAAGTCATTGTGTGTGCGCAAATCAGTACCTGTCTGGATATGATCTTAGATGTTGCTACGACGTAAAACAACAACAAACAAACCATAATGTAGGGCGGTTCATGGGATGTAAACGCCCAGTTTTGAATTGCAGCCGACTCAAACTGAGGATGTAAAAATGAATACAGTAAAACCTCTCTAAACCGACCGATCATGGAACCGACTTTAAGTGATCCATTTAGGGAGTTGGTCGGTTTAGAGAGTTAGAATATCCTTACAATGGTATTGTTGGGACCCAGATAAAGCGATCGATATAGGGGAGTGGTCGATCTGTGGAGGGGTCGATATAAAAAGGTTCTACTGTACTCGTCGCTACCTGACCTGGCGTCCGGGATCACCAGGATAAAGCAAGTTTCAGTGGAATGAGGAGGGCCGATTGGCCCAGGATATAAATGTTCCTTCCGTAATCAATGAATGCAACAAAGGTAACATATACCCCACTGTGTTGTTGATGTTGATGTTTGTTGGAGATTTACGTCCTGAGAACATCTTAGGTCATATCTGGATTTAGATAAATATGCCAATTATATTTATTACAGAAAGACCAATTATAGTGTCAGTATGTTGTCGGTAGTTTTTGTGTGGGCCTTTTCTTTCGCTATATTAATATTATAGGATGATTTTTGTGTGTTTTTGTTGTATTTTGTGAGTGTTTTCTCTTGTTATCTTATAGTTTTTGCTATATTATGAAGGGTTATTTTTTCCTTTTTTATTTCTTTTTTTCTTTTAGTTTTTTCTGTCAGCTGTTTTTGCACTTGACAGTTGTGCATGTGGTGTAAGGAGCCTCGGTCTCGGCTTACTGTCACACTGTCAGCTCACTGAGCCGTGTTGGACAAGGCGTAATCCCCTGACCGACACCTTCAGGCCTATGGGCGGCCGTGCGCGCAGTAAATTAAAACACACAAATCTAGTCACTGCACAGTGCTACCTGTATTCAGCGACCCCTATGACTGGCGGGCCCCTGCAGTGTGTGAGTTGTAATTCAATTCAATTCTTTATTTCAGACTCAGGATTATGGTAGTTACATAATTTGGTCCATAGTAAGTAGATATAAAAATTAATGTGAATAGGATATAAGTAATAGTATGAATACTACAATACTAACCAATATTAAAATGTTGGTCTACATACAGTAGTTTGTACCAATGCCTCCATATTGCAGAGGTAAATCTGAGATCACTCTTCTATTTTTACAAGTCCCTGTATTATAACATTTTCTGACTTGTCAAGTCTAGTAATAAATTTGAATATTAGATTCCTGATAACAGCGTGGATATTGGCAAACAGCTGACTAGCCGGAGTAATAACCTCATTATATGCTCATTATATGTCATTATATGCTACAATTACTGTTTATAGGTGGAACTATAAATGCTTGTTGCTCATTGGAGAATATGGTCGGGTGGTATGCCATACCAGATCCAGGTCCCACTATATAATAATACACCTGAGGTGAGTGAGTATGGTATCGCCCATGGTGCGGGCGCGATTTCAATTGACCAAAATGACGTCATCTAATCAAGGTGGTGGCCACAAGCCAGTAGGGAGCTGGACGTAGCTCAGGCGGTAGAGTGTCCACCTGTGAAGCTGTCGGTCATCAGATCGATCCTTCTCAGTGGATCCATTTGCAATTTGGGCTAATTTCCGTTCCAATCAGTGGTCCACAACTGGTTCATCAAATGTGGTGTCCTGTCTGTGGGAAATTGCATGTAAAAGAGCCCTTGATGCTACTATCGGAAAGAATAGCCTATGTGGCAGCAGGGGGTTTCGTCAAAAGAAATATGTCAGAATGACCATATGTTTGATGTCCAATAGCCGATGATACGGAAATCAATGTTCTCTAGAGGCGTCGTTAAATAAAACAAACTTGGTCTCCCCAATGCCAAGACACCAGCCAGAACAACACTGGATTATTCTAGGTTTGTGTTTTGAGGTTTTGCATCCTAGCAACATTTAAGATCAGCTTGTACCAACCTGTTTTGTTTGTTGTAGATGTATGTTTCAGCTACATCTAAGGTCATATCAGGACGGGTATCGACGTTATAGTACTGCCCTACTGGGGGACCAGGCCGCTAGCACCATGACCCGATTTCCCATTCAGTCAGATTAACCTGACACTGAGCTAAGCAGTCTTTTATCGTGTTCTAGGTAGTGACAGCGTTGAGTGACCAGTGTTCCACATAGGGGCAGGGTATTTAATAGCTGTAAGACATACCTGAGGGTCAGTCTGTGGCTAGCACCTGGACTATCGGGGGAATAGACTAAATCACCATTCCAGCGGCACGGTGCATTGTGGGATGTGTGTAAGAAAAACAAACCCGCAAGAAGCACATGGCACATGCTAATACTACACTGGGTGCAGCTATTAAATGTGCGAGTTTCAGCTCATCTCAGCTCTTGTTTGATACATAGAATACCAAGTAAAAAATATATATAATAAATTAAGATATTAATCTTTTATCCAGCATTACATTTACATCAATATAATCAGCAGATCTTATACCATGTGCATTTAGATTTAAACAAATCTAGGCACTCAGACTAGTGTTAGAGCCATACCCAGAGTCATATTTACTTATTTTATTCATGTTTTAATTCATATCCTATGATTAATGACATATGTAGAAGTAGAAAATTAGGAGAGTTAATCATATATTGGTTATATATTTCTCCGAAACAAGTGTCTGTTGACACATTTGGTACTTTAATATTTAGAACAAGAATTAATAATAGTGATGTGGATATCAGCCGTTTTGTGGGGAATTGTATGTTTCTAAGCTCGACATGTTTAACTATGGCTAGTTTTGGGTTAGTTACATTCATCAGATCATTATATTGCATGTGTGCATACATGTTTATGCCAAATTGTTATGTATTTCTATAAATTTTGAATAAAATGGAAGTTTTGCAGTACATGTATCGGCCAACTGAATGGCCATACGCATTTGCTTTGCTGCGAACGCAGTTTTCAGCACCTGCGCAGTCAGAACTGTGATCTCGTCTATTGAATTCTGTACCAACACTCCAGTGGTTGCGTCTTTCTTTTTTCCGTTTCGAGGTTCGAGTAGGGAGAATCAACCTCATTGAAGTGGCATAGTTGCATGATTGTTTTCTTTCTTGAAGATGTATACTGCCTATCTTAAGCCCCGTTCACACGGGGAATGTAAATCGATTCCTAGGATTCGACTTGCCTAGTTTGGCTTACATTTTGTGTGTGAACGGGCCGCTCAGGCGGATTAGGGCTGAATCGATTCCTGTGATGCAGATACTGTAAACCACTTGTGGAGGTCGATTACGTGAGTCGATTTCTGTGAACCGATTTATTTTTCCCATGTGGACGCACTGAGGCGGATTAAGGACGTCACACGCATGCGCAGTCGAGACCTTAGTTTGTTGACTTTCCGGTTGATCAAAAGCGCATATTATATAATTTAATCTATGAAACCGCTAGCTGCGCACAGATATTTGTTCATCATTTATTTTTAGGGTTTCACTGCCCAGCAGAAGTTATGACCCTTCCAAACCAATATGATTCAGTCCATACATATCTAGGTCAAACCCACACTCTCTCGTGGCGACGTCGACTAACCGAAACTGCCACTGGTTAGTATCGACTTGCTCATGCGCTGATATCGATTTCCGGCCCAAGTACTGCCCATGTGAACGGGGGTCTAAATCGATTCATATTATTCGCCTTGTCTAAATCGCTTTAAACTTTTCCCGTGTGAACACGGCTATAGATAAGTCTGAATAGACTTGTTTTCACCATTAGACAGTTGGTCAATATAAATCCCCAGCCTACACTTTTACATAAGCTGACTGGCCATTTAGGCGTGTCAAGCTCTCTCACTAAATATATTGTTTCTTTATTTGTTCTGGTTAGTATAGTTGGTAATTGTTCATGTTTATTTGTTGGGATTTCACTTCCTAGCAACATCTAGCGTCATAACAGGATGGGTAGTAACTAGGGACAGTGCCCACTCATGGTAGCTTTATACTGCTGCTCCACTGGAAGATCAGGCCACCGGCACCAGGCCCCGATAGTCCATTGTCATATTATCCTCATACTAAGCGAAGCAGTCTTTGCCCGATCCTATTAATCCCAAGTGCCAGGCTAGGTAGTGATGAATATCAATCTTGTAAGTCACTGGAATTGTAGCGTGTCCACCTGTCAAAGTGTGGGTCATCCGATCGAATCCTGGTCAGTGGACCCATTCGCAATTTTGGGATATTTGCCGTTCCAACTAGTGGTCCACAACTGGTTCTTCAAAGGCTGTGGTATGTGCTGTCCTGTCTGTGGGAAAGTGCATATAAAAGATCCCCTGCTGCTTATCGGAAAGAATAGCCTATGTGGCGGTAGCAGGTTTCCTCCAAAGAAATATGTCAGAATGACCATATGATTGTAAAAATCAATGTGCTCTAGAGGCATCGTTAAATTAAATAAACTTTTGGGGAGAATTGTAATTCTTTCAAAAGGCTTATGTCCATGCATCTACCCAAATGTAGTTTTTTTTCCAACTTTTTCCTTGTAATCTCACAAAGTGTATCATAAGTATGCTTGTGTGAATGTGAAAATTTACTCATCGACATGATGCATTATCCTAACCGTGTTTCAACTTTGTTCACACAAGTGGAGTGATATTAACGTATTGCTTCATTTGTATAAGATCAACATTTAAAAAGTGAAATAGCTTTTTATTCAACTCTGCAATATGCACAAAATGTCAACGTTCATATCAACCTGGATTCTGCTATTATTTGCAATATTTTCTGCTATTATTTTCAATGTTTTCTGCTATTATTTGCCATGTTTTCTACTAGTATTTGCAATGTTTTCTGCTATTATTTGCAATGTTTTCACTTCTGGTTTCCATGTCATACTTTAGTGCCAAATCTAAGAGAATGACCCATATATTTATTTAGTTTATGACTCACTTGGATTCCCATAGAGAGGTGATCTGCTGACCTCATGCTGAGCCATAAGCTGCACCTCATAGCGAGCTGCGTCAAGCTGGTTCAGGCCTGTGTCATGTAGAACTCACTAATCATGGCCACACTTCTCATGTGATTACATCTTCACAGCATGACAAATGCGGTGCCTAGTGTTACAGAATTCCATTGGGTTATATGTTGCACATTGTGTATTCAACAGTTAGTTTATACATTGCTCTAACTATTTGTGTGTGTAAATAACCCTGAATTGAAAAATGGCTGGAAGACCAGTGCTTCGGCACTGACAAAAGGCTTATTCAGCAGAATAAACATATTTACACCCCCGCCCAACCCCTGATAAAAAGGTGTTAACAAAGATTCATAGAAATCTACATTATTTATTAGTCATTAAAGTTGCATAGTTTAATGGTGTTGAGTTTCTCTCATTTGTCTTAAATAAATATAACAGTTTTATAATTGAACTACGCGGACTCGGATGAATGGTATATATTTGGACTTTTTAATGCACTAGAATGGTAATCATACATGCGTGAGTATAATGAGAGAACGCCCCGAGATGCTTAAGCCCTATAGTTCTAGTCTGTTATTGTGGGGTGGGCAGGATGGCAGAGTAAATTGTCCGTCGCCGTCCGCCGCCAAGTCGTAGTGGACGAGATCGTTTTTTGCTCGCTTTATATAGCAGCTCAGCTGGCCCGAAACGTCATGACTACGTATATGTTCATAACTTTGTAACAATTTTGTCTGCTGACGTCGTATCTAATTTACATACGGTGTCTGCCAGCGCTGCGTGGTTACTCGACGTAGTTCCAAAAGACCCGCTAGGCGTGGCCGATATGCGTATTTAATGTTACGGTTTGAGTATAGGTGGCGCCAGCGGCCGTTTGAATAAGGATCCGACTCCAGCTTGTTCAATTACCCATGTTGCGAGCAACATCGACAATTATTATCTACTTTACTTTACTTTGGGGTAATTTTTATCTTAAATGGCTAAGTTTTGAAATGCAAAAATGTAAAATTAGTTTTGGCAACCATGCCAAAAGTCTGGCAGGCTTTTGCAGTAACAGGTTATATTAAACTGACTCAGTATTCCCTTCTCTGTAGAAACAAATGTTCAATAAGTACATCAGTATCTACATTAGATATGTAAAATAAAATATGATAGATATAGTAGATAAATATGTAGAATCAAGTCTAGATAATTGTTTTGGTTTTGAAAAGTTAATACTTCATTGGACTATGCAGCTTTAATCGGACTGTAATCATTTCTAACCACACACTTCTTTTAGGTGCGGTGAATAAATATATTTACTTTGCTAAATAAGTTGCTTTGTCATTGCCGAAGCACCGGTTTTTCAGCCATTTGTTAATTCACAATTATTTACACAAAAATGGTTCAAAGAGGATTGATGTATTAAAGTGAGCTAACAATAGTTGTTTAATACATAATTTGCAGCATATAGCATATCATTTTTAGCATATTTAAAAATAATAAATCCAGTTAATTATTTCATGAGTGTGAGAGAGATTTCCGGGGAAGATTTACTAATGTATTGTCATGGCAGTGAAGAGAATGGGACATATTGCTCCTAGAGTGGGAATCGAACCCACATCTCTTGCATTCCGGATCAGTGTGTTAACCATTACACCACCTGTGCTCCCTGATGTCACCACCCTATCTACGACTACCTGTCTATGTGGATGCTTGCCTGAGAGGTCACTTGTGCCCCTAGAATTGTATCTCTTTTAAATGGTGTACATACATAAGTTGTTTTTAATACTTACAATTACATATATACAGGCAATGCACTTGCATGTACATACACAGAGTAAGTTCAACAACCATACAACATGTAGCTTGTACAGAATCGTGATCATGGCACTAGTACAGCGCCGAGAGTCGGACTCGAACCCACGTCCCTTGGATTCCAGCCCAGTGTGCTAACAATTACACCACCTAAGCTCCCTGGAATGTCTGTTAGTCAAAAATACTAACATGTTCGAATCGGGTGATCTATGCTAAAAGCAAAAATAATCCAAGCAGCTAATACGAAAGGCAACATCAGCTACTTACAGCAGTGTAAAGATATCAGCAGCTGAAGGTGGCAAGCGGAGCCTAGAAAATGACACATAGACACACGGTGGGATACATGGTGGGACTTGTATGAAAAAGTATATAATATAATTATATGCACATATTATATATTGTATGATTATACTATGTCATAAGGGTTATGAGTGGGGTAAATACATTCATCACAAAAAACTAAATGGCCGATTGTCATGCAATGTGCTGCTTCACAAAAACTTATCTTCCTCATAAAATGTTTAAATATTCCTATCTTTGGTCACTCAATGTTGGTTTCTCTGCAATATCTACTACTGCGTTGGCAGGTTATCTTCCTGTTTCAGGTTCTCTGCGCCTTCTCGTATTCCCGGGTTGTCACATGTAAAATCACAGCTAAGGGTGCTTATACCCCAGTCACACGAGGCCTGCGTTCGCTAACGATCGATTCGCGACGTCAAAACTTCCTCCTTGCGCCCTCCCTATGCCCTGATTGAGTGCTGTCACCGTGAGGACGCCAACCTCCCAGCGTCCATTTCGGGAATTTTGGACGCAAGGAGGTTGCTGCTGCTGCACGTGCAACCTCCTTACGCCCTGTTCCGGCGGCGCCATTCAAAATGGTTGGCGCCCTGGTGCCGCCCTGGCGATGCCCTGACGTCGCCCTGGCACCACCTTGGGTTGGTGGTAACACATGCGATGCTGCAGTCACCATGTGGTCGGCGCCGACATGGCGCCGACATGGCGCCGACATGGCGCCGTCATGGCGCCGATATGGCGCCTAAAACGTGTTTGAATCAATGTATCCAATGGAACGCTGGGTGGTTGGCGTCCTTGTGGGCGTAGGGAGGTTGGCGGCGAACGCTGTCTCTCGTGTGACTGGGGTATTACAGTTACAGTGAGTTAGACTCATGGTTTTCAATTGCTGCTATTTTTGTTGATAAATACATTCGTATTGATCATGCAATCAGGTACAATATTGTAGTGGTCTTCAATGATCTCTCCGGCAAAGAGCCGCATATACAGGTAGGCATCGGTAGTGTGGTGAAATCAGGGGGCTGAGGTGGTGTAATGCTTAGCACACTGGCCCGGAATGCAAAGAGTTGTGTGTTTGAGTCCCGCTCGAGGCGCAATATTTCCCATTTTCATCACCCCCACAACATTGGTTCCATGACCAGGATCCTGTATAAGTTATGTACTGTATAGTTGTTGAACCTACCCTGTGTATGAGTAAGTGCATTGCCTGTATGTATGTAATTGTAAGCATTAAATGACTTACAATTCCAGGGGGACGAGTGCAATGGTCTGCACTGACCTCTCAGGCAAGGAGCCACATAGACAGGTATGCGTGGGTAGTGTGGTGACATCAGGGAGCCTAGGTGGTGTAATGGCTAGCACACTGGCTCGGAATGCAAAGAGATGTGGGTTAGAGTTTATAGCTCTATATGTATTGTTATTATGCATACCATATATACTAATAATATAGTTAGTACATTTATATACTTGTATAAATATTCGGCAGGAAGGGAGTGTTTATTATTAATATTATTCTATTAAGTGCCTGTCACACTATGCCGGATTGAGCAATGGACAGAATTGTCTAGTCCGGTGGTGTTCGGCCATGATAAGTATCAAAATGTATTAAAATGTGTCAAAATGTTGCGATATTGGGTCAAAGGGCGCTGGACGAATGGACATGAAACGGACATGAAATGGATATGAATGGATAGCCAACGGAAGGTAAGCGGAATAAACGGACTCAAACTGGACAAGAACCATATACGTCAATCTGGCAGCATCCGTTCCAAGTTGTTTGCATGTTCAAAACTTGTAACGGATCGGCCTGGATATCAATGGATATCAACGGATATGCAACGGACACAAAGCAGACTTTTCTGGATATCAATGGACTTTGTTTGGTTTCTTTCTGTTTCCCCAATCCGGTGATGTGTGACAGAGCCTTTAGTTATTATTATTAAGTCAATGGGCATTCGGCAGGCCTGTTTGCCTCCGTTGCTGTGAGTCTTGAAGGCTCCGGTGGCGCCACCACCGGCGTGTATTGGTACTTATGGGCCGCCGTGCCCTCCAGCACTTGGTTCGAAAAGTATATATATCTATCTGTATATATATGTCTATGTATCTACATATATTTACATGTATGTATATACAGTAAAACCTCCCTAATCGACCACCTCCACAGATCGACCAGTCCCCTATATCGATCGCTTTATTCGGGTCCCAACAATGCTATTTTAACCATATTCTAACTCCCTAAATTGACCATTTAAAGTCGATCCCAAGGTCGGTTGATTTAGAGAGGTTTTACTGTATATCTATATATATATATGTGTGTGTGTGTATCTATATAGGGAGCGGGACGTAGCTCAGGCGGTAGAGTGTCCACCTGTGAAGCTGTCAATCTTCCGATCAATCCTTCTCAGTGGAGCCATTTGCAGTTTGGGCTATTTTCCGTTACAACCAGTGGTCCACAACTGATTCATCAAACGATGTGGTATGTGATGTCCTGTCTGTCGGAAAGTGCATATAAAAGACCCCTTGCTGCTTATCGGAAAGAGAGTAGCCTTTGTGGCATCAGCAGGTTTCCTCCAAAAAAATATGTCAGAATGACCATGTTGTAAAGTCCACGGCTGGAATCTGTGGTTCTGTAGGCAGGCTATAATGAAATCAATACAGGCAAAAAGAGAAAGGAAGAGAATCAACCATATGCAGCTCTACCAATGAGAATCAAGCAGTTCTATGTCCCCATGGTTACAGTGATCTGCCCACCACCACCACGAGGTGTGGCTCCCTTGGACACCACCGGCCCTGAGCTGAGTGTGTGGTGATCCATGACTAGCAGAGGGGGTAGGGGGTAGTGGGTAGAGCTCCAAGTGCCCCTTACACACTATCTGACTAACACAATGACTATTTATCAATGAATCAAGCACCACCAGCAACTACATAAACATATATACGCCTGGCCCTATATCCCTGTATCACAAATAGAACATTTGCATTCCCCCACCAGTGCATCATTATCGGAACATTTTACAATATGTTTGATATCCAATAGCCGATGATATGAAAAATGGAAGTGCTCTAGAGGCATCGTTAAATAAAACCTGCTTTACTCTTGGTTTATGTTTCTATATATATATGTATATGTATCTATATATATTTCTATATCAATCTATATATATATATATATATATATCCACATGTCACGTGGTACCGTTATCGGACTTCCGGTCAGTAGCGACTGACTACATTCAAGCTGCTGTGGCGTATCAAAGAAAGCCATCTATGGTATCTGCAAATCGCATTGGGTTACGCTGCAGTGGGTTCTCGCATGCCCTTATCCATGGGAGTAAGCCTATGGTAAAATGACTCTCACTCTCCGGCCGAGTCAATCCAACGGCTTACATAATTGATACTCATCGCTACTGAGCCTGGCATTCTGGTATCAATAGGAAGTGCAGACAATGGTTGGTTGGATCAGTGTCAGGATAATGTTAATGAGTGGAATAGCAGGTCATGGTGTCAGTGATGCGGTAACCCAGTTGGGCAGCACTATTAAGTCACCAGGAGTGCACACTGTTCAAAAGCGGTGTATCTGCCCCCATGTGGTGTGGGATGTTCATATGAGGTCAAATCGGTTGGAAGCAATTTGGATGTGTCGGACGTGTTGCTTCGCGCCTTCCCCACCGCCCCGGTCCCTCGTCTCATGCCGCCAGCAGCCAGGAGCGTATATATGAATGATCCATTCATTAGATATATGAGACTGTCTCAAAAGGTGCTAAGCAATATGGGACAAAACTTTGTCCATAGTAACGATCAACACATTTTCTACTTATGCATTTGCTCAGGATAAACTGATTTATTGTAGTAGTTTGTCGGGACGCCGACAAAAGTTTGGATTAACCGATCGTTTGGTTTAACCGAGCTTGGTTTAACGGGGTTGTACTGTATATATGAGCCAGTCTCAAAAGGTGCTAACTCTTCGTTTTTTTGTCCATAGTAACAATTGACACAAAACAGCACAGAAATAGTTACACTGAAAACACAAGGACATTTGCTTCAAATCAATATGTATTCTATTGGGATAATGAAACATCATGTTTCATAATCCCAATAGAATATATCATTTCTAGGGTCCCTTCAACTTTGGTTTAACGGAGTTATACTGTATTCAATAAAGCACATAATCTGATTATGCACCTAAAGAAATGGAATTAACTAATGAATAAATACTTGACTAGTTTGAACCTCCAGAACAACAATAAAGGGGGCGGGAGGAGGCCGGCGGGGGCGGGGGCACGAAGCAGTGTGATGTGAGCCGCTGCATGGAGAGTTGGAGAGTTGACTACATAAATAAGTTGTTGGCCAGAGTTATGGCGCTTGGTCAGGCGGGGAGTGGGTGGGAGTTGGTGGGGGAGGAGGCGTGAGGGGGGTGGAGGGGCCAGAGGGAGGGGGAGAGTGTAGGGGAGGGTGGAAGGGGGTGGCGGGGGGACTGTAGGGGGAGGGGAGGGGTGTGTGAGTGGGACCGGGAGGGTGAAGTGGGTATCGGGAGGTGTAGGGTGTTGGAGAAGGGAGGGTGAGGGGGGGAGTGGGAGAGCAGAGGGTCGGGTTGGGCGGAGGGCGGGGGCATTGGAATTGCGCAGGGTGGGATTGGATTGGCAGGGGATCAGGGGAGGGAGTGTGGGGGGCGGGGCGGGGGTGGAGGGGTTAGGTCAGTGGGAGAGGGGGGGGGGGGGGGGATTGGATGGGAAGGGGAAAAGCAGTGGGGGGGGGGGTTGTAGGGGGGGAGTTGTTGTAAGGGTAGGGGATGCTGAATGAGGGGTGAGGAGAGGGGTTGTAGGGGGAGAGGTGGGAGGAGGGGAGGGTGTTGGGGAGGAGTGGAGTCTGTAGGGGGGAGGTGGGGAGGGGGTGGAAGGGGAAGTGTAGAGGATGGTGGGAGAGGGGTGAGAGGGAGGAGTGGGAGGAGGAAGAGTGAGAGGAGGGGTGGGGGTTGGTCCGAGAGGAGAGAGAAGAGGGTATAGAAGTGTGGAAGGAGGGGTAGCGGGGAGGGGGTGCAATGGCCCCATGTCCAGCGGCCCGGCACAGCGCCCCCTGCCGGGAAGCGAGGTGCTGCTATATATTGTCCACAAGCCGGCCATGCTGCGCCTTTAGTCGGCCGCAGTTTACACATGATGGCGATTTGTCTCCTCCACCACCGGTGTGCCCATTCACTAACTGTTCACCGGTCCTCTCCGCGGATATATAAATACTAGTGTAGTGGTCTGCACTGACTTCTCAGGCAAGTAGCAGCATAGACAGGTAGACGTGGGTAGTGGGGTGACATCAGGGAGCCTATGTGGTGTAATGGTTAGCACACTGGCCTGGAATGCAAAGAGATGTGGTTTTGAGTCCCGCTCTAGGCGCAATATTTCCCATTTTCATTCCCACCCCCATGACACTGGTGGTGTGACCAGGATCCTGTAAAGCTATGCACTGTATAGTTGTTGAACCTGCCGTGTGTATGTATATGTAAGTGCATTGCCTGTATGTATATAATTGTAAGCATTAAAAGACTTACAATTCCAGGGGGACGAGTGTAGTGGTCTGCACTGACCTCTCAGGCGAGTAACCTCATAGACAGGTAGGTGTGGGTTGTTTGTTTCAACTGGATGCACACAGCTACTGTGTGGTAAGATAACAGCAACACTACAACTGGCCAGCATTGAAAACAAGCATGGGTACCCGGGCTTATATGCTATGGACAGTATAAATACAGCCTCAATAAAAGAATATATTAAAAATATATAAAAATGACTCTGCATGGTTACACTTCAAGTATTTCTAAAGTTTGTCAGATTAGTACAAAAAGTTACTAACAAAATAACGGCAGTGTTAGGTATAATTGTCAATACAGTATATTTAACATAAACATATTTTTTTTTTAAATCCTAACCAACAAAAGGTCAACAGAATATGTATGTAACTTTAATTAGGTTATAATGTGAATTCACTATATTTAACTTTTTTTAAACCAATAAAAAGTAAACATATCATCTAATGCTAATTAGGTTATAATTGTCAATGCAGTATACTTAACTTTAGAACAAATATAATTTAAATAACCGACACAAAGTCAATGGATTATGGAAATTTAACTAACTTATAATTGTCAATAGTGTATATTTAACTAAACAAAACAAAAAATATACTTACCAGCAAAAGTCAACAGATTATGTAACTTTAACTGGCAATACAGTATATATATATATATATTTTGTACATTAGTTGTTTAAGCAGGGGAAATTTCAATCTTTGACGATTGGTCTTCCTCATTCCACTGCTCCTTGCACTATCCTAATAATGACGAGTGCCTGGCTAGGAAGCGACAAGTATCAATTTTTAAGTCATTGGTTTGACTTGACCAGGATTCGAACCCACGATCCCTTGATCTACCAAGATGGGAGATGGACGCTCTAACTCATTCGGGCATCCCGTCTGGTTTAACTTTCAAAAACCTAGAAAAACTTAACCAACAACAAATAGGTAGATTATGTCAATTTACTTAGGTTGTAATTGTCAGTATGGTATATTTAACTAAGCGAAACAACAAAAATAGCCAGCAAAATCAACAGATTATGTAACTTTAACTACGTTAATACAGTATATTTAACTTAAAGAAATTAAAAGAACCGAACCAACAAAACGTCAACAGATTATGTAACATTAATTAGGTTTCATTTGTAATTGTTATTGCAGTATATTTAACTAAGCAAAAAATAATGAATAAATAAATAAACATAAACAACAACAAATTAACAATTTCAGCATGGCGAATAGTTGGTGATCCACACCCGGTGCTTGCAGCTCAGTGCATGCTGCATGGCCACCATGCCATGGCAGAGCCATGCTCTCTCTCTTTCTCACTCTCTGTCTATTTGATATTAGAAACCAACTGTTGTGCTCCCACGTCCCTGTCCGAGTGAGGGGCGTACAGCCATGCATGCAATCAGGCAGCAGACAGCGTGGGTGCCATGCAGCCATGCAGGCAGAGTGGGTGCCATGCAGCCATATAGGCATCAGGCAGAATGGGTGGCGTTCACCCATGCTGGCAGGCACCAGGCAGAGTGATAGGCAGCAGGCAGAGTGGGTGGTGCACAGCCATGCTGCCTGGCAGAAGACAGAGTGGGTGGCATGCAGCCATGCTGGCAGGTCGTAGGCAGAGTGGGTGGCATGCAGCAGGCAGAGTGGGTGGCATGCAGCCATGCTGGAAGGCAGCAGACAGAGTGGGTGGCACGCAGCCATGCTGGCAGCAGGCAGAGTGGGTGGTATGCAGCCATGCTGGCAGCAGGCAGAGGAGGTGGCATGCAGCCATATAGGCAGCAGGCAGAGTGGGTGGCACGCAACCATGCTGGCATGGAGCAGACAGAGTGGGTGGCATGCCGCCATGCTGGCAGGCAGCAGACAGAGTGGGTGGCAAGCTGCCATGCTGGCAGGCGTCAGACAGAGTGGGTGGCACACAGCGATGCAGGCAGGCAGCAGACAGAGTGGCTGGCACGCAGCCATGCAGGCATGCAGCAGACAGAGTGCGTGGCATGCAGCCATGCTGGCAGGCAGCAGACCGAGTGGGTGGCAGGCAGCCATGCTGGCAGGCAGCAGGCAGAGTGGGTGGCAGGCAGCCATGCTGGCAGGCAGCAGACAGAGTGGGTGCCAGGCAGCCATGCTGGCAGGCAGCAGACAGAGTGGGTGGCACGCAGCCATACAGGCAGGCAGCAGCCAGAGTGGGTGGCACGCAGCCATACTGGCAGGCAGCAGCCAGAGTGGGTGGCATGCAGCCATACTGGCAGGCAGCAGGCAGAGTGGGTGGCACGCAGCCATGCTGGTAGGCGCCAGCCAGAGTGGGTGGAGGACGGCAGGGATTGGGTAGAAAGCTATAATGCTGGCAAAAAGGGCATATGACCTGAAGGGACTTTAAATAATAAAGATTGCCAGAGTCCTAGCCTCCCTCTGACGCCCCCCCCCTCACCGAACACACCGACACCCACCCATACACACTCACCACCACCACCCCCTCTTTCTCCTCCGCGCCCTTAGCTGCACAGAGCATGTGCCCTTAGCATGCCCCCTGCCCTTCTCTGCTGCCCTTCCCCCGCTACCGCCTCCCCCTCGCCACCCTCTCTCCTCCCCCCCTCTTCTCCCCCCTCCCCTCACTCCTCTCCCCCTCCCCCTCTCCCTACCCCTCCCCCTCCCCCCTCCCGCCCATTGCCGTCGCCCTCTGGTGGACTCTCTCTGCTGTTTCCAGTTGAAATACTTCACTAACAAATCAGGGAGCGGGACGGAGCTCAGGCGGTAGAGTGTCCAGCCCTGAAGGTTTGGGTCATCCGATCGATCCTGTTCAGTGGAGACATTTGCAGTTTGGGCTATTTTCTGTTCCAACCAGTGGTCCACAACTGGTTCATCAAAGGCTGTGGAATGTCCTGTCCTGTCTGTGGGAAAGTGTATATAAAAGACCCCTTGCTGCTTATCGGAAAGAATAGCATATGTGGCAGCAGCAGGTTTCCTCCAAAGAAATATGTTAGAATGACCATATGTTTGACATCCAATACCTGATGATAAAATTCAATCTGTTCTTGAGGCGTCGTTAAATAAAACAGACTTTATTTCACTAACAAATCACCAAGTGACATTGAAATTCAGCGACTCCTCAATTTGACTAACCCGACTCTAGACTGTTATCTATACACATGCGCAATCACGTAAACCTGCCAACTAGTTCTTCCTCGAATATTGCACGTTGTGCGCTGGCCGAATCGGTAGAGCGCGGGCCTCGTGTGCCGAAGGTCGGGAGTTCGGTTCCCAGTTGAGTCGAGTCAAACCAATGACTTATCAAATTGATTCTTATCGGTTCCTAGCCTGGTGATCAGCATTAATAGGATAGGACAAGGACTGGTTAACTCCGTGTCAAGATAATGTGACTGAACGGGATATCAGGTCATGGTGGCAGGTGGCCTGATTTCCCAGTGGGGCAACACTATAAAGTCACCATGAGTTCACGCTGTCACAAGTCATCACAATGGCCTTAGATATTGCCAGGACGTGAAACTCCAACAACCAACCAACGGTTCCTCGAATAGAGCAGTTAATATATTTAGCACACCTTTCCAATGTTAGACTTACAGGACACACCCAGAGTTGAGCGCTCGCTTTGTATGTGGCAGGTCGCAGGATTTGAAAGCTGGGGTTTGCACCCTCGTCGGGTCAAACCAACGACTTGATAATTTATACTTGTCGCTACCTACTCTGTTGACTATGTTGTTCTGATATGGCAAGGAGAAGTAGACAACACTTGTAGAATGAGGAAAGGCAATTGTTTGTGCTTGAAGCTTTTCCTTCTTATTCAATGAATATTAAATGATCAATTTTAGAAGTCTATCGTGAATTACTATCAAGCTACATGAAATTAGATTTAGGCTGTGTTTAGTTTAGCATCAACCCGATATATGTACGTCATATAACTGTAATGGTAGAAAGATTGATCATTTATTAGAACAGAACAATATTTAATTGTATTATTAGATACTAATACCAAATTCATCAAGCTTTATTTTTAGATTTGGGATTTACCTTGAAAGAAAACAAAGACTATTTTCTCCTCCTTTTCTGAAATGAAGTTACACAGAAAAGTCACTTTGGAAATAGGTCTTACTCAGAAAATGCACCATTACAGATTAATCTGTTAATGAATGTTAGAGAAATAAACTGTTGTAAATTTATCTTCTTCTAAATCATGTGTCACTGCCAAGGCACTGACTGGTATCCCAACCATTCATAATTATAATTATGTACACAATGTGCATGTACTAACATGGATTGGAATGACGGGGCGCGGTGGTCGATTCGGTAGAGCGCTGGCTTCCCGTGCGGAAGGTCGGGATTTCGATTCCTGGTTGAATCCAACCAATGATTTACAAAATTGATACTTGTCGCTACCTAGTTTGGTACGTGGCTTTATTAGGATAGGACAAGGACTGGGTAGCTCAGTGTCAGGATAATGTGAGTGGGATATCAGGTCACGGTGCCGGTGGCCTGCTCTCCTAGTGGGGCAGCAGTATAACGTCGCCAGGAATGCACACTGTCACAATCTGTCAGTCAGTAGTAAATCAAACCCACGCCCTGAATCTGCCCAACCTCTACACACACCCTTGGTAGATCGTGGGATTCGAACCCACTAGTTCGAACCCTGGTTTAGTCAAACCAATGACGCAAAAATTCATACTTGTTGCTTCCTAGCTTGGCGCTCAGCATTATTAGGATAGGGCAAGGACTGGTTGGTTCAGCATCAGGATAATGTGACTGTGTGGTTATCAGGTCATGGTGCTGGTGGCCCGGTCTCTCAGTGGGACAGCACTATAAAGTTGTGATAAGTGTACACTGTCACAAGTCGGTACCTGTCCTGATATAATCTTACATGTTGCCAGGGTGTAAGACTCCAACAACCAACCAATCTACGCCCCCTCCCCCAATAATGGCCCCACCACCCCTGCATTACTAATGGCCCTGTTACATTACGACACATCTTGCAAGCAAGTGGACGACGCGTAAAATCACTTTTTTACGTTGAGATGCATCAAACTTTTCTGCTCGGGGGACAAAGTTGGACATATACATACTGTGTACATAGTGTATGGCCAACGTATGATCAACATATGGCTAATGTGCCTCCCGACGCTATGCCTCATATGTTACATACCTCAAGACAAGGTGGAGAAACGCGAAATATATGATAGACGTATGTTAGACATACATTAGACTACGTTATCCATATGTTATGCATATGTTGTCAGTAGGTGGACTGTATGTTTCCATTGCCTTTAACATAGGTCAATGTAGTGCAATGTAGTGAACAACATTTGTCTATTGTACATCTAACATACATCGATGTATGCCTAACGTATACATAACGTAGGGCTGAATTAACACCCATGTGTTGTCGTACCTCGAAAATTTTGTACATGCACAAAACTTTCGCGACCCCCCATCGAGTGATGCCATATATCGACGTACATAGACATACATCAGCCTACATCGACATACACATAACGAAGGTGTAACGTATTACGACGTATCCCGACGTAGTGACCAAAAATCAGATACGTCGGCATACGTTTGCGCGATGCGTCATAATGTGACAGCACCATAACTAAACCACATCACCTACTTTAACTGCCCAATCATTTAGAGTGATCAATAAACAGGCATTAAGGCATTGATTACATGATTGTGCTGTAACCGATCCACATTGCCATGAATGAATCCTTGCTACATCAAGTGGCAACTTGTTTTCCTATTGCCTGGTATTGCCGTAATTGTTTTCTGGCAATATCCCAAATAATTAATCAATTAGAGTAATTAATAAACAGGTATCAAGCCATTGATTAGGTCATTGCATTGTAACCGATCCACATTGCCATGAATGAAACCTTACTACATAAAGTAGCAACTTGCTTTACTACTGCGAGGTATTGCTGTAATTGTTTTGTTGCGATATCCCCAATAATTTATCAATTAGAATAATCAATAAACAGGTATCAGATCATTGATCATGTGAGTGAACTGTAACAGACTCAAACCGCCATGAATCAATACTTGCTGCGTCAAGTAGCAACTAGTATGTCTATGTCGATGTTTTGCTGTAATTTGTATGTGGCAATAAATAGAACTTGCATATATGGAAAGTTTGTTTTATATAACAACGCCTCTAGAGCACATTGATTTTTATCATCGGCTATTGGACGTCAAACATATGGTCATTCAGACACATTTCTTTGGAGGAAAACCACTGCCGCCACATAGGCTACTCTTTCCAATAAGCAGCAAGGGGTGTTTTATATGAATTTTCCCACAGACAGGACTGCACATACTACAGCCTTTGATGAACCAGTTGTGGAACACTGGTTGGAACGGAAAATAGCCAAACTGCAAATGTGTCCACTGCGCAGGATCGATCAGATTGTAAAGTCGACGGCTGGCGGTTTGAGTGGTGTGGACAGGCTAATAAGAAATCACTACAGGCAAGGAAGGAAAGTAGATAAGAGTGAAAGGTAGGAGAGTGAGACTCTCTCATTTATTACTTTTATAGTTTCAAGAACAAGATGGTGGTGATCACATGATCCAATCTTCCAATCCCTAACACGCATCCCTCTATCCACCAATGAGGGTTCAATATCCCTGTTGCCAAGGCATGGTTAGATCTGTATCTGTGGCAGGGATCCCTAAATAACTCTTGAGGGGAAGGGGTATGTGAGGCAACTTCTCAAAGACTGTCCCACCTAAGAAGTACCACTCCTTCTCTACACTATATCAATATACAATGTCTATCCTTTATGAGTAGTAGAAGACCAACTCCACATATACCTTTGGCTTAATATACTATTTACCATTTTATAGACAAGTTGCAATTTATTATAGCAGAGTTCATATATCCCATATCTCATAATATCGGAAAATTGTACAAGATGATACAGACATTAAGAGGTGGACACTCTACCACCTGAGCTACCTCCCGCTGTGCATCTATGGATCTAAGAGTCCATTAACCCATCCTGTTATCGGAACTGTATCTGTGTATTTATCTACATCAGGCAACGGTGTTTCGGCGCTGAAACAGTAATTATTCAGGTGAATAAACATTTTAACAACAACAAAATATGGTATAGTCGGTTAGTATTGGGTGACCTACACCCAATCCATGGCTGCCATAGAATGTTCATTATGATTCTGCATTGTAAATTACTCTAGATAGTTGCTCAAAGCAGAGGAGATTATGGACCCATTTTCCAAGAATTCGTCGAGAACTCCCAGCAAAATTAAAGCTGCATAGTCCGATGAAAATATTAAATTTTCAACAAAAGAATAATTACCTAGATTTGATTCTACATATCTAACTTAGATACTGGTGCACTTAGTAAACATTTGTCATCACATTAAAGGGAATAATGGTGCAATTTGACAGAACCTGTTACTACAGAAGCCTATGGTGTCAGAGTTTTGGTCTGCTTGCCAAAATTAATTTGCCATGTTTGTACTTCCAATATCTCAAAAGTTAGCCATTTAAAATAAAAGTACTTCAAACGAAGGTTAGGTAGATTATAAAGATCAACCTAATATGTCTAGCTCAGAAAATGATAGAAACACAAAACCATTGGACTATGCAACTTTAAGATCGTGATCTATTAACTATTGTTTACGTCCATAAATATAGTCCAACAACAATTTTAAATAACTAATTAACTTTTGAGAAATCATTCAATCAATAGTTCCGTCCTCTAGTCAAGGGTTGGATGCAATGGTTCTCCACTTGTCCCGATGGTGTGCTGTTCTGATAGACTATGAATAATTCAAGCCTGTCCACTGTGAAATATTTGTAAACCATGATGTTCTTGGTCTCCCTCTCCCTCTGCTGCCATTCACCTTCCCTTCCAACAATGTACGGTATATTGAACTCTGACGAATGATGTGGCCAAAATAAATAAGTTTCTTTGTTTCTTTGAGAAATAAAGCCATGTAAATAGCAGATTAATACCTCAAGTAGATATATTATAATGGATCATAGGATAATATAATAAAGTGATATCATACATACAATTATGCCAAACAAAATCAAAAACGTAATATATGAAGTAAAATAGTGAATTTTGTAAATATGTAAATTAAGTATAGAAAATAAATTCAGGATAAAAATTAGATTCTGTTAACAAGTTAAAGTTGCATAGTCCGATGGTTTTGAATTTCTGTATTTTCTCTGAGATAAATATATTAGATTGATCACTAGTATCTACTCTACATTAGTTCAAAGTTACTTTTATTTTAAATGGTACACTTTTTTGATATTTTGATTGTAAAAATGGAAAATTAATTTTGGCAAGCTTGCCAAAACTCTGACACCATAGACTTCTACTGCAACAGGTTCTGTTAAATTGACTCAGTATTGCCTTCTATGCAGAAACAAATGCTTAATAACTGCATCAGTATCTAAGTTAGATATGTCAAATCAAATCTAGATAATTGGTTTGGTTTTGAAAATTTGACATTTCATCGGACTATGCAGCTTTATGTTAATTGTTATAATCTACATTAGTTTAGTTTAGAGTAACTTATATTTTAAATGACTAACTTTTGAGATATTTGAAGTGCAAACATGTGAAATTAATTTTGGCAGGCATGCCAAAACTCTGACACCATTGGTTTCTGCAGTAACAGCTTCTATTATATTAATTCAGCATTCCATTCAAGGTGGCAATAAATTGTTAATAAGTGTGTCAGTATCAAAGTTAGATATGTAAAATCAAATCTACATAATTGCTTTGATTTTTAAAATTTGACGCTTCATTGGACTATGCAGCTATAATAACGCTTCATGGATGGATTCAAAATGAGCATGCTCTATCAATCCTGTTGTGAAGGGTGGCCACTGGTGGAGATTGTTCTACTTCCGGCCATTTGCAGCCTCAGCATGTAACGCACATCCCTCACACCACAGCGACTAGGCGCAGTGCCCTAATCGGTGGAGTGCGGGCCTTGCATGCGGAAGGTCGGGAGTTCGGTTCCGGGTCGAGTCAAACCAATGACTTATCAAATTGATTCTTATCGCTTCCTAGCCTGGTGATCGGCATTAATAGGATAGTACAAGGACTGGTTAGCTCGGTTAAGGGTCGAGTCAAACCAATGACTTAAAAAATGTATAATTGTCACATCCTAGCCTGCCATTAATAGGATAGGGCAAGGACTGGTTAGCTCAGTGTCAGGATAATGTGAGATATTGGGTCATGGTGCCGGCAGCCTGATTTCCCAGTGGGGCAGCATTATAATTTTAAGTTGCCATGAGTGCGCACTGTCACAAGTTGTTGCCAGTCCTGATAGGACCTTAGATGTTCTAGGACATAAAACAACAACAGACAACAAACACACGACAACGTTCTGATAGAGAAGCGTTTAATAATCAACAGTTTGTAAGTTGCAAAATGCTTACAATTAGATACATGTAGGCAATACAGTTGGATGGTTGTTGGAGGTTTATGTCCTGGCAACATCTAAGGTCATATCAGGACGGGTACCGACTTGTGACAGTGCACTCTCATGGCAATTGTATAGTGCTGTCTCACAGGAAAATCAGGACACTAGGGCCACAGCCCGATATCCCACTCAATTACATTATCCTATCACTGAGCCAACCAGTCCTTTTATATCCTATTAATGTCAAGAGCCAGCAAGGAAGCGAGAAGTATCAATTTTATAACTCATCGGGTATCCATTAGGTCATCGGTTTGATATGGGTTGGCTTTTAAACCCAGTGGAGGGTGGCGGTGTGAGGGGTTTGATGGGGGGGGGGAGTTCTAATTTGTAAACCAAGGACTTTCCAGATAAAAGTCATGTGATGCTCAGTTCATTCAACCATCCAGTCCAGTGGGTACTGGAGCCGCTTCAGTTGACGTTGACACAATCACTATCGGGTGTGTGTGGGTGTGTGTGTGGGTGTGTCACGCGTCGCTGATCGCCCGTCACACCCCATTTGCTACCCGTCCGGGAGTTAGTGCGGTCACGCTCCAGTGAGCACACAACCCGCTCAGGCTTCTCAATGAAGCGCAGAACGCGGACAGCATCTCACGAGGCTGCGGCACAGCCCATAAAAACGGACTCAAACTATCCACCCCCACATCCACCCCCACACCTACCCCCACCCCCCACTGACACCCACCCCTATCCCCAGCCTTACCGCAACTACCCCCATCCACCCCCACCCCTTACCCACACCCACCCACACCCGGCCATCTCCCACCTCCACCCTACCCCGTCCTGATATGACCTTAGATGTTGCCAGGACGTAAAGCTCCAACAACCAAACAACCAACCAACCACCCAACCACCCCCACCCCACCCTTCACGAAGTGGCCGAATCGGTAAGAGCGAAGACTTCCGATATCTACGTTAAGTATTTGAAAACCAGGGCCGCATTCAGGGTCCGTCTCGGAGGCGTCTCTGCGACGTCTCGGCGATGCTTTTTGGCTTAAATCCGTTCAGGGTGCGTCTCGGCGACGTCTCGGCGACGCCTCCCTTTTCAGGCAGGAGACAAACAGCGCCTCGAAAATGGCCGCCACATGCAGTGGTTTCATCCAATCAGAGCGCAGCATTTCGATTGCAAATGGCCGCCACCTATAGGGGCGGCCATTTTAGAGACAAGAAACTGCCTTTGTCGTTCAGACTAGCGTGACGTCACGGGCGCCTCCGAGGCGCCTCCGAGACGGACCCTGAACGCGGCCCTGGCCACATCAAACCAATGACTTACAAAATTGATAATTGGCGCTTCCTAGTCTGGCTCTCAGCATTAGCAGGATAGGCCACGGACTGGTTTGCTCAGTGTCAGGATAATGTGACTGACGGGGTTATCAGGTGTTGGTGTCTGCAGCCTGATTTCCCAGTGGGGCAGCACTATGAAGTTGTCATGAGTGCGCACTGTCACAAGTCGATATCCATTCTGATATGACCTTAGATGTTACCAGGATGTAGAACTCTAACAGTAACAGTAACAACCAACCAACTGCCATCGCTAAAGGCCCTGTCACACATCACCGGATTGATGGAAATGGTAAGAACCCGAACAAAGTCCGTTGATGTCCGGTTTGTGTCCATACAAGTTTTGAACATGCACAAAACTTGGAATGGATGCCGCAGGATTGACGTCTACGTTTCTTGTCTGTTTTGAGTCTGTTTAGTCCGCTTACCGTCCGTTGGCTATCTGTTCATGTATGTTTCATGTCCATTTCATGTCCCTTTCATGTCCATTCGTCCAGCGGCCTTTGACCCGATATCGCAACATTTTGCCACATTTCAATACATTTTGATACTTATCACGCCTGAATACCACAGGACTAGACAATTCTGTCTGTTGCTCAATATGGCATGGTGTGACAGGCAGTTAATTCCAACACCACACCCTGTGCTGCTAGTGCTACGTGATTGCTTCCCTAATCAGCTGCCTGCCCCCTCCCCCCAACCACCCCCACTCCCCACACGACCTCCTATCTCATCTGATCCCATTTAGGATCTCACCTCATTGCGCATTAGCCACATTGACCACGTCAACTAATAACATGGGTGGAAACATTCATTCTATCTATTGATCCATGCATTATAGTTATTGATTCATAAATGGGGTTGACACAAACCATCGCATAAGATGGGATGACAGAATAAGTTGAGCGTCTGCCTCGTGTTTTTGGTCACCCGCAGTTTCAAAGCCCGGTCGAGTTGAAGGACTAAATTACAAATTTATACTTTTTGCTACCTAGCCTGGAACTCAGCAGTAGTAGAACAGGGCAGGGAGCAGTGAAATGAGGAAGACCAATCGTCCGCGATTGAAATTTCTCCTGCTTAATCAACTAATTAAACAACAAAAGAGACAAAAACAAATTAGGCGCCTTTGATATATCTCTGCATAATTCAACTAATTGTTTAGGATATATATACATATATATATATACATATACACTATATACATATAGCACACAATGGATTTATGATAGTTATCTACAAGTGTGTGTGCAGGTTTTGCAGGTATTTCAATACCTCAGGGAGTTTGACGCCCCTGCCCTGCAGAGTTGTAAACCACTGCCTTGTGGTACAGGTTCTTGACAGAACCGAAGTCTAAGGGAGCAAACCCTAAACAGAAAACCATGTCACTGTGGCAGCATTAAAGGCGGTTGATGTATGGAACTCCCAAATCTCCTAACCAGCCACTGCAGGGACAACTAGTTTTGCGCCTGTCTTGACATGTTCTTGCCTGTGTGAAACCTCTATTTGCTCCCTGAGAGAGTGCCGCTGGTAACTTGCAAAAGCCAGCAGCACTTCAATACTTTGCAGGCAGCTTTCATGAAATGTACATTAAGACTGACTCATGTACATCACTCTCAGAGAGCTAAATGGAGGGCGGCAGTCAAGTAATGAAAGCAGTCTTTGTCGCATCGTGACCGACAGCATGATGATGATGATGATGACATATATATATACATATGAAGAGTTCAGGCGCAAAACCACGTAAACGTCAATCTGAAAATGGAGATAAACATTGGAATCAAACCTTTGAACAGTTTACTTTTGTTATATTCCTACTCTTTTATTCATTGCTTCATAACCATGTTGTAAAGTCTAATATTCGAATGTGTGGCTGTGTAGGCAGGCTATGGTGAAATCAATACAGACGAAGAGAAAGGAAGAGCATAAAGTGTAAAGAAGAAGCCCTCTGGTTTATTATGTATATGGTCTAACGCTCGAATATATGGATGTGTAGGCAGGTGAAATCAATACAGACAAAGAGAAAGGAAGAGTATAAAGTGCAAAGAAGAAGAGAGAGTCCAGCCCTCTGGTTTATTATTTATATGGTTACATGGGTTCATCATAGAGTATCACCCCTCCCCTTTCCCCCAAAGGGAATCAAGCATTCTGGCCCTAACAATAGGGATCCAGCATTCCTGGTCCCCATGGATACCAGTGGTCTGCCCACTACCACAAGCGGTATGGCCCCATGGCCACCACCAACCTTACCTTTGAGTGTTGTGATCCCTATCCCAGCAGAGGGGGTAGGCCCTGAGTGCAATCACACCCAGACCTGCCAGCACCACTATGTCTATTTACATCCCACTCAGGCACCACCAACCCTTACATATATATATATATATATATATATATATACATATGTAAGCTACGCACTGAGACGGAAACGGAATGGAGGATACAACTTTATTTCACAAGTAAGTCAATAGTCAGTATCTGGCTGGGAGCATAGTGCCCTACCGGAATAAAATATAAAAAAAATTGTTACAGGCCGGTGTCACAAAGCAGAGTGAGGCAGCCAGCAAGCAGCAAGTGGCTTGTGTAAGTGGGTGCCGTGGCTGTTACAATAGCCGGCCCCCCCCCATCCGGTTTGCCAAACCGGAGGGGGGGGGGGTGTCTCCCCCGTGCGCCGCCTACATACGCATATACGTAGTATATACGTTGGTGTAAGCTACGCACTGAGACGGAAATGGAATGGAGGATACAACTTTATTTCACAAGTAAGTCAATAGTCAGTATCTGGCTGGGCGCATAGTGCCAAGTCCCCAGGACCCACCCAGATAGAATTAAGTGGCAGCTGAAAGGGCTGAGGCCACCCGCATGTCAGCGATGATCCGATCAGACAGGAGGCGGGATATGTATTTGTAAATAGCATCTGAGGACCAGTCCCCCCTGGTCCTAATTTCGTCGATCGAAACTCCTTGTAAAGCCAAATAAGTACAACTACCTCGCCGAAGCGAGTGGCATGAACAATTATCTCTGGCAAGACCCGCCAAGGAGGCAAAGTGCTTAATGGTCGACTGCAGCATTGGGTAGTCAAGCAGAGCATAGCCACTGGGCCCGGAAGGGACCTGGAATGCCGGTTCACTGGGGCCCACCTTAGCCTGGGCAAAGTGCTTTTTTACCCAGAATACGGCACACAGTTCAGTGTTCGGCACACATGCCACGGGTATGAGGAGCTCACGCTCAGAGAATTGAATCGTTTTTGAGTGGCAAACTTTTACCACCATACCCCAGTTATAAAAGGCGGTGATCTGGCACTTGCGCAATAGCGCCCTGAAGGCCAGCAAAAGGGCAGCACGCGTACAAACGTGGCCCACGCTTTCCGACATAAAGGAGAACATTTTAATTAATTCGGCAGGCAGAAGGGGCGCTGCGCGCTTGACCGCACAACCAAGAGTGCGCTTAGTACCCCCCAGGACAGTACGTATTTGATGTGAGGTGAAATCAATAGGATCACTGCCCTCAGATTTGAGAAAGAAATTAAGGGCGCTCAGGTAGTTTGTAATAGATGAGTACTTAATAGTTCGAGCTAACCAAACGATGTAGATAGCCACCTGAGAGGGGGGTCATGGCAAGGGCGCAAGGATCCCCCTGAACTCGTCTATAAAGGCGAGATATTTCTTGTGCTGCATCGCCCTAGTTGAGCGGGAGTTTGTCGAGTAATAGCGGTCGCCCATAGCCCTAGCCGCCCCCCTCAAGCGATCCAGACCTGGAAACGAAGAGGAGTTAGTTAGAAAAGAGCGAGGTGCAACATAAGCGGCCCACATGATCGGCACGATTTACCCGGTTCCTACTAACCAGATCTCTCCACCTACTTAGGGCATCACAAATAATGTTATCACTACTTCTGACATAAGCAGATTTAATCTCAAAATTATAGGTAATTGATAGCCAGAAGAGCTCTTTTACGTATAACATGATATGCTTATTTACACAGCGCCCAGTAGATAGGGCGGCACAGACAGTATTATTATCTGTTACAAAGACTATACAGCGATCCCTCCATAAATGACACCAGCGTCTGGAGGTGGCAACGACGGCCCACATTTCTTTTATGTTAATATGCAACTTATCGATATCAGGGGAACAGCCGGAAAAATGATGGCCCAGCTCCTCCGGCAAAGTGTGATCTGGGGCAAAACTACCCACCAACCAGTCGTCCGAGTGGGTGGCTCCAAAGCCCCAGTTAGACGCGTCGCTATACCCTGAAAGGGTAGTGGTGTGGACACCCAGCATTTTTGCAAAACCATTGAAGGAATCCACAAAGGTGAGCCACCAGCTCAGCTCAGAGCGGAACTCGTTATTTAGCCTAAATTTATAATATGGTTTTTTCAGCTGGCGAATAGCGTCGTAGACCCTGGTGGAAAAGGAGCGCCCACCCCGGACGACCGTCGAGCAGTGTGCCAAAGCGTCCACCCAAGCGTTCGAGTTCCCTGCGGGATGCCTTCTTTCGGCCCAGGAAGAGACACAGCACATGTTTTAGCTTAACAATCTTGTCCACCGGAAGTCTGAGTTGCAAGTTTACAGTGTCTACATCTATCCCCAAGAACCTTAGGCATTGGGCTGGAGCGGGCAGTTTGGAGTAACTCAGGTAGAAGCCTAGACGGCATAAAACTTTCATTATTAACAGCTGATTCTGAAGGCAGTCCTCAAAGTCAGTGCCTAGAACAGCGAAATCGTCAAGATAATTAACAGTGCGAAGGACCCCATCCCTGCGAGCACAACGTACAATAAAGTCAGAGATTCTACTGAAGATGAAGGGACTCGAGGAGAGGCCCATACACAGACGATTGTCCAAGAAAATTGTTGTTCCCTCACCGAAGTCCCAAGATAAGGCCTGGCGAGGCCGGTCGGTTGGGTGTATGGAAATCGCCCTGTAGGCGTCCTTAATGTCTACAGAGGCAATGAACTCGCCTTGGATCATCATTTTGACAAGATCATCAACACCCTGGTAAGAGAATTTCTGTGTAATGTCATAGACAAAGTTATTTACTGAGACATCTGTCGGCTTACTACAATCGACAATCATTCTATAGCCAGCAGCGAGAGATTTAGGGACTGCAAAGATGTTATGAGTACAAATGGGAGCTACATCGGCGTAGCTTATATAGCCCGCGGCGAGCTCAGATCTAAGCTTATCATCAATAAAGTTCTTTGTTTCAAAAATGGAGCGGGGTGGGTGGCTAACCGAATAATTGGCGGTACAAGTTGGATTAATTACTTTAAAGCCAAATATGGCGCCGCGCATAATAAAGTCGCAATCAGGGTCGAAATTGCTCCCGGCGAAGCAGTCACAAAATGCCCGACAAGGCTTAAATTGGGTGGCTCGGCCACAATAGCCGCCCTCCCCCCATCCGGTTTGCCAAACCGGAGGGGGGGGGGGTCTCCCCCGTGCGCCGCCTACATACGCATATACGTAGTATATACGTTGGTATATATGGTCACATACGCCGATCAATAATAGAACATTTGCATTCCCCCTATGCCAAATATCGGGATATTTTACTATGTGATCGTATGAAAAGTGGAATTGGAGAGTTTTAAAATTATTTGCAGGCAAAAGTATTGTCATGGGGGTGATGAAAATGGGAAATATTGCGCATAGAGCTGGACTCGAACCCACATCTCTGCATTCCGGGCTAGTGTGCTAACCATTACACCACTTAGGCTCCCTGATGTCACCGCACTACCCATGTCTACCTGTCTATGCGGCTCCTGCAGACCACTACAGTATTTGATTTAAACTGCATTTTTGGATTGCGCCTGAACTCTTCATATATAGTCAACCCTTGATAAATCTAACTACTTTATTCCCAGAAAACGAGGTCAGAGTGACGAAATTTCCTGGACAAGCGATTTGTGAGATTAGCGTGATAAAATCAGCGGGAGACATCTGTGTGATGGATGCTTTCGTTGGATACTGAGATTGCCAGAGTAAATGGGGTCAGACCGACATTGGCGGACGGTGATGTATTTCTTATATTAGAATGTCTACTGGTAATAAACCTTTTCCACAAAGCATTCTGCATCTTGAACTGCTCTACACAACAATAGTTCTTCCCATTGTCACACCGGGCGCGGTGGCCGAATCGGTAGAGCGCCGGACTCGCGTGCGGGAGATCGCCAGTTTGGTTCCCGGTCGAGTCAACAATGACTTATCATACTTGTCGCTTCCTAGCCTGGCGCTCATCATTAATAGGATAGGGCAAGGACTGGTTACCGCAGTGTCAGGATAATGTCACTGAGTGGGATATCAGGTAATGATGCCGGTGGCCTGATTTCCCAGTGGGGCAACACTATAAAGTTGCCAGTGGGGCAGCACTATAAAGTCATCAGCTTGACTCGACCGGGAACCGAACTCCCGACTTCCTCACGCGAGGCCTGCGCTCTACCGATTAGGCCACTGTGCCCGGTTTGAGGATGTGAAGGAGGTGCGTTTGGATAGTTGTGTTTGTTTGTTGTTGTTTGACATCCTAGTAACATCTACGATCATATCAGGACCGGGATAATTGTGTGACCCACACATAACTATGATCAGTCTGCTAACAACCATAGACACATTTGCATTTCCCATTAATTGGTAGCTTATATAGTTATAAACAGTGTATCTCATAATACAATGTGTATTATCTAGGTAAAGGATTCACCTGGTACTCGCAGTACACGGGTGAAGACCAGCCCTATATAAAAACGGTCGAAAAATCGGGCTAATGAAAGGAGACTTTATGAGAGTTAATTTCATAATCTAAGAAGCAACATTTATTCTTTGTATATGTCTTCATGTTTACCCGCTACTTTTGAGTTGGAAAATATAATAAAACATATACTTTAATCCAATTTAAAAGTGAAATCGATGGCGTTCTCTGGCCGCCATCTTGTCTTTTTGCATTCTCTCCCATTTCACCAACTCTGTACAGATAGAAGTAGCCATTTGATACTGGAACCAGAGATTACACTTTCTGTTCCATACTAAAGCAGTTTTCGCCAGCTTTTATATAGGGTTGGTATTCACCCCTGTACTGCAAGTATGGGGTGAATCTTTTATCTAAGATAATACGTGCCTTCATCATTAAATTAAAGGAAAGTTTGTTTTATTTAACGACGCTTCTAGAGCGCATTGATTTTTATCATTAGCTATTGGCCATCAAACATATATGGTCATTCTGACATATGTCTTATGAGGAAACCTGTGGCCACCCCATAGGCTACTCTTTCCGATAAGTAGCAAGAGGTCTTTTATAATGCAGTTTCCCACAGACAGAACAGCACATACCGCAGCCTAAAGTGATGAACCAGTTGTGGACCACTGGTTGGAACGGAAAATAGCCCAAACTGCAAATGTGTCCACGGAGCAGGATCGATAGGATGACCGACACCTTCGCAGGTGGACACGCTACCGCCTAAGCTACGTCCCGCTCCCTCATCTGACATAATACTCACGAAAATACGAAAACAGACACACACACACACAAAAAGGAAAAAAAAGCCTATTCTAGTTGGTGGCACATTCTGCGCATGCGCCACTTATAGCACTGCCCAGGCGCTGTTAAAACACATTCTTGGTCATAAATCAATCGGGTTCATGCTCCCGCCTAATAAATGGGGCGCCCACCCCTCGTTCGTTCATCAAGGCAGGGCGTCCCCCGCAGATGAAAGCAGCGCGGCCTCTCATTGGCTGACAGACTGGGATGGCGCATGCGCAGTGATTACACACGCGCGTCATGGCTGACTGAGGGACGGGGGCTACAAATTCCATTTATTTAGTCATCTCGTCATTATTTCTTCATTTTCCCCCTGTTCCCTCTCCCTACTACCACCCCCCCCCCAACCCACCCCCCCAACACCCCCCCCCCCCCCCCCCCCCCTCACACATTCCCCGCACGCCACTGTGTGATCGTAATATCGAAATTTGGGTTAGTTATTTGTGGTTCAGTGTATGGAGGTGGGTGGAGGTGGGGGTTGGGGTGGGGCTAGGGGTGGGGTGGCGGGTGGGGTGGGGGTGGGGGTGGCGGGGTGGAGGTTGGGGGGGGGGAGATGCGTGGTGTGTGTTTGGGTTATAATTGAAGTACCAGAGTGATATCTTTTTGAGTTTCTACCAGATTTCATTCCTAGACTATATTCTTTAATTAGTTGTAATCTACTTCATTTTAATTATAGGTATGCTTTATTTAAAACCGTTTATAGGTATATATATTAGGTTCGTTATTGCAATCTTATATATATATATATATATCGGGTTCATTGTTGTAATCTACTTTATTTTAGTTTTGGTTGGTTGTTGGAGTTTTGCGTCCTGGCAACATCTTAGGTCATATCAGGATAGCTACCGACTTGTGACAGTGCGAACTCAAGGCGACTTTATAGTGCTATCCCACTGAGAGAACAGGCAGGTGGCACCATGACCTGATATCACACTCAGTCACATTATCTTGACACTGAGCTAACCAATCCATGCCCTATCCTAATAATACCGAGCGTCAGGGCTAGGAAGCAACAAGTATAACTTTTCTAAGTCATTGGTTTGACTTGACCGGGAAGCGAACTCCAGACCTGCCTAATTGGAGACCTGCGCCCTGCCGATTGGCCACCATGTCCGGTGACCGGACAAGTTGGGACAAATAGGTGTTACCTGTCTACTGTGTAGTTGTTGTACCTTCACACGCGGGGATCCAAGTGGAACCAGTTGACTTGGTATTCCATTTTTTTCCCTTTGGTTTTTTGGGGACATTAGTTGATTAAGCAAGGGAAATTTCAATCGCGGACAATTGGTCTTCCTCATTCCACTGCTCCTTGCCCTATCCTAAGAATGATGAGCACCAGGCTAGGAAGCGACATGTATCAATTTTTAAGTCATTGGTTTGACTCGACCAGGGTTCAAACCCACGATCTACCAACACAAGCGACAGACGCACTAACTCATTCAGCCATCCCGATTGGTTTTATGTTGCAACAAATGCATAATAAGTGCATCAATATCTAAGTTAGATAATATAGTAGAATACAATTTAGATAACTGCTTTGGTTTTGAAAATGTGATGCTTCATTGATCTATGCTCCATTAAACAGGACAAATTTAAATCGTGGACAATTGGTCTTCCTAATTCCACTGCTTCTTTCCCTATCCTAGTAATATAGTGGTGTTCTATGTGGCAGAGTGGTTAGAGTGTGACTTTTTCCTAGGTCGGACTCCTAATCTGAAGGTTGGTGGTTTGATTCCCCATGCCCCCCGCCCACCTCTGCTAATTTGGATTTCCATCGCTGTGTATAAGTTACACTAAGTTACACCGTCATCAAAGACCAGTTGCTCTCATACCATGTCTATGTGGTGTGGGAGGCTAAACATCCCTTGGGTCGGTAAAAGGGTAGGCTTGGGCTTTCTATCGACAAACTGTCTAATGGTGAAAACACATCTATTCAGACTTATCCTCGATAGGCAGTATAAATCTTCAATAAAAAAAGTAATGCCAAGCACCAGGCAGAAGTGCGGTTTGAGTCCTGTTCTAGGCCACAATGTTTCCTATTTGCAGAATCATCTTCGCCTTCACCGCATTGGTGCCGTAACCAGGATACAGTGCAACCTACCCCCTGTATAGTGTTAAACCACCCCTGTGCAAGTCATGTAGGGTGGATGCATCAGAGAGCCTAGATAACCTGATTAGGACACTCCCTCTGGAATAGCATATATATGGGTTCAAGTCCCACTCTCGGTGAACTATTCCTTTATTTGCAACACCGTCCATGACACTGGCGCCATGACCAGGATACTTTACAAGCTATGCACTCTAGAATTAGTGATCCTACGCTGGGTATGTATAAGCAGCTTGTATATGCAGAATCGTAAGCATTACAAACGTTTTCTGGACGTAAACCATTTGAACACAGAATATCCATTTATTTTCAAGCTCCTGCCCTGTGTGATTGGATGGTTGTTGGAGTTTCACATCCTGGCAACATGTAAAGTGATATCATGATGGGTACTGACTTGTGACAGTGTTCACTCATGGCAACATTATAGGCTGCCTGATATCCCACTCAGTCACATTATCCTGACACTGGACCAACCAGTCTTTGCCCTATCCTAATAATGCCGAGAACCTGGCTAGGAAGCAACAAGTATCAATTTTTAGGTCATTTGTTTCACTTGACCAAGGTTCAAATCCTCGAATCCCACGATCTACCAACACGAGAGATGGACGCTCAACTCATTTGGCCATCCCGTCTGGTCTCCTGCCCATGTACACTGGTGCCTTGACCAGGATCATCTACAAGGTAAGAGGCTATATAGTGTATGCCTTGTATGTATGTAACAATAAGAATTGGGCAAGTTGTGAAAACAGAATATCCATTTGTTTGCAGCCTCGTGACACTGGTTCCATGACCAGGATCCAGCACAAGCTACACATTATATGGAACATATCCTGTGTGTGTATGTAAGTGTATTTCATATATATATATATATATGTAGTTGTAAGCATTAAGTATGTTGTGGGTGTAAACTATATGAACAGAGAATGTTCATGTGCTTGCAACGTCCCCATGATGCTGGGGCCATGACCAGGATCCAGTACAAGGTACGCATTATTTATATGGAACTTACTCTGTGTGTAGGTAGATGTATTTCCTATATATATATATATATATATATATATATATATATGTAGTCGTAAGGATTAAATATGTTGTGGGCATAAACCATTTGAACAGAGAATATCCCTGTGCTTTCAACGACCCCACTACACTGGTTCCATGACCAGGATCCATCAAATGTATATTTAGTGGTAAAGTAAAGCTTGTTTTATTTAACAACGCCTCTAGAGCGCATTGATTGTAATCATCGGCTATTGAACATCAAACATAAGGTCATTCTGACACATTTCTTTGGAGGAAACTTGCTGCCACCACATAGGCTGTTCTTTCTGATAAGCAGCAAGGGATCTTTTATATGCACTTTCCCTCAGACAGGACAGCACATACCACAGCCTTTGATGAACCAGTTGAGGACCACTGGTTTTATATTTAGTGGCGAACCTGCCCTGTGTATGTATGCATGTATTGTCTGTATGTATGTCAGCCTAAGCATTCACAGACCACCAGACGGGATGGCCGAATGAGTTAGAGCGCCCGACTCCCGTGCTGGTAGATCGTGGGGTTGTGGGTTCGAATCCTGGTCGAGTCAAACCAATGACTTAAAAATCTATGTTTGTCGCTTCCAGGCTTGGCACTCAGCATTATTAGGATAGGGCAAGGACAGTTGGCTCAGTGTCAGGATAATGTGAGTGGGATATCAGGTTATGGTGCTGGCAGCCTGGTGTTCTAGTCACCATGAGTGTGCACTGTCACAAGTCGGTACCTGTCCTGATATGACCTTAGATGATCCTAGGACGTAAAACAACAAACAAACAAACAAAAGCAAAAGGGACTGGGCGCGGGAGCCGAATCGGTAGAGCGCAGGCCTCGCGTGCGGGAGATCAGGTTTGTTTGTTGTTGTTTTACGCCCTAGCAACATCTAAGGTCATAAATCGATGGGTACCGACTTGTGACAGTGCGCACTCATTGCGACGTTTATAGTGCTGCCCCACTGGGACACAAGGTAGCCAGCACCATGGGCTGATATCCCACTCAGTCACATTATCCTGACACTGAGCCAACCAGTCCTTGCCCTATCCTAATAATGCCGAGCGCCAGGCTAGGAAGCGACAAATATCAATGTTTAAGTCATTGGTTTGACTCGACCAGGATTCGGACCCACAAACTCATGGGTTCGGATCTCCCCATCTCCAAAAACAGGAGACGGACGCTCTACTCATTCGGCCACCCAGTCTGGTTGGGAGATCAGCAGTTCGGTTCCTGGTCAAGTCAAATCAATGACTTATCAAATTGATTCTTGTCACTTCATAGCCTGATGCTCGGCACTCATAGGATAGGGCAAGGACTGGTTAGCTCAGTGTCAGGATACTGCAACTGAGTGGGATATATCGGGTCATGATCCCACGGCATGATTTCCCAGTGGGTCAGCACTTAGAAAGTCACCATGAGTATACACTGTCACAAGTCGGTACCCGTCCGGATATGACCTTTGATGTCGCCAGGACATAAAGCTCCAACAACCTACCACTCTGAGGGTGCCGCGCTTTTATTTGTGAATTCACCTGTCACGTGTCCAGTACACAAATAAATAATCATCCACATTATCGGGAGGTTCAAGGAAGGTCAACAAGGTCTTCTTCGCACTGCAGTAATGTCCGCAATAATAGGAGCAATAAAACCTTCCAAAGGAACAAGTTTCCCCTCTATAAGAAATCAAACCATGCCCATATAAGGGACATCATTTAGCCTGGAGCTAAGACTTTAGTATACAGATGCGCTAAGCTTATTTATTAACAGTGTTTCTTCCCCAAGCCTGGGCAAGGAGTGGTTGGCTCAGTTTTAGGATAATGTCACTGAGTGGGATATCCGGTCATGGTGCGGGCGGCCTGGTCTCCCAGTGGGGCAGCACTATCAACAGTCGACATTTGTGCGTACTGTCACAAGTCGGTACCCGTCCTGATATGACCTTAGATGTTGCTGGGACGTAAAACCACTGGTATATATATATATAATATAGATAGGATAATCACTTATCAATGTATAAAAAGGCGGAGCGGCTTATCTCTGATTATTGTTTGAATTATTACTGCCCAGTAGGTTATTCGCGTGTACAATAAGTTGGTTTGGCCTAACATGGCCTGATGGGATCGATCCCTCCGCCTGCTACTGCAGCGCCACCGCGTGTTCGTGCCCTGCGCCCCACTATTCGGCCAGTTCGCACCGGGTTTTCAAGCTTTGTAACCGGTTAGGCAGTTAGCCTAGCCAGAGACTAGTATTAAACTGATCAACCCATACCCATGTTGTTCTTTGTCTTCCAGAGCGTAGCCTAACTTTATATATATATATATATATATATATATATATATAACAGTGTCGTGGTACTTTTGAAAATAGGAAAATATTTGTCCAAGAGCAGGATTATATTATATATATATATATAATATATAATTCACTCTATGGGAAGTTCTAGTTCAATATATATTAAAGCTCTCTGGCAGCTTCGGATGTTGCCAGGACGTAAAACTCCAACAACCAACCGACCAACTTTAGCGTGTTCGAATGGAGGCAAGAATCAGAGGAGGGGGGAATTATATGATGTTGCTACACCAACACTTATGGCAGTATTATTTTGTATGTTTCCCATCACAAAAAGAGACCACGTTGCCTTTGTCGTCTAAGAATAGACACCCCCCACTGGGATCAGGTGCGCATGCGCGCGTCCACAATCAAATTGTACTTTGTGAGTTTGTAGCCTTCATTCGATTCCATTTTTATTCATTTGGGGCCGGAGATGAACCAGATTAAGAGCGAACAAACACGGAAGGGGGGTAGGTGGAGGGAGTGGGGTAGGGAGGGGGGGAAGGGATGAGGAGGGAGGGGGGGCGGAGGAAGGGGAGGGGGGGGGGGGGCGGATAAGGCGGAGAGGGGAGGGGGGAAAGGGAAGCGAGTGAGGAGGGGAGAGGGGAAGGTGGGGGGGGGGGGGGGGGGGAAGGGGAGTGGGAGGGAGAGGGAAGGGGTGGAGGAGAGGTAATGGATGGGAGAGAGGGAATGGATGAGAGAGAGGGAATGGATGAGAGAGAGCGAATGGATGAGAGAGAGGGAATGGATGGGAGAGAGGGAATGGATGGGAGAGAGGGAATGGATGAGAGAGAGGGAATGGATGAGAGAGAGGGAATGGATGAGAGAGAGGGAATGGACCTGGGAAAGGGAATGGAAGGGGGAGAGGGGTCGAATGAATGGACGAGGGGGGGTGGCTGGGAGAATGGGAGGGGGAGTGAGGGTTGGTGGGTGGGGACTGAGGAGAGATGACGGGGAGTGAGAAGGGAGGATGTGGAGAGGGATTAAGGGAGGAGGAAGGGGTGGCGAGGGAGGATGGGAGGGAGGGCGAAGGGTGGAGGATGGGAGGGGGGGAGGTTGGATGGAGGGAAGGAGGGGGGAACCACGCTCTCGGGGAGACAAAGATGTGGGTTTGGGATCAGAGGTTATGTGGCACAGGAGGTTTTACTAGAACGGTAAAACAGAACCAACATTTGACATGCGAGAGCGGACACGATGTTGGTGTCGTCTGCGCACTGGAGTTCGCATTGAATTTGCTTCTGTTTTTTACTAAATGTAGTTTGTTCAGTGAATAATGCCTTTTGTCAGTGCCAGAGCACTGGTCTTCTGGCCGTTCAGTACAATTTGTTGGTGCATAAATGAAAATATCAGTTGCAATAATAACCACATGAGAAAATCCTGTTCGATAATGGAAGCATAATGTAAATGAACTATTAGTTGTAATAATTGGAGTTAATTAAATCTTCGAGCAGGAAATTGAAGAAAATAAAGACTGTGGAAATATATCTTTAAAAATGAAATATACAGTAGTATTTATGTTCAATAATTGTTTGATTCATCAGCATATTGCTAGAATGTAATAGTATTTACAGTCGTTATTCATCCCACTTAGTGTGAAGTTGATTACTGCGCTTATTCTGACATTTGAAAACTTGTGAATTTTGAAATGCTACTAACGCCAAGGATTTCCGGTAATGGATTCTGGACTTGTATATATATATATATATATCTATAGTGGCGTTCCCTGTGGCAGAGTGGTTAGAGTGTCTGACTTTTTTATAGGTCAGACTCCTAATCTGAGGGTTCGATTCCCCGTGCCCCCAGCTCTGCCAATTTGGATTTCCACCGCTGTGTATAACTTACAGCGTCATCAAAGGCCGGTTACTCTCATACCATGTCTATGTGGTGTGGGAGGTTAAAAATCCCTTGGGTCAGGAAATGTGTAGGCTCGGGCTTTCTATCGAAAAGCAGTGGAGCAGTGGAGTGGGGAAGACCAGTCGTCTGTGACTGGGATTTCCCCTGCTTGGGACAACTAAAAAAAAAAGAGAGACAAATAAGTATTCACACTTCCTGTCTACCATTCGCTATATCGCTATATATATGTGCTGTATAAGTAATTATATCAGTTTAATTATCCGTAAACTGATTATCCATGAATTGTGTCTCTAGTTGACACCAACATGACACTACACAACTAATGATACTCAACTACTCAAGCGACTGGTCAGGCCTTCCGCCTCGCCTGGTGCTGCCACCTGGCCTATTCAGCTGCCATGGATCTGCCTCACGCCTGTACCACTCGCTCAAAAATTATGAGGAGTTCAGGTGCAAAGCCCTTTAAACTTCAATCCAAAAACTGTAATCAAAGCTACAAAAGGTTCACTTTTTATATTCTTATATTTTTGTTCAGTGTTTCATAACCATTTCATCACAAGAAAAGTGAAATTATTGAGAATTTAAATTACCTTCACATGAAAATCTGTTATTTTAATTAAATGTGTGGATTGTAATTTCAGGGGTTTTGCGCCTGAATTATTCATATATATATATATATATATATATATATATATAGTAGGTATATTAATATACCTGGATAAATGTTCGGTATGAAGGAATTAGTTATATATTGTATTAGTTTAGTTATTATTATTAACCAATGAGCGCTGGGGTAGGCCCCGACTGCCTCCCTTGTTCCGGGCCTCGAGGCCTCTGGTGGCGCCACCACCGGTGCCTTTTGGTACCAAGGTGTCGCAGCACCTTAAATGACTTGGTGTGAAAAGTTTATACTATTATATATGTGATAGAAATTCAAAATGAAACAAATAAATAGCTTCAAGACAGACACCAAATGCGTGGAGCACCCAATCATGTTCTATCAATTCATAGTTTGAACCTCAGCTTTGACCTTTGACCCTTTATTCAGACAATGGAATGGTTTAAGAGTTTATGCTTGTTGCTACCTAGCCGGGTGCTTGACATTACTAGGATAGGACAATGAGCAGTGGGATGAGGAGGAAGACCAATTGTACCCGATTGAAATTTCCCCCCGCTTAACACCAAATGTGAATATATAGATATATAATAGAAGAGTTCAGGCGCAAAACCCTGTAAACACCAATCCAAAAATTTAGATAAACATCGGAATCAGAGCTTCAAAGGGTTCATTTTCTTACATTCCCATTTTTTATGTTTGTTGCTCCATAACCACTTCATCACAAGAAAAGTGGAATAAGTGAGAATTAAAATTACCCGCAGAATTAAAATTACCCACAGGTACAAATCTGTTATTTTAATTCAATTGTTGGATTGGCGTTTACAGGGTGTTCTTCCTGAACTCTTATATTACACTGTATTGTATATATATATATATATACATATATATATATATACAATATATATATATATACAATACAGTGTAATATAAGACTGTATTGTATATATATATTTATTTTTATTTTTATAGAGCCTGTATTTATACTGTCCATAGCATATAAGCCCGGGTACCCAGGCTTGTTTTCAATGCTGGCCAGTTATATATATATATATATACAATACAGTGTAATATAAGATATATATATATAAACCGGCATTCAAAATTTCATTCAGGGCAACAATATAAAGCCTTGGATAATGGTGAACATTATTCTTTACCTAACTCCCCACCAGCACCAGGAATAGATCATCAACCCTCATTTACGAGATCTTTTTCCCAACCTCATGGACACGCATCTACCGGGGGAGACCGCTGACAGTGGCTCCACCTGGAAGATGGTGAAAGCCTACTTTGAGGGGTCAGGGGTGACGTTGTGAAGACGTCACTGGTCATTTGTCAAAGAAGGCAAGACCATCCCCCTCGCATGTTCCATGGCCTGGTCTTGCCTTTCTTTGCAACTGGGCGGTCGGCGGAGATAATCTCGGCTTTGCGCTTTGGATCCTGTGGCTATGCCCCTTTGGACAACTGAGGATGTGATCTGTACAGTCGTTGGACAGTAGTCGCCCATTGGTCGCCAGGGTGCAGTGTTCTGTTGAAAACAAGTTCTAGTGTATATATATATATATATATATATCGCAACCTTACTATAAAAAGGTTCTATCTGACAAAATGGTGCTTTCAAGATAACGAGGACTGAAGCGGTATAACTAACTGCATGATAGCAAAGCAGATCAAACAATATTATTTTTAATATATCTCAGTGAAAAATAGCAGTTGAGAAGAAACAGTTGTGTAACTGCATGGGTAGCCTTTTGTAGATAGCACATTTTTACATCCATAAACCCAATTCGGTCACTTTGTCAGATAGAACCTTTTTATAGCAAGGTCACCATTTTATGTAGATATATGTGGCTATCCATATACATAGACATGTATACTTTGCTTAGATTTTTGCAGTATTCTGTTGAAGACAGGTACTAGAATATTCCTCCAGTGTGTGTGGTGCGAGGGGGGGCCCTGCCCACCAATTACCCCAACAGCTGGGCCCGGGAGGGGGCACCACCAATTCGCCAATAGATATATACAGTATATGTTCCCATTGCATTTATACTCGTATAGTGCGGAACACATCACATAAATACGCATGTATATATGCATGGATATTACGCTTAGCATTCTGTTGTGTTCTGTTGACTTTTCGAACCTGGAATTTTCAGAAAAGCGGCATTTTGTTAAACTGGCTAGTTTTGAAGATTTAATATGATTCGCTTTAGTCTCTGTATCTGTATCTGTCAAATTGTGTTTTCTTTTCTCAATTTAATTGTCATCCTATGTGCAGTATGCTCTATGTATGGTGCAGTAGCCTCTTATATATATATTTAGGAATTTTAAGTGGATTAATATAGATCAAACAGATCCTGTTTTATGTCAAAAGTGTATTAATTTGTATCCATTAAATACAATTCAGCCATGTCTTCCAATTCGCGGAAATGTTTTCCTCCAAATTCAACGGGCCGGGAGGCTTCAACCCTGGTAACGACATGTCCGTCTAAGGTTCCACGTCTGACACCATGTAATGTGATTAAGCGACCAACGACTGCACACGTTGAGGTCTAGTTACTTAATGCTTTATTCAGCCCGTGCGATACCACTACACTGGTTCCTCCGCTCTGCTCGGTCCCGGCCGTCGCGCCGCTGCAGATAACACCGTACATAACACCGACCTCGATTAGATCATCAACCCTCATTTACGAGATCTTTCGCCAACGTTATGAACACGCACCTACCAGGTACGATCACTGCCAGTGGTTCGTCCTGGGGGTTGGTGAAACTCTGATGTCTCAAGGGTGACACTGGTCATTTGTCACAGAAGGCCAGGCCGAATTACTAACATTCATCATTACCGTCATCAAAAGAACGGTGGAAATATAAATGTCTAGAAAATCAGTGCATCAGTACAGATATATTGTTAACTGGGGGATAACATATCCTTTAAAGAGTAAAAATATATATATTAATTTTTTTAAGATTCTAAAGAATCTTTTATTTACGTTTCTTTGTTGTTTTATTTGTATATTACTTGATTAACCCAGGCTACCAAAGCAGATGCTCTATTCTCAACTGTCTTCTGGTTACAGAAGGAGAGGGCGCCCTCGTCTCCGGTTCAGGGATACCATCAAGAGAAACCTGAAGCTGAGAGACATTAAGACTGACTCATGGACGCAACTCTCACAGCAGAGAGCTAAATGGAGAGCAACAGTCAAGTAATGAAAGCAGTCTTTGTCGCATCATGACCGACAGCATGATGATGATGACTTGATTAACCAAGGGACATTTCAACCGCAGAAAATTGGTCTACCACATTCCACTGCTCCTTGCCGTATCCTAGTAATGCTGAATGCAAAGCTAGGTAGCGACATGTATACATATTCATTGGTTTTACTCAGTTAGGGTTTGAAACCGGGCATTCAAATCCCACGACCTACCAAAGAAGGAAGCGGATGCTCAAGTCATTCGGTTCTGAGCCCATTAACTGGGTTTGTCTTGAGCGGCGACAGATTTCCACCTGTTCAGAAGGGGACGGGTGGGGAGGAGCAGGACGTAGCTCAGGCGGTAGAGTGTCCACCTGTGAAGGTGTGGGTCATCCGATCGATCCTGCTCAATGGACACATTTGCAGTTTGGGCTATTTTCCGTTCCAACTAGTGTTCCACAACTGGTTGATCGAAGGTTGTGGCATGGTGGTATGTGCTTTCCTGTCTGTGGGAAAGCACATACAAAAGACCCCTTGCTGCTTATCGGGAAGAGTAGCCTATGTGGCGGCAGTGGATTTCCTCCAAAGAAATATATCAGAATGACCATATGTCTGATGTCCAATAGCCGATGATATGAAATTCAATGTGCTCTAGAGGTGTCATTAAATAAAACAAATTTTCCTCTTTTTTGTGTTCAGAAGGGGTAGTCTCACTAAATTATTATACAAATTAATACACTTCTAAAGCAGGATCTGTTTGATCTTTATTGTGTGGTTGTTGGAGTTTTACGTCCTGGCAACATCTAATGTCATATCAGGACGGGTACCGACTTGTGACAGTGCACACCCATGGTGACTCAACAGTGTTGCCCCACTGGGTGACCAGGCCACCAGCACCATGACCTCATATCCCACTCAGTCACATTATCCCAAAACTGAGTCAACCAGTCCTTGACCGCACCTAATAATACCGAACTCCGAGCCACGAAGCGACAAGTATCAATTTTTTAAGTCATTGATTTGACTCGACCATGGTTCAAACCCGTGGAACAGAATACCATGATCTCTTAAAACTGCAGACGGACGCTCAACTCATTCGGCCATCCCGTCTGTTGGTGTGTGGCCGGTGGGGAAGGCCCGGGGAGAGGCACCATTTACTGATCCAATCTGTGAAAGCAGTGTCTGGATCAAACGGTTCGGATCGATGCACACACACCACACACATACACCCCCACCACACACCTAAACCCCCACCACACACCTACACCCCCACCACACACCCACACCCCTACCACACACCTAAACCCCCACCACACACCTACACCACCAGCACACACATACACACACCTACACCCTTCTGTCCAACGATGATGGCCGACTTGAACCGGGAACGGGTGCTGCCACCAAGTGTATAGCGAGAGAAATGGCTCATGAAAAGTCCCTATTAGCGTAAACCACTGCGCATGCTCTTGGCCCGTCAACCTCTGCCGGCCAGCCACAACCGACAGCGACAAACCAGCCCGATCCATTTGGGTGGGGTGGGAGTGGGGGGGGGGGGGTACTGATAGAAAAGGGGATTTTGATTTACCTCCCCAATTTTTGGGGGGGCGCGAAGGGGTGATTTTTTTGTGGTGGTTTTAAATCAGTAGGAAAAGATTAATGCTGTATTATATTATTATTATCATTATTAGATCTGATTATAGTCAATCAAAGCAATTCTGGGAGCAATGGGAAGCCTGCGCTCTACGGATTCAGCCACAGCGCCCAATCTTCTTATCAGGCAATATTAGGGGCCAGATTAGATCACCTGATTATCGGTGAGTGAAGGAGAGCAACAAACAAACCCAGCCCCATCTGTTTCCTCCGTTGGAATCAATTGCTGTGTTCTCTGTGCCAGAGTGGTTAGAGTGTCTGACTTTTTTCTAGGTCGGACTCCTAATCTGAAGGTCGGTGGTTTGATTCCTCATGCCCCCCCCCAACCCCCACAGCTGCCAATTTGGATTTCCACCGCTGTGTATAAACTTACAGCGTCATCAAAGGCTGGTTGCTCTCATACCATGTCTAAGTGGTGTTGGAGGTTAAATATCCTTTCGATCGGTAAAAGTGTAGGCTCAGGCTTTCTAATAACAAACTGTCTAATGGTGAAAACAAGTCTATTCAGACTTATCCATGATAGGCAGTATAAATCTTCAAGAAAAAACACAACAACAAAAAACTGCAATCTCAACCAGCGCCCAAAAAGGCAAGTCTACTTCTTAAAGCTCTGACCAGACAGGATGGCCGAATGAGTTGAGCGTCCGTCTCCCATTTTCGTAGATCGTCGAGTTAAGCCAATGACGTTAAAATTGATACTTGTCGGTTCCTAGCCAGGTGCTCGTCATTATTAGGATCGGGCAAGGACAGGTTGGTTTAGTGTCAGGATAATGTGACTGAGTGGGATATTGGGTCATGGTGTTGGTGGCCTGATTTCCCAGTGGGGCAGCCCTATATGAAGGTGCTATGAGTATGCACTGTCACAAGTCAGTACCCATCCTGATATGACCTTAGATGTTGCTAGGACATAAAACAACGACAACCAAACCTGTGCTGGGTGCCTGGCAAACTAGCATCCAAGGAAGTGAGCAAATGCTAATTGAGCTGCAAAAATGATTCGGAGCGATGTTGTTGCGCCATATCGGATCCCTCACTTATTCTCAAGTATATCAAATCAAAATGGCGTCGTGAATGGGATGAGCATCCACGCAAGTTGCACGACATCAGCCCATTCATTGCAGAACAGCGAGGAGTCATATTGGGTGTCGGGTGGACCAAGTGGTCCTCACTCACTGTTGCATTGAACACTCTTGGCTGATTCATGCATTTGTACTCAAGAGACTACACGAGCCCCTCACCGCCTCACCCCCTCACCCTACCTGCTTTCCACCCCAAGTGCATTGACACTCACACACATTCTACTCAGATGCGCGAAAAGGAAGAAAGCAAGGCGGAGGTGGAAAATAGAGACGTTTATTGTGACGCCTCGGGCAACAGGGGTACAGAGCAACAGTGAGGAAATGACAAGAGGAACACAATAAGGAGTCAAGTGAGGGTCCCGAGGAGCAGGAAACAAGAAAACACAGGGGCTCATAAGGAGCAATGTCAGAGAGGTAAGAGAGTTCAGGTGAGGGGCGCCGAGGAAAACGGGCAGAGCGCGGAGGAGGGCTGGAGGCGAGTGGCTGAGGTAGGCCGAGGGGCGGCCTTATAAGGGAGGGCAGGAGGGCGGTGGCAGGTGAGTGTGAAAGCAGCGGGCCGGGGGAGGGGGAGGAGCGGGGGTGAAGGGGCGGACGTCGCGCGAGGTGCGAATGCTGCGCGACGACCGGGAAGGCGGGGGGAGGGTCTCTTCCTGTCCACGCATCAAACGCAATGCTTCGCATTACGACCAATGCGTGGGACCAGACGGGGTGGCCGAATGAGTTGAATGTCCGTCCCCTGTTTTGGGAGATCGGGGGATCCGAACCCATGAGATCATGGGTTTGGACCCTGGTCGAGTCAACCCGATGACTTAAAAATTGATACCTGTCGCTTCCTAGCCTGGCACTTGGCATTATTAGGATAAGGCAAGGACTGGTTTGCTCAGTGTCAGGATAATGTGACTGAGTGGGATATCAGGTCATTGTGCTGGCGGTGTGATTTCCCAGTGGGGCAGCAAAAAAAAGTCACCATGAGTGCGCACTGTCACAAGTCGGTACCCATCCTGATATGACCTGAGATGTTGCTAGGACTTAAAACAACAACAAACAAACTCAAATGTGTAGGTGTCATTGCCAACAATTAGCACACAAAATCTATTCACCAGTGTAAAGCACAATCACGTTTTAGAGTCTCTAAGAACTATTAGACTATTTTGCCGGCTGTGATTTTTAGCTGGGCTTTAGCAGTGTTTTCGGACTTCAGTTGTTTTTTTTTAATTTTACACAAATTTACCACATCAAAATTGCATATGATATTATTTTTAGAGTCATTTGACACCAATTCGACCATTTCAGAATTTCCTGTAAATTTAAATTTAAACATGAATAACACACTTTTTTTTTCATGAAATAAAACTCAACCAATAAATACCACTAACTTTGCACTGTATGTATAGATAGCCCTCATTGCCGACATGGTATTATGGCCTTATCAATCAATCAATAATAATAATTTGGTTTTTGTTGGTACATTAGATGTTTAAGCAGGGGAAATTTCAATCGCGAACGATTGGTCTTCCTCATTCCACTGATCCTTGCCCTATCCTAATAATGCTGAGTGCCTGGCTAGGAAGCGACAAGTATCAATTTTTGGTTTGACTCGACCAGGGTTCGAACCCATGACCCCACGATCTACCAACATGGGAGACGGACGCTCTAACTCATTCAGCCATCCCGTCTGTTAATTATTTTAGCCCTCATTCCATGTAAATAACCCTGAATTGAAAATGACTGGAAGACAAGTGATTCGGCACTGACAAAAGACTTATTCAGCAGAATAAACATATTTACAACAACAAAAAAGCGCACACACAAAAAACCCACGCTAGGCAATATGTCTTCTCAGAGGCTTTCTGGAGTAGACTTAGATAGTGTCAGTCGCATCATCAATTAGAGTATTCCGTTTTTTATTAGTTTTCGATACTGTCTTGAGTTAGTGGCACTGCATCGTATCTGCAAATATTAATCAGTGAATTGGGTGTTGCCAGGGTTTCACTCGATGACTCATCCGGATAATTGTAATTAACCATGCGGACAAGAGATAAAAAGGCCTTTATTCAGAAAAGTGGTTCAAGTTCATCAAAGGTGCCGTAGTTAGTCATTAAGAGTGTCGTAGTAGGTATCCCAAGTGATTTTCAAAAATAGTTTTGAGTTTAATTTAATGGATTTCACCTGTTAGTATATTGAATTTGAAATAAAATGAAACTTCATTGTGAAAATTGTTCTAATATTAAAGACGATATGGACTTTTTTAGGTTGTTACTTCATTGGTCCCACCCAAAACTAAAAGGATAGCATTTTTGATGGCCCCAAAAATTAAAAGTAACCACCCTATCGGATTCCTGTGTTTTTTCCTTCAAAACCATGGTCTATACAATGAGAATAAAAAGATCCAAGGGTCTGATGTCGCTAGATTTCAAGATATACATCTTCAAAAATGTGCGAAATAACAATTTCCTAAATTTCAGCATTTTCCAAATTTTGCTTTGGACCACTATTGGGGGCTTGCTTGTGGAATAAATTGGCACCCATATTAAATTATTCTGATTTATCCCTAACCTACTGATGAGTCTTGGGAAAAGCTTAAAATAATAGGTTTAAAATGGTCCAGAGCTCAATTTGACAAGTGATCAAATCCAGTCAAAGGAAATGCCCAACTTTGAACAGGCTTAAAATGGTACAGAAAAGAACCCGTACAAGATAATTGCATGAACTTTTCAGGCTGCACTATCTTCAATATGCTCTTTCTGTTTACATTATATACAATACAATTTGATAGATGTGAATGTTTAAGAAAAAAATGTTTTCACACCATGTGTGTGGATGTGTGTGGGTGGGCGGTGTGTTTATGGAACAGTCAGACTTACACGAATATATAATATATATATATATATCATATATATGCATCTGGACAGCCATACACGGTGGCCTGGGGTTGCAAGAGTATGGCAGTCGATGACCAACAATAATAAGTATGCTACAGGAGATGACTAAGGCTGGCGAATCAAATCACTGGAGTGGAAAGCTTCTGATTAATTATACTCGTATAATGATTATACAACACATATTTCAAAAACAAAAACATGTAGGCCTACCTGGATTTGATCTGACATATCCAATTTATTTACAGTAAAAAAGCTTGCTTTATTTAATGATGCCTCTAGAGCGCATTGATTTTATCATCGGCTTTTGGACATCAAACATATGGTCATTCTGACATATTCTTTGGATGAAATCTACTGCCACCACATAGGCTACTCTTTCCGATAAGCAGCAATGGGTCTTTTATATACACTTTTCCACAGACATGACAGTACATACCACAGCCTTTGATGAACCAGTTGTGGACTACTGGTTGGAACGGAAAATAGCCCAAACTACAAATCTGTCCACTGACCAGAATCGATAGGATGACGAACACCTTCACAGGTGGACGCCATCAGTCAAGTCTGTGCTACATCCCAATCCCGCTACCCATACTGATATGACCTTAGATGTTGCTAGGACGTAAAACAACAAACAAACAATCAAAATCTTTCTTGTCGAATCAACCTATCATTCCATGGGTTTAGCCTTGCTTCTCCACCTCCTATCAACCTATCGTTCCATGGGCTTAGCCTTGCTTCTCCCCTCCTCTCCCCTACCCCCCACTTCCCCACGCCCCCACGCCCACTCCACACACACACACACATTCCCACCCCCTTCCCCCACCCCTACTCAACCACCAAACGGAGAAAATCAAACAGAAGGCCGAGCCGATGTGTGTGGTGAGGGAGTGGTCGCCGATGGTTGCATTTGATTAAAGCTGCATAGTCCGATGAAACATAACATTTTCAAAATCAAAACAAGTATCTCAATTTGATTGTACACATCTAACTAAAATACTGGTGCACTTGTTAAACATTTGTCACCACCTAGAAGGGAATACTGAGGCAATTTAATAGAACCTATTACTGCAGAAGCCTATGGTGTCAGAGTTTTGGCAAGCTTTGCCAAAACTAATTTTGCTTGTTTGCACTTCAAATATCTAAAAAGTTAGCTATTTAAAATAAATATTACTTCAAGTGAAAGTAGGGTAGATTATAACGATCACCGTATTATGTTTATCTCAGAAAATGACAGAAAGTGAAAACCCATCGGACTATGCAACTTTAAGCCCACTAACATATACAAAGCGTAATGTGCTGATTGTTCTGATTGGACGGCGCCGAGCCTTGCCCTGGTTTCTCCGCTAGGTGGATGGGAAAGCTCGGTGATGCGCATTGAGTCCGCTCGACTAATCGGGGCAAAGTAATTTGCTAAAATGGAGTCTGCAATCTACTTTTTGTATCTTGTGCTTAATACTGATAGGCGCCAGCCTTATCACTACGATGATTGTTTGCTTCATTTACACACGCAGACACAGACACACGCGGATATACGTAGACATGCGCAGACACATGCGGATACACACAGACACGCACAGACACACGGAGATACATGCAGAAACACGCAGACACTCACACACACGCGGATACATGCACAGACAGACACACACAGATACACGCAGACACACAGACACGCACAGACACACGTGGATACACACACATGCACACACGCACAGACACTCGTGGAGGCATGCACACACAGACACACGGAGATACACGCAGACACTCAGACAAACACAGCCACACACAACAGTCACACACAATCACACACAGACACACACTCACCCACAGACACACAACCACACACAGACACACACAGATGTAAAATATTCCGATAATGATCCATTGGTGGGGGGATGCAAATGTTCTATTTGTGAAACAGGTATAGTAAATGTGTTTATGTAGTTGCTGGTGGTGCTTGATTAATAGGTAGATAGACATTGTAGTGCTAGTAAGATAGTGTGTAAGGGGCACTCAGAGCCCTACACACTACCCTCTCCCCCTCTGCTAGTCAGGATCACCACACTCAGCTCAAGGCAGGTGGTGGCCAGGGAAGCCACACAGCTTGGTGGTGGTGGGCAGATCACTGTAACCATGGGGACCGGGAATGCTTGTTTCTCATTGGTGGAGCTAGGAATGCTTTTTCTCATTGTGAGAATGGGGTGGGGTGATACACTATACTGGATCCATGTACCATATAAATAATAAACCTGAGGGCTTGACTCTCTCTCTTCTTTCACCCTTTATACTCTTTCTTTCTCTTTGCCTGTATTGATTTCACTATAGCCTGCCTACACAACCACAGATTCTAGACGTGGACTTTACACAGACACACATTGTCACACACAGACACACACACTGGCACACACAATACACACACAGACCAGGGCTGGTGCAGCCGTGATTTCAGCACATTAATTACTGCCGGTTACTGCTGATTTGTGGCGATCTGTCGCGATTTGTCGCGATTTGTCGCGGTTTGTCGCGTGTGCACATCTGATGCCATAACGAAATAACGCACGGTCGACATCCCTTTATCACGTTCTGACTAATTAATTATGTAGAGACGGTGGCGCTTATAATTACACTGATACTGATCTGTGTCATTACTCGCTTCGGGGATATCATTTGTGTGCTTTTGTTTTTTTGTTTTCTTAGCAATAATATTAGTTTTATTGATGCGAACAGAAAGTACTCTTACTAATCCCACACCTCATCGAAGTTAATTATGTTTAATTTCTTTCAGTCAGATAGGGCAGGCACAATGAAAGGTGATTGCTGTCAATTGATTAGTTTTATTTATTTGTTTGTTGGGGTGTTACGTCCTAGCAACATCTCTGGTTATATCAAGATGGGTACGGACTTGTGACAGTGTGCACTCATGGCGACTTTATAGGGCTGCCCCACTGGGAAATCAGGCTGCTGGCACCATGACCCGATATCCCACTCAGTGACATTATCATGATACTGAGCTAACCAGTCCATGCCCTATCCTATTAATGCCAAGCGTCAGGGTAGGAAGCGACAAGTATCAATTTTATAAGTAATGTTTGACTCGACCGGGAACAGAACTCACGATCTCATGCACGTGAGGCAGGCGCTCTACAGATTCGGCCGATGACTTGTGACGGTGAACACTTACATATCGCCCTCAGTCACATTATCCTGACACTGAGCCAACCAGTCCTTGCCCTGCCCTAATAATGGTGAGCGCCTGGCTAGGAAGTGACAAGTATCAATTTTTAAGTCATTGGTTTTACTCAACCAGGGTTCCAACCCGTGGGTTCGGATCCCCCGATCTCCCAAACCAGGAGACAGATGCTCAACTCATTCAGCCATCCCATCTGGTCCAACTCTACTGTCTTCCTTTTTGTTTTGCCCTCTTGTGGGGGCCTCGCATGCAGTAGGTCTGGAGTATGGTTCCCCATCGAGTCAAACCAATGACTTATAAAATGGATACTTGTCGTTTCCTAGCATGGTGCTCGTCATTAATAGGATAGGGCAAGGACTGGTTAGCTCAGTGTCAGGATAATGTGACTGAGTGGAATATCGAGTCATGGTGCCGGAAGCCTGATTTCCCAGTGGGGCAGCACTATGAAATCGCGATTGGTGTGCGCTGTCACAAATCGGTAGCCATTCTAACATGAGCTTTGATGTTGCCAGGACATAAAACTCCAACAACTAATCAACGAACCAGCGACTCAGCTCTAATGATTTCCTTTTCGTTTCGCCCTCTGGGTGGGGTGGTGTGCTGCGGGGGGGGGGGGGGTCCAGAATGGGGACAGTGGTGGAGGGGGGGTCCAACTGTCACACCATGTTTACCGGGGGGTGGGGGGGGAGCTTGTCAGGGGCTGGAGTAACAAATGGCGCTGGTCACCGCCTACTTCCGGGCAATGGTGGGGGCCATTATGGCATTTCCGGTTTGACATGGATGCAATTACATGCCGCTCTGCACGCCAACATTCGTGCAGTCCATCTTGAGCCTGCTGTAATATGTCAGGACTTGGCCATCTGAACCCCGCACATTACTAGTCTCCACAGGTGTCAGTTCCCACCTGTTGTTACTCTCCACAACTCATAAGGAAGAAAGGAAGACAAGTCACACAAGATTGACAGTGAAGATGTTGTGCTTTATTGGCATCAACCCCTGTTCACCTATTGGCGACCTATCACCCTCACTCCTTGCCAACTGCCCACACAGATCCTCATCACTCCTACATTTGTATATCAGAATCTGTGGCTACAATCCATTGAACCTGGGTCCAATGGTTGTTGCACACAGCTCAGTGTCTTTTGGAATAGATGTTGCTAGTTCAAGTGTAGAGAGTGGGGTGTCCCTTGCTAGAGAGTCTAGCCATCAGAGCCTAGAGTGGGGTTTGTGTGTCAGGTATAGGGAATGCAGGTGACTGGGGTCACACAACCAGCCAATCAGACACCCTCTACAACCTGGGTGGGTGACGCCATAATAGGGGGCAGCTGTCACTCAACCCCCAGCTGCAGGTGGTGTCCATAATGTATGCAGGATGGCTGGGTGTGCTTGCCCATCGGCCCCGTTGTAACAAGTAGTTGCAGACAGTTACAATAAACATATATTAAAAATGCCCTTCCCCTCTACTTACATTCTTTCTGGTGCATGGAGGGGACATTTCAATAATTATTAACGTCTCTTAAATATGAACATCACATCACAATCTAGGTCGCTATGTGTTATCACATTTCCACTTAGGTGCTTATGTCACAAAGCGAGTGGGGCACCCATTGCTTCTCTGTTACATAATCCTGGTCCCCACTCCGTCGCCCGAGAATAATAATGTTGTTTGCCAATATATAAATCCGAACCGATAATCTGTATATTTTCACACTGTGGTGGCACCCATCGCGCACATGTGCCGAAAGAATTTCTGGATTCTTTTTGGTGCTACTTTCAACAAACTATCATTTGGAGACAATTCCATTGCACAAGTCACAGTATTCACGACACTGGTAGTGGTGTGGGGTGGTGGCACCACCTGTCCCACCATGAAAAGGGGTCACCCATAAAGTAGTACACAACATATGGGTGATCAATATAGGGAATCTTCCATTACACGCCTGTATACTCGCATAATTCTTATGCATCAGATGGTACATACTGTTCATATATCTTATACAGTAGCTGAGGTTTGCGATATACTAATAATAGATATAACTGAAGAGTGATAGAGTCCTTGTTTATATTCGCATAATAGACTATAGCGTACATATAATAGATACAGATATATGTGATGTATAATTCACTATGCGAGTATAACAAATATGGAAGGGAATTGTTTCTAATTATTGATATTAATTGATATTACTGATATTATTGATACTACCAATTATTATACTCCGTAAGACTCCACACTTGACTGGTGGCGCCACCTGCAGCCCATCTCACCTCCAACGGGTGTCGACAAGGGTCATTTGCACCAGAGGATTTTTGATTATATATATATGTATGTGAAGAGTCCGGGTGCAAAAACCGAACATTCCATGGTTAGCCTGCGCACTCATGGCGATTTCATAGTGCTGCCCTACTGGGAATTCAGGTTGCCGGCACCATGACTCGATATCCCACTCAGTCATATTATCCTGACACTGAGCTAACCTCTCCTTGCCCTATCGTATTAATGACGAATGCAATGTGGCTTCGATTCCTGCTCGAGGCACAATATTTCCCCATTGTCATTACCCGCACGACAAAACATGCAATCAAATAATTCTCTTCTGTACTCGCATAATACATTAGACATCACGTATATATATATATGTATACATGTATATATATACATATATATATATATATTACCCTCTACAGGACTGGATGCAGGACTAGGGAGTTGGAGGGCCATCAAGATGCCATCTGGTGGTAGAAGAGCCTCAAAGCCCCCCCCCCCCCACACACACACACAAACCGAACACGCAAAGGAGGGAAGATAAAGCTCCCATCCTCCCTCCCCCTTTGGGGGTGGTGTGTGTGTGTGTGGGGGGGGGGGGGGGAGAAGCAGCAGCCCATGCTCTAGCGTTACACCAATACATTTACACTTATGCAAAATGTAGCTGGCGCGGTGGCCTATTGGGTACAGCAGAGGCCTCGCGTGTGGAAGGTCGGGAGTTTGGTTCCCGGTCGAGTCAAACCAATGACTTTAATATTGATACTTGTCACATCCGACCCTAGTTATTGGCGTTAATAGGATAGGGCAAGGACTGGTTAGCTCAGTGTCAGGATAATGTGACTGAGTGGGATATTGGGTCATGGGGCCGGCAGCTGGGCAGCACTATAAAGTTGCCATGAGTGTGCACTGTCACAAGTCGGTACCCCGTCTTGATATGACCTTAGATGTTGTGAGGATGTAAAACTCCAATTAACAGACACAAAATGTGCTCTATGTGTTGTATTATTGATCATTCCAATAAGAGACAAAACAATAGTAATTAGATTGGAGAGAGCTCGTGACCTAAGCTCCGGCTGATACACATTTATTTCGACTCAAAAGTAAATTCCAGACGTGAGTGGGCCAAGAGGCATGCTGTCCAGAACGAGGCTGGCGCGGCGGGGGAGGTAACAGTGATGTGTGCAGGTCCCCCATGCACCAGGTCACTCAAACCGGATAAGAATAGAATACATGACTAAAATCAAATAAATAAAATAAATAAAATACATCAAATACATCAAATAAATTAATTATATTAAATATATTAAATACTTTAAATAAATAAAACAATATAATAAAATAAAGAAATTAAACGAAATAAAAGAAAATATTCAAATGAATTTAAATAATTAATTATTTTAATTAATTAAACAAATGAAACACACGAAACATATACGACAAATAAAATAAAATATAAAATAAAATATAAAATTATAACTTAATTTAATTAAATAAAAAAAATTTTAAGTAATGAAATAAAATTGATAAAAGATGCCTCGGTCATTTGTAGGGATTCCTCCCCCGCCCCTCCTCCTCCTCCACCCCTCCCCTATCTCCCTGCCTCCCCCCCCCCCCCCACCACACACACACACTCCCCCCCCCTCTCTCCCCACCTCCTCCCTTCTTGATCCCCACAATAATATAAGAAGTCCCCCCTCACCCCAAAGGTCGCCGTGAAATCTCACATTTGTGTCCATCTGGGTCTCCACACCCCCCCACCCCACCCCACCCCGCATCTTCCCATTCTGGGTCATATCCAATCAGCGGGCGCCATTTCCGTGAAAGCACGGTCTGTTTACTTCCGGTGCTGGTTACGACGCCATTAGCCAATCAGAAACGAGATACCCAATCAGGTTTCGCCTGGTCTGTGGCAGTTCCTCACCAAATAGTCTTCAGCGATTCGATAAGGTCGCCCACCCACCGTGGGAGGTGGGTGGGCGGTTGGGCGGGGGTTAGTGGGTGGGGGGTGAGGGTGGTGAGTGGGTGAGGTGGAGGTGGAGGTGGGGGGATGAGTGGGGAGAGGAGGGATGAGTGGTGAGTGGGGTTCGGTAAGGGTGGTAGATCGGACTGTGTGGGCTGCGTGGGTGGTGGGTCGGTGGGGTGCGGGGGGGTTGTGTGTGTGGGGGGATGAATGGTGTGGGTGGTTGATTGTAGGTGCGGTGGGTGTTGATTGGGGGGGATAGGGGTGGTGTCTGGTGGGTCGGGGTGGGGGTGAGTGAGTGGTGACTTGGGGGTGGTGACTTGGGGGTGGTTGGATACTTGGGTAGGTGGTAGGTGGTGATAGTGGGTGGGTGGTAGGTGGGAGTGGTCGTGGGGGTTACTGGGTGGGTGGTGATAGCGCAGGGGTGAGTGGGTGGTGAGTGGGGGTGAGGGTTAGTGGGTGGATCGGTGGTGAGTTGGGATTGGTTGGGGTGCATGGTATGTGTGTGTGGTGAGTTTGGTGGGGTGAAGTTGAGTGACTGGGGGTTAGGGGGTGGGTGGTGAGTGGTGGTGGGGTGAGTGGGGGGTGAGTGGTGAGTGGTGGTGAGGGTAGGAGTGGGTGGTGAGTGGGGGTCGGGCTGAGTGGGTAGTGAGTGGGGGTGGGGGTGAGTGGGTGGATGTGTGCTGAGTTGGCATGGTTGTAGTGCATTGGTAGGTGGGTGAGTGGTGAGTGGGGGGTGAGTGGGTGGTGAGTTGTGGTGGGGGTGAGTGGGTGGATGTGTGGTGAGTTGGGATGGTTGGGGTGCATGGGTACGTGTGAGTGGGTGAGTGTGTGGTGAGTTGGGATGGTTGTAGTACAGGGGTAGGTGGGTGTGCGGTGAGTGGTGGTGGACGGTGGGAGGCGTGTGTGGGTGGGGTAGCTTCTGTGGACTGCAGCGACAGTATTGGCCCTAGCGGCGGCGATAGGCTTCACCAGCGGTCATTCGATGGGTGTCCTTGGACACACTGGGAAACCAGCAGCCGAGACTGATAGGAGAGAGGGGGCGGTAGGGGGGGGGGGGGGCGAGCAGACGAGATCGGGACAGAATTGAATTAGGAGCCGCCCGCACACCTTCTGCCCGGAACGCATGCGCACTACTAGTCTTCTGTTTACACCGATGCTCTCTTTCTCTCCCCCTCTCTCTCTTTCTCTCTCTTGCTCTCTCGGTCTCTCTCTTTGTCTCTCTCTTTCTATATATATATATATACATAGATATATGTAATATTTGTCATATCATTTATGTGTAGGGGTTTATGTGAAGAGTTCATGTGCACACCCAACTAAATGCCAATCCAACACCAATCCAAAAATGGAGATAAACATTGGAATTAAATCTACAAAAAGTTTATTTTGTTATATTCCTTTTTTGTTCAATGCTCCATAACAATATGATCATATATCAAAAGTGGAATTAGTGAGGATTTAAATTATTGTCAGGAACAAATCTTTTAGCTGCATAGTCCGTTGAAGCATTACATTTTCAAAACAAAAACAATTATTTAGAATTGATTCTAAATATCTAACTTAAATACTGGTGCATTTATTAAGCATTTGTCACAAATAGAAGGGAACACTGAGTCAATTTAATAGAACCTGTAACTGCAGAAGCCTTTGGTGTCAGAGTTTTAGCGTGCTTGCCAAAACTAATTTGACATGTTTAGACCTCAAATATCTCAAACGTTAGCCATTTAAAATAAAAATTACTTCAAACTAAAGTAAGGTAGATTATAACAATCAAATCAATATATTAATCTCAGAAAAATGGCAGAAACTCAAAACCATCGGACTAGGCAACTTTAAACTACATTTTTGGATTGTCGTTTACGTGGTTTTGCACCTGAGCTCTTTATTTTGTGATGAATAAGAATTATGGCGGTTCTAATTGACTCATTAGGTTCATTGAACCCTGATATTGTGATAACTCGTTCATAAACTCTGATGCCTACCACATATCTGTGTCTTGTTTTGCCTTCCTCGATTCCATACATATCAATCAACCAATAGTTCCGTTGGATGCAATGGTTCTCCACTTGTCCCGATGGTGTGCTGTTCTGATAGACTGTGAATAATTCAAGCCTGTCCACTCTGAAATATTTGTAAACCATGATGTTCTTGGTTTCCCTCTCCCTCTGCTGCCATTCACCTTCCCTTCCAACAATGGACGGTATATTGAACTCTGACGAATGATGTGGCCAAAATAAATAAGTTTCTTTGTCTGTATAGTGGCAAACAAGCGTTTCTTAATTTTAATTTTTCTGAGGACTTCTTTGTCGGTGATCTTCTTTGTCCATGATATTTTCATCATCCTTCGATATCTCAAATGCTGCTAAACGTTTGTACATATTCTTAGAGATTGTCCATGTCTCAGCCCCATACATATAAGGAATATAATTGCTCAGAAATGATATGAAGATTTCAGGCGCAAAACGATGTAAACGCCAATCCCTCCCCCTCTCCCCCCCCCCCAAAGAAAAGATTTTCACAAATGTTTATTCATCTGAACAAGAATAGTCTCCGCGCAGGAGCACTGGTGTTCTTGTTTTTTTTTTGGTTTGATTTGTGTTGGTAGTGGGTGTGTTCTGTTTCTGTATAATTGAGTTCAATTGAAAGATTTTTAACTGAAAATAAGTCTAAAGCTCACTAATTCCACTTTTCATATGATCACATGGTTATGGAGCAATAAACAAAACAGTAGGAATATCAAAATATATAAACTTTTTGAAGGTTTGATTCCAATGTTTCTCTCCATTTTTGGATCGGCGTTCACATGGTTTTGCACCTGAACTCTTCATATATATAAATATATATTATATACCATACTGGATATGTACTATATATCTTATTAAAATATGCACTGTATGTATACCATCTTTCTATACTTGTCTATTCTTTGTCGGTTGGAACCAGTGTCTATTTGTTATGGCTTAACAACATACCATAATTTATTAGAACTGGCACCGAATTGTAACAGTGCCCACTGATGACTTTATAGTATTGCCTCAGAAGGAGATATTCCCGTCCGGCACCATGACTCGATATCCCTATCAGAGTAACATTATCCTGACACTAACTCGACACATCCTGGTCCTGTATCCTAGTAATACCCAGCGCCAGGCTAGAGATCAACAAGTATAAATTTGGTACAACATCAGTTTAACTCCGCCGGGAATCGAACCCAGGACCTGCCTGTCGCGCAGAAAGCCCAGCGCTCTGCTGATTCGATGATGGTGGAACTTCCGGTTGGGCTGCGCGTGCGGACCCCCGGGCTCATCCAATTTTCAAACAGCGTCCCGCCAGGTGGGGTAGGACGCCGTCAATAATGGAGGGTTGTGCCCCTTGTCGGAGGCGCCGGTCTTAGGAGGCATGCACCCGGGGTGAAGGCACAGGGCACAGGAGAAGTCATAGGCAGGACACAGGAAGGGCACAGGAAGGACACAGGAAGGGTACAGGAAGGGTACTGGAAGGGTACTGGAAGGTTACAGAAAGGGTACAAGAATGATACAGAAAGAGGTACAGGAAGGGTACAGGAAGGGTACATGAATAGCACTGGAAGGGCACAGGAAGGGTACAATAAGGGTACAGGAAGGGCACATGAAGGGCACAGCAAGAGCACAGCAAGGGCACATCAATGACACGGTAAGGGCACAGCAAGGGCACGGTAAGGCCATGGGAATGGAACAGGAATGGTATAGGAAGGGCACATGAAGGTGCAGGAAGGATACAGGAAGGGCACAGACAGGGCACAGGGCATTAGACATGTCAGGGTGTAAAAATATACGGATTTTCGGTTCGGAATTATATATTGGCAGAGAGCATTATTATTATTGGGCGATGGAGTGGGGACAAGGTTATGTAATCTAAAAGCAATGGAGCCGGACTCACATTACGACATGACATAAGCTATGTGAAATATATGTTCATACATGATGCCTAGAATGAATGAAGAAATGTTCTTATATAAGAGACAGTTTTTATGTTTGGTGAAATGTTCCTCTATGCATTCATAAAGAATGCAAATGGAGAAAAGGACATTTTTAATATATATATATATATTTGTAACTGTCTGCAACTACCTGTCCCTACCGGACCTATGGCCAAGGACACCAGCCATTCCACATTCCTTAGGGCCACACCCTGCAGGCTGGGTTGGGTGGCAACTCCCCATATTAGGGCATTGCACTGACCAGTCTGTAGGGGGGTATCTGATTGGCTGGCTGTGAGAGGTCCAGTCACCTGACTCTCTTGACCACCTGACCACCCTAGTCTCATTTTAATTAATTATTCAAGAAACTTCTCCAGACACACTGGAGAGATCACTCTACTCCTGGTTCTTGAGTGAGGCAGACCTACAATAGAGCAGGACCCCAGACACTGTGTCTGATGCTACCAAATTTCATATATCCAAATTGAGTTGTGTGCAACAACCAGGGGACTCCGGTTCAATGGGCTGTAGGCACTGACTCCTAGATACAAGAGAGGTAATGTGTGGGCAACAGGTAAGGGGTCAGGGGGATAGGTCACTCGTACGTGAACAAGAGTTGATGCCATTAAAGCACAACATCTTCACTGTCATTCGTTCATGACTTGTCTTCCTTTCTTCCTTATGAGTTTGTTGATGAGTTTGCTTAAGGGTTGATTAAGGGAGGCATCACCAGTGAAATGAAGGGGAAGAGCTTTATGGTGTTATCTGGGGCTCTCAGCGGCCGAGTAACCCAGTAATACTAAAAGGGGATAGGGCACGGTGGAAGCGAGGGACAGGCAGTGTACAGGCAAGATACAGGCAGGGTACAGTCAAAATTACAGGCAGTGTACAGGCAAGATCCAGGCAGGGTAAGTCAAGATCCAGGCAGGGTACAGTCAAGATTACAGGCAGGGTACAGGCAAGATACGGGCATGGTACAGGCAAGATACAGGCAGGATACAGTCAAGATTACAGAAAGGGTACAGGCAAGATACAGGCAGGGTAAAGACAGGGTACAGGCAAGATACAGGCAGGGTACAGGCAGGGTACAGGCAAGATACAGGCAGGATACAGGCAGGGTAGAGTCAGGATTACAGACAGCGTACAGGCAAGATACAGGCAGGTACAGGCAAGATCCAGGCAGGGTACAGGCAAGATACAGACAGGGTATAGGCAAGATACAGGCAGGGTACAGGCAAGATCCAGGCAGGGTACAGGCGAGGTACAGGTAGGGGACAGGCAAGATAAAGGCAGGGTACAGTCAAGCTTACAGACAGAGTACAGGCAAGATCCAGGCAGGTACAGGCAAGATCCAGTCAGGGTACAGGCAAGATAAAGGTAGGGTACAGGCAAGATACAGGTAGGGTACAGGCAAGATACAGGCAGGGTACAGTCAACATACATGCAGGGTACAAGCAAGATACAGGCAGGGTACAGGCAAGATACATGCAGAGTACAGTAAAGATACAGGCAAGATACATGCAGAGCACAGTAAAGATACAGGCACAGTACAGTCAACATGCAGGCATGGTACATGCAAGATACAGGCAGAGTACAGTCAAGATACATGCAGAGTACAGTCAAGATGCAGGCAGGGTACATGCAATATACAGGCAGGGTAAAGGCAGGGTACAGCCAAGATACATGCAGGGTAAAAGCAGGGTACAGGTAAGATTACAGACAGGGTACATGCAAGATACCGGCAGAATACAGGCAAGACACAGGCAGGGTACAGGCAAGATACAGGCAGGGTACAGGCAAGATACAGGCAGGGTACAATCAAGATACAGGCAAGATACAGGCAGGGCACAGGCAATATACAGGCAGGGTAAAGGCAGGGTACAGGCAAGATACAGGCAGGGTACACGCAAGATACAGGCAGGGCACAGGCAGGGTACAGGCAAGGTACAGGCAGGGGGAAGCAAGATACAGGTAGGGTACTGGGGACAGGGCAGGGGACAGAGAAGGCACAGGCGATGGACAGGCAGGTTATAGGAGGGTCTTTCTCTGCAGCTAGAAATGGTTAATAAATGCATATCTGAGTTAAAGTAAAAGTATTTTGTTTTTGAAAATGTGACACGTTTATCTGATCATGCAACTTTAACCAACTAAGGTACAAACAACAATTACTGCCATTTGATGAAAGTGGCACGATCTAATATAATATATGTATGGGTAGGAAGTTTCTGTGTAGACATGCTTTGTGAAAAATGTCTGGTAGAGGATTTCCACCATTCCACCTTTGATGGCCCTGACAAGCACTAGTGTGGCTCAGTGTGCCTGGTCTAAGGAAAGTGCCTATTATTGTAGGAAGTGACAACAGTCTCAGGCGCACCATTATAGGTGACTTTGGTGTATGTTTGTTGCTTCCTCCTTCCTTGAAGATTTATACGGCCTATCATGGATACGTCTGACTAGGCTTGTTTTCACCATTAGACAGTTTGTCAATAGAAAGCCGAGCCTACACTTTTACCGACCCAAGGGATTTTTAACCTCCCAGACCACATAGACATGGTATGAGAGCAACCGGCCTTTGATGACGTGTAAGTTATGCACAGCGGTGGAAATCCAAATTGGCGGAGGTGGGGGCACGCAGAATTGAACCACCAACCTTCAAATTAGGATTCTGACGTAGAAAAAAGTCAGATACTCTAACCACTCCGCCACAGAGAACACCACCTTGTTTTGGGTTGTTAAAAAGACACCGCTAATCAAGTCACACTTTAGTGTTTCCCATTATGCATTGGTTTACGCAAACACGTGGGAGAGGGGAGGGTGTTCATGGTGGGGGTGAGAGGGTGGGGGGGGGGGGGGGGGGGGGGGGGGGGCAGTGTGGAGGTCGGGGTGGGGGTGGGGGTCAGGTTGGGGATCACGGTGGGTCGGAAAGTTGGGGTCAGGATAGGGTTATGGTGGGGGGTGGAGGGGGGGGTCAGAGTAGGGGTCAGGGTGGGGTCAGGGTGCGGGGGTGGTTTGCGGGGGGTCAGAGTGTGGGTTTGCGGGGGGGTCAGGGTGGGGGTCAGTATCGGGGTCAGGGTGGGGCTAGGGTGTGTGGTTTGGGTGTGGGTCAGGGTGGGGGGTCAAGGTGAAAGTAGGGGTCGGGATGGCGTCAGTGAGGAGGGGGGGTCGGGGGGTGGGGGGGTCAGTGTGAGAATCACGGTGGTGTGGGTGTTGGGGGGGGGGGGGGTCACCGTGAGGGTAGGCATGGGGCTGGGGTCAGGGAGGGGTGTCAGGGGTCAGAGGGTGGGATTCAAGGTGAAGTGAAGGTAGAGGCTGCGGGAAGGGGAGATGAGGGTGGAGGTGGGGTGTGTGTGAGGTGGGGTGTGTGGGGGGCACAGTGACAAATAGGTTGTCATTTAGGGCCAGGAGAGGTTATTGCAAAAATCCCCACCAACACAACCCTCCACCCCTACCTCCCGCACACCGAACCCCACTACCCTTTGAAAGATGGACTGCGCGCTATGGTGAAGGTAGGGCTAGTGATGACTGAGCTCCTCGTAGTTCCATTTTGCGCCACCATGGCGCTGCTGTGCTCTCTAATACTAGTAATAGTCACGTGATCCGTCACGCTTACCCCAGTCCCCGCGTCCCGGCACCCGGCCCCCGGCCCCCGGCACCCGGCCCCTCTGACAGCCTCGTTATGGTTTCATACTTCCGGTCTGCGCCTGCGCAGTACCAGGCATTAAAGCGCCATTAGCTCGTCTATTAGGATTTGCATATTACATGCAAATTAGATTCCACTCTACGCGGCCGGGAAGTGGGGTAATTGACTTATGGCCGGATTCATTTAGATCTGTTAGGCCTGACTATGACATAGTTCTTTAAGCGGATTAATGGTCGATGGGAATGTTGCGATTGCCTGCGTCTCCTTTTGCTGACCATTAATCCGCTGGTAATCCGGTTCCACTCCTCCACGGCATGGCTTATTTAGCTTTCGACCCTGCCCCACCCACAGAGACACATAGGCTTCAGCTATCCCCCCCACCCACCAACCCTCACACACATCCCTGTTTTTTAATGGCAATACTAGCGTCTTAGCATCAAGGAAATAATTCCAACCCCCAACCCCCACTCCTCCCATTCCCCATCCCAACCCCCAACCCCAATCTCCAATTCCCGAATCGCAACCCCCACTCTTACCCCCAACCCTAAACCCCCACCCTCGAACCCCAACTCCACAACCCCCATCCCCACCGCAACCCCAACCCAACCCCCATTCCCCAAACCCAATCCCCACCTTCAACAACCTTCAAACCTAAACCCCAGTCCGCACACCCAACGCCCCAAACTCCAAACCCCAAACCCCCACCCCAAGACCATTCCAACCTGCAACCCCAACTTTCAACCTTCCAATCCCCACCCAATCCCCACCGTCAGCCCCCACCCCAACCCACACCCAAACAACCCCCAACCCCCAACCCCCAACCCCCAACCCCCAACACACACACCCCAACCTCCACCCCTCCCAACTTATTTAATCTAACTTTTGCAAAAGATTGGTGTCTTTGGTTGGCAGTCTGATTACGTTACTTTATATAATCTCTGGCAAGAAGTTAAAAGCCCTTTGCCTTTAAACAATTCCTCCGCTGCGACTGACGCAGGTCTACTGCAGCTGGGGTTGAGGTGCATGGGCAGATGGTGGCGCCACCTATTCTGATTGGTAAGTTGATAGGACAGGTATTGATGATAGGTTCCATTCTGTACATTTATACTCACATAATACGCTATACATCCCTGTATCGCGTGCGAGTGACAGTGTAGCGTCCCGGGTAGAGTTGAGCCGGTGGTGGCGCCACCAGTCACGTGGTTGGAGGGGGAGGCATACATGAAGTAAGTCACCCCATCAATAATACACTAGTAAATAAACTTATAATCCCTTACGTGCCTTTATACTTGCATAATGCTTATACATCACATATATATGGGTGCCATGTGTTAGTTAATGGACGATAAGTTCCATATTCCTCCGCCGTCTCCATGACAGAGAAGGGAATCAGGCCTGATATGTGTATATATATATATATATATATATATATATATATGATGTATAAGGTTGTACTATGTAAGTATAAAGGCGATGATGGGAATTATTAATATATTTTTGCTGGTTATGCGATGCAATACCTCCACTCCTAACGCTCGCCATATGAAGATCTCTTTTCCAAAACGTGATAAGCCCCAATAAAAAAATGGGTTTGCAATGCCAATACCAAGTTCATGAATCGTGTTTTGTAAAAGAGCTCTTCATACATATAAAGAGCTCTTCATCTATTTATATATATATATATATATATATATATATATGAAGAGATCTGTTCCAAAATACGATCTAGAAACTTGGCATTGACATTGCAAACTCATTTTTGGATTGTTGCTTATCGCCTTTTGGAAAAGAGTTTTTCATATATACACACATATATTTGTGTTGGTTGTAAATATAGTTTATTCATTGAATAAAGTATTTTGTCAATGCCGTGGCACTGGTCTTCCAGGTATGTAGCAATACATTTATTTACAATATATGTATATGTAGTCTGATATTGTCATCAACAGCTAGCTCAAGTCAACCGAAATAACAATATTAATCATTCCAAGACTTACAATAGTTACATATGGTATAATTTGACATTTCACATATAAGGCAGCAGTTATATGTTGTATACATACTTAGATACATATGTGTATTTTAATATAATATACATAGAATAAAATACTCTTTTAAGGAGAAAAAGAACTTATGATGGTCGAGTACTCTTTAATATTCCCCTGATGAACTATATCATCATGCTGTCGGTCGCGATGCGACAAAGACTGCTTTCATTACTTGACTGCCGCTCTCCATTTAGCTCTCTGCTGTGAGAGTTGTGTCCATGAGTCGGTCTTAATGTCTCTCAGCTTCAGGTTTCTCTTGATGGTATCTTTGAACCGGAGACCGGGCGCCCTCTCTTTCCTGAAGCCAGAAGGACAGTTGAGACTAAGGATCTGCTTTTGGTAGCCTGTCTGATGACAATCCTCATGAGGTGTCCGTCCACCGGAGTTTCTTTTGATCAGAAGATCTTACCATCCCAACCCACGCCCCATCCGTTCGAGATTTCATGAAAGCCACTTAGTGTCCCTTTCCAGTTACTCATGATTGAACGCAGATGTCGCATCATGAAGGCATGCAGCTTTTTCACCTGGCGTCTGTACACTGTCCAGGCCTCGGCTCCGTATAGTAGGGTGGATAGCACAATTGCACGGTAGATCTTACCTTTGACCCGAATGGACACATGGTGGTTGTTCCAGAGTCTCTGGCGTAGTCGGCCAAAAGATGCGCTAGCCTTGGCCATCCTCCTCTGTATCTCAGCATCAATGCGTCCATCACTTGATATTGTGCATCCGAGATAGGTGAATTCCGGAACAGAGTTCAGCTTGTTTCCGTCAACCATGATCTCCTCCTCTCGGGTTCTTGTAGAGTTGGGTTGGTAGAGCACCTCCGTCTTCTTGATGTTAATCTTCAGGCCAAACTTCTTTGATGCATCGGAGAAAGCTTCCACTATTTTCTGGATCTCTTCAGCAGAGTGGGCAACCAGTGCACTGTCATCTGCGAATAGTAGCTCTCTCACCATTATCTGAGTAGTCTTGGTCTTCGCTCGAAGTGTGCGACATTGAATAGGTCAGCGCTCGCTCTGTCTGGACTAAATGCCATCCCCATGTCTCGAAAGCCTCGTCTAGCATTGCTGATAGGAAGATGAGAAGATCGTGGGGGCCAGCACACACCTTGCTTGACCCATGGTAACACCCAAAACAATTCCGAGACTTCCCCTCCAGCACTCACGTTCGCCATCATTCAGTATGTAGAGCTTCGATCATAGTTGTGAACTTCTCTGGGCATCCATACTTCCTCAGTAGCTGCCATAGCCCGGTCCTCCCGACTGTATCAAATGCCTTAGTGAAATCGACAAATACCATGTACAGTGGTCGGTCCTGCTCAATGCACTTTTCTTGTATCTGTCGGAGACAAAATATCATATCCACAGTGCTCCGGTTACCTCTGAAGCCACACTGTGACTCTGGAACTACACCAGGTGTTATGTGAATAGATAGTCTGTTGAGTAGGATCCTGGCGAAGATCTTCCCTGCTATGGAAAGAAGAGAGATTCCTCTATAGTTCCCACAGTCTGTTCGATCACCTTTCTTGTAGATGGTTACAATGCTGGCATCCTTCCATGCTTGGGGGTACAGAACCCTCCTCCCAGGCATTGGTGATTAGTTGGTGCAGTCTGTTGAGCAGATTGTCTCCTCCATGCTTCCATACCTCGGCAGGAATTCCATCACCCCCAGGTGCTTTGCCATCTTTCAGGCTGGCGATTGCTCTAGCCATCTCATCCATGGTTGGAATCTCATTGAGGCATGTTTTGGTAATGCGCTGCTGGATGTTGTTCAGAGCTTCGTGATCTATGTCGCCAGGGACGTTGAGTAGCTTCTGGAAGTGTTCGCTCCATCTTGCCACAACTCTCTTGCTGTCGGAAAAGGTCTACGTTCCATCTGTTGATTTCAGGTGAACAGCTCCCTTCTTCACGGGTCCCCACACTTCCTTCAGTCCGCTGTAGAAGCCCTTCATGTTGTTTCTGTCTGCAGCTCTCTGCAGCTCCTCTGCCTTCATTTCCCACCAGTCTGACTTCAATGCACGGGTGCATTTTTGTAGCAATCTGCAGGCATCTTTGTATGCTGCAGTGGTGGATCTAGTGTTCCTGGTCTGCAACACTCTCTGGTGGGCTTGGTCTCTCTGCTCATAAGATTCTGTAGCTCCTGATTGTTGGGGTCGAACCAGTCCTGATGTTTTCTGTCTGGCTTGCCGAGATAAGTTTTAGCTGTGTTGTATACAACCTGCTGCAATGCTGCCCATTCCTCATCTGGTGTTGGGCTTTCCTTCTCCTCCCATTGTGCGAGAGCGCTGTCCATCTCCCGCTCGAAGCTCTCCCTGTGACTGATGGTACTTAATTTTGCTGTGTTGAGCTTTGTTGGTTTATTTGTCCCCTGCCTGTTGTGTTTTTCTCGTATTCTGAATGCCACTTTTGACCTTAGCATCTGGTGATCGGTCCAGCAGTTAGCTCCACGCATGGCTCGAGTACTGTGGATGTCCATCTTATCCCGGCACCTTGTGATGATGAAGTCGATCATATGCCAGTGCCTGGAACGAGGATGCATCCAAGTGGTCTTGCATTCATCCTTCTGCTTGAACATGGTGTTTGTTACTATCAGTTCGAACTCAGAGCACAAAGCCAGTAGGAGCTCACCATTGGAGTTGCATTTCCCGATTCCATGCTTGCCCATGACCAAGGGCCACTTGTCATTGTCTCTTCCTATCCTTGCATTGAAGTCTCCTATCAGCAGTAGCTTATCCGTGTGAGGGATGTCACTGAGCGTACTTGCCAGCTGGTTGTAGAAGGCCTCCTTGTTATCATCTGGGTTTGTCATTGTTGGAGCGTACACACTGATAATTGTAGCAAAGTTGTTCTTGCTCAAAGGTAGTCTCATCGTGATTCTGTCACTTACTGGCCGTGGCATTTCTGTCAGCTTTGTGACGATGTCCTTTTTGATAGCAAAGCCCACTCCTGCCTCCCTTCTCTCTCCTTCGGGTTTGCCACTCCAGAAGAAAGAGTATTCCAGGTCATTGAGACTACCAGACTCTGAGAACCTTGTTTCGCATAGGGTGGCAATGTCGATGTTGTATTTTGCCAGTTCCATTGCTACTAGTGCCGTACGTCTTTCTGGTCGGTCAGCTGCTTCTCGGTCGAGAAGAGTCCTGACGTTCCATTGGGCAATTGTCAGTAGTTGTGTTGTGTTGCGTTGTGTTCCTCCTAGCTGATTTTCCGCTGTCGACGGAAGATGAGCTCGAGCAGCGCGGTCCTTGATAACCCGGGTGACGACCGAGCCGGTATGGTGTTTTGTGCGGTTGTACATTTCATGAAAGCTGCCTGCAAAAGTGTTGAAGTGCTGCTGGCTTTTGCAAGTTACCAGCGGCACTCTCTCGGGGAGCAAATAGAGGTTTCACACCGGCAAGAACATGTCAAGACAGGCGCAAAACTATTTGTCCCTGCAGTGGCTGGTCGGGAGATGTTGGGAGTTCCATACATCAACCGCCCTTAATGCTGCCACAGTGACATGGTTTTCTGTTTAGGGTTTGCTCCCTTAGCCTTCGGTTCTGTCAAGGACCTGTACCACAAGGCAGTGGTTTAGAACTCTGCAAGGCAGGGGCGTCTAACTCCCTGAGGTATTGCTATACCTGCATTCCATCTGGGTGATATTCTCTATAAATAACACACTCTGGCCGATAACACCACTGCCGAGATGGATCCTGGGTAAAGGTTCTTTACCGCACAACGCGTCTGTTATATTATACACTATATAGCACATATATATCCCATGACCTGCAGCATGGGTAGGGAACGCTCTGACACCTCGGCCATCCCTACTACTACTACTACTACTCCCCCTAGCGGGAAAATACCATGTTATTGCTGCATTATGCCAGAAGGGGAGAGACAGGGCGAGAAGCAGGGAGAGGGAGAGGGGGGAAACTGGTCATGACGCTAAATGATGAATGGCTGCCCACGTCCAGCGTCAACAGCCTCCTCCCACTGATTCCCATTTGCCAGAGAGGATCGGCCAACACCAATCAAGGCAATATGTCCACGCCTTGATTTAAATAAGATGGGTGGCAGCAGCGCGTCGCACAAACGCGTCCCCAACTGTGTTCGCGTCTTTCATTTAGAGATTTATATGTTTTACATTCATTGATTAAACGAGGGAAATTTCAATCGCGGATAATTAATTAGTCTTCCTCCTTAGCTGCTTGTCGTATCTGAGTAATGTCGAATGCCAAGCTAGGTTTGTTTGTTTGTTGTTGTTTTACGTCCTAGCAACATCTAAGGTCATATCAGGACGTGTACCGACTTGTGACAGTGCGCACTCATGGTGACTGTATAGTGCTGCCTCACTGGAAGACCAGGCCACCAGCACCATGACCTGACATCTCACTCAGTCACATTATCCTGACACTGTGCCAACCAGTCCTTGCCCTAACCTAATAATGCTGAGTGCCAGGCTAGGTAGCAACAAGTATCAATTTTTAAGTCATGAATTCATTTGACTTGGTCAAAGTTTGAATCCCACAAGTTAAATAGGAAGCGGGCCTTCAACTCATTTGGCATTTGGCGGCCCCATCTATTTATGAACTCTATCGTCTCTAGAAGTCATATGCTCTATGTGCTATATTGGGACTTATATGAGTATAAATTAGTGGACATTCCTATATTCTATTGTAGTATTACCGAATAGTTCACCAAATGCTACTGGTGGCGACACCTATAATCCAGCCTGTCTTCCATTGAAATATCCCCTACTTGCTATCGATGTCTAGAAGTGAAGCCTCATCTTTTATACCACTGCTTGATGGTCTCCCCCCCCCCCCCGCCCCCATTCTTGCTGCCGGTATCTATAGGTGAAGCATGATGGTTTCCGCCATTTTTTTGGTGTCAGTGTCCATAGGTGAAGCATGATGCTGTCCTCCCTTACTTGGTGTTTGTGTCTATAGGTGAAGCATTATGCTCTCATCCGTTACTTGGTATTTGTGTCTATAGGTGAAGCCCCTACTTGGTGCTGGTGTCAATAGGTGAACCATGATACGGTGCCGGTATCTATAGATGAAGCATGATGGTTTCTATCCCTACTTGGTGTCAGTGTCTAGAGGTGAAGCATGAGGTTTTTCACCCCTACTTAGTGTCTATGTTTAGAGGTTAAGCATGATTTCCATCCCTACTTGGTGTCCGTGTCTAGAGGCGAAGCATTGTGGGTTCTGCCTTTACTTGAAGCGTTAGAGCGTAGGCCTCCCATGCAAGAGATCGGGAGTTCGATTCCTGGTCGAGTCAAACCAATATGACTTACAAAATTGATACTTGTCGCTTCCTAGCCAGGCGCTTGGCATTATTAGGATAGGGCAAGGACTGGTTGGCTCAGTGTCAGGATAATGTGACTGAGTGGGATATCGGGTCATGGTGTCGATTGTCTGATTTCCCAGTGGGACAACACTATAAAGCAACCATGAGTGTGCACTGTCACAAGTCGGTACCTGTTCTGATATGACCATAGATGTTGCCAGGACGTAAAATCCCAACAACCAACCAAAACCTTTACTTGGTGTCCTATGTATACAAGCCCGGTCACATGCACGTTAGTGGATGGAGCTAAACGTAGTGGAGGCTAACGTAGTTGAACGTAGTTGAACGTAGTTGAACGTAGTTGAACGTAGTTGAACGTAGTTGAACGTAGTTGAACGTAGTTGAACGTAGTTGAACGTAGTTGAACGTAGTTGAACGTAGTTGAACGTAGTTGAACGTAGTTGAACGTAGTTGAACATAGTTGAACATAGTTGAACATAGTTGAACGTAGTTGAACGTAGTTGAACGTAGTTGAACGTAATAATGTGTCTGGCCGTGAGTTCCAATTTAATCTTTGGACATGTTCAAAAGAGTGCTATGTTAGTGGCTGGATTTGCATTCATGATGCTAACATACTCTAGTATACTCTAGCCTACTCTAGCCTACTCTAGCCTACTCTAGCCTACTTTAACATACTTTAGGGTATTATATCATACTCTAGCATACTCTAACATACTCTATCATACTTTAGCATACTCTAGCATACTCTAGCATACGCTAGCATACTCTAGCATACTCTAGCATACTCTAGCATACTCTAGCATACTCTAGCATACTCTAGCATACTTGGAGGAAGCCCTGGTCACATAGCCATTAGTGGACGTAGTTGGAAGTAGTGGAAGCTAATGTAGTTGAATGTAGTTGAACGTAGTTGAACGTAGTTGAACGTAGTTGAACGTAGTTGAACGTAGTTGAACGTACCAGCATCGTACCAAAACATATTTATCCATACCGTTATGTATTTATCCGTACCATAGCATATTTATCTGTACCATAACATATTTATCTGCACCGTAATGTATTCATCCGTAGCAAAACCTGCCGTACCCTTAACATATTTCAACGTAGTTTAATGCACTTACACCGCGTTTGACCCACATTAGCCTCCAATACATTAAACTACGTTCACTAACGTGTATGTGACCGGGGCATACAGGTTAAGCGTGATGGTTTCTGTCTTTACTTACTTGGTGTTGGTTTATATGCGTAAACCATGGTGGTTTCTGCCCCACACTTGCTGTCGGTGTCTATAAGTTTGGAGGTGCATGCATGTATGAGGTCAGCTGAGCTGCTCAATAGGTGACCTCTGGCCTCTGACATGTGACCAGCCCGTGCTGGCACGTGGGTGCCTTGAGATTACATATGAGAGTGTGTTTGTGTCCCTGAGGGGTCGGTATGCATTGCGTTGGTTGGTTGGTTCTTGGAGTTTTACATCCTGACAACATCTAAGGTCATATCAGGATGGGTGCCGACTTGTGACAGTGTGCACTCATGGCAACTTTATAGTGCTGCCCCACTTGGATACCAGGCCACCAGTACCATGACCTGATATCGCTCTCAGTCACATTATCCTGATACTGTGCTAACCAGTCCTTGACCTATCCTATTAATGCCGAGCGCCAGGCTAGGAAGCGACATGTATCAATTTTATAAGTCATTGCTTTAACGCCACTGGGAACCGAACTCCTGAGGCCCGTGCTCTACTACTGATTCGGCCACCAGGCCTGGTGTGTGTTGGTGTGACTGGGGGAAGGTAACACTCATAGGTTATACCCTCCCACTCCCCCCACGCCCCCTCCCCACCGACACCACCACTCACTTACATCGGTTTGATGGTGTGGGAGGTGTTGGTAGATGTGTGCGTGTGTTTGTATGACTAAGAGGAGGTGACTCTTATCTCACACACACACTCACCACCGATACACACACCAACACCAATAACCACACACACCAACACCACTAACCATACCACCCATACACACGGCAACACACACACCAGCCTTACATGCAGCAATATCAATACCCACACACCAACACCAATGCCAACACCCACACCCACACACCAAAAACCGCAACAACACCCGTACCCAGACCAACACCCATACCAACACCCATACACACACCGAGACACTTGACAGCAACATCCACACCAACACCCACACAAACACCCATACTCACACCAATCCCCATACCCACACCAACACCCACTACCACACCAACACCCACATCAACACTCACTCCAATACAAACATTCACCAACCATACCCACAATGACACACACACACTCACATTTCACATCACCCTCCACATCAACACCCACCGCCCATATGCACACCCACACCAACACCGACATCCACACCCCACATCGATACCCAGACATACACCCAAACCAACACCAACATTCACACTCACCAATACCCCACCCACACCTACACACACCAACACCAACACCAACCTCCAAATCAACACTCACCATCCATATCCACACCCACACCAGCACCCACATCCGCACCCCACATTCATACACAGACCTACACCAACACCAACACTAATACCAACATTCACCTCCACACCCACATCAACACCCACACCTGTAGCCACACACACTCACATCCACACCCATACCGATACATATTTGCACACACATCCACCAATACCCATACACAAACCCACACATGCCAACACCAACACCAACAGCAACACCACCTCCACTCCAACACCAACACCACCTCCACATCAACACTCACCATCCATATCCACACCAGCACCATCACCCACATCAACTTTCACACCCACCCACACCCACACCCACACCCACACCCACACCCACCCTTACACACCCACACCTACCACCCACCACCACCCACACCCAACACACCACCCACACCACACCCACACCACACCCACGCCCACGCCCATGCCCACGCCACGCCCACACCACCCCCCAACACCCACACCCACACCCACACCACACCACCACCACACCCACACCCACACACCACACCCACACCACACCCCACAAACCCACACACACCACACCCGCACCCACACCGCACCACACCCACACCCACACCCACACCCACACCCACACCCACACCCACACCAACGACTGCCCAGTATCAATATAATAGTTGACACCCATCATCATATCCCAGCCATCAACTCACTCACGTCTCAGTCCACCTCCCATCGCCCACCACCACCTCCTCCCCCGCGCCACACGCCCACACTCCCACACACCCCACACCCACACCTACCACCCACACCCACACCTACACCAACGACGGCTAGTATCAATATGACACCCATCACCCCAACCCCAGCCATCAACTCACTCACGTTTCAGTCCACCTCCTATCGCCCACCCCCACATCCACACCCACATCCACACCCACACACACCCCCACTGGGCACGGTGACTGAATCGGTAGAACGTGGGCCTCTCGTGTGACAAGTCGGGAGTTTGATTCCCGATCGAGTCAAACCAATGACTTACTAAATCTATACTTGTCGCTTCCTAGCCTGGCGCTCGTCATTAATAGGATAGAGCAAGTACGCCTTAGCTCAGTGTCAGGATAATGTGACTGAGTGGGATATCGGGTCATAGTACCAGTGGCCTGATTTCCCAGTGGGGCAGCACTCTAAAGTCACTGTGAGTGTACACTGTCACAAGTCGGTACCCATCCTGATATGACCTTAGATGTTGCCAGGATCTAAAACTCCAACAATCAACCACCTCACTGACCCCATTCGGCCGGCCAATGTCAGCGTCCGCCAGAACGAGTATGGATGGACCTCCAGAAGGCTGAAGTTGACTCGTTTATTCTCTAAATAATGATTGATGGGCTGAAATGGGGGAGACTTTAAATACCTAGCAACACCTGAGGTCAGATCTAGACCGGTGCAGCCTGACGGCATTATGCACCAGACGCAATGGCCGAATGAGTTAAGCATCCACCTCCCTGTGGTAGTTTGTGCGATTCGAACCAGGGCTGAGTCATACCAATGACTTAAAAATTGACACTTGTCGCTTCCTAGCCTGGCGCTTGGCATTATTAGGATAGGGAAAGGAGCAGTGGAATGAGGAAGACCAGTTATCCACAATTGAAATGTCCCTTGCTTAATCAACTATTGTACCAAAAAATGACAAATACAAATATATTGTGGTTTTATAGTGCTGCTTCATTTCCTATTAATACCTAGTGCCAGACTAGGTAGCGACATGTATCAATTGTTATTAGTCATTGGTTTGACTCGGCTGGGATTCGAACTCCCGACCTGGTATGAAATGTACATACGCATTTTCGTTATCATACCACCCGACTGGGCGTGGTGGTCTAATCGGTAGAGCTCCTTCCATAAGTACGGGAGATCTGGAGTTTGGTTTGCGGTCGAGTCAATCCACTGACTTATCAAATTTATACTTGTCACTTCCTAGACTGGTGCTAGGTATTAATAGGATAGGGAAAGCACTGGTTAGCTCAGTGTCAGGATAATGTAACTGAGTGGAATATTGGGTCATGGTGTCGGTGGCCTCATTTCCCAGTGGGGCAGTACTGTAAAGTTAACATGAGTGCACACAGTTAATAGTTGGTACCAATCATGATGTGATCTTAGATGTTGCCAGGATGTAAAACTCCAGGTGTGTCGCAGTTGGATATCCAGGATGAAATCTGGATCAGTGTTTTTGGTTTTTGAAAATTTGCTGCTTTCACCGGACTATGCAACTTTATGGTTCTTTGATTAAAGTTGCATAGTCCGATGGTTTTCAGTTTCTGTCATTTTTCTTAAAGCTGCATAGTCCGATGAAATATCAAATTTGTTAAACCAAACCAATTATCTAGATTTGATTTTACATATCTAACTTAGATACTGATGCACTTATTAAGCATTTGTTTCTGCGTAGAAGGCAATACTAAGTCAATTTAACAGAACCTGTTACTGCAGAAGTCTATGGTGTCAGAGTTTTGGCAAGCTTGCCAAAACTAATTTTCCATCTTTGCACTCAAAATCTCTCAAAAGTTTATCATTTAAAATATAAGTAACTTTGAACTAGTGTAAAGTAGACAGTAGTGATCGATCTAATATATTTATCTCAGAAAAAATACAGAAATTCAAAACCATCGGACTATGCAACTTTAAATAAATAGACTGAATTGATTGTTATCGATATCATTCTATCTTACTTTAGTTTGAACTAATGTTTATCATAAATAGCTAACTTTTGAGATATTCGGAGTGTAAACATGTAAAATTAGTTTTTAGCACACATGCCAAAACTTTATTGGCATTAATTAGTGTATATTAATGTAATGTATGTGATACTGAGCATTCAAAAAGTTAGTTTGTTGCCGTGAATCGCGATTCGCGCTACCATGTTTCCAGTGCCATTCTCAGGGTTGAAAATCACCTCTGCAGTTTTCAGGTGGCGCTCTCTGGTGGTTATAGACATGAACTATCTGATACTAGGACATGATATTGATAGTAGACATTCTAAGCTTTAATTTTGTATAAAAGTTGATGGGTGTTTTAGTGAATGTCCTGGTCAATATTTTGATTCAAAATTACCAAAAGTTTAAATTATCACCAATCAATGTATTTTAAAAATATCCAAATAATTGTTATACCCCTGTCAAGATCATTTTGAGAACTTTAAAGAGATATAATTTTCGAATTTGTGCCGATCTCCAGCAAAGTGTGCAGATACTTTTTGCAACCAGTGGATGACTCTCGGTCAGGATACAAACGGTGGCACATGTTGTCAGTGCCACTTCCCAAACACTGAGCAGCAACCTGGGTGATTCTTCAACATTTTGGGATACTATTCATAAGGACATAGGTAGGAAATGTTTTATTACTATATGTTTACATATTGTGGTTAATAGAATTGTGTATTTTATTAATATTTTGGTGTTAATTAGACACATAAAATCGGCGAATATTTCGGGAGTGTGAAAAACGGCCAATTTTCAGATCGGTAGCATAAATTTAGATATTATGTTTGCTATGAACAATCTTTCAAAAACTGATCAAACAAATATGCTTAGTTTGTTATATATTTGTCTTAAATGCTACCTACAATTCAGGATGTTGGAGTAATTATTTTGTAAGATTAACACAAATTTTTGGAGTAAGATCATGTGTAATACAAAACTGCAAATGGCGCCAATTACTGGGCGATATTGTAAGGATTTCCATACACCCAGTACAATACAAGTTTAGTTTTAAGTTTAAAACATGCTTTATACTTTAGTCTTACCCTGATTTTACAAACAAATTATGTACATGATCATTACATGTACACATTAATTTGCATAAATTATTTTATCTTACCAATGTACACTGAATTTAGTACCAAATGGAGATTACAATTTTTATTTTTGCAGATGATGAAGTTATGTCTCTCCTGGAATCTATCTTTGTGGCTGTTGGTGGTGGCAGGCGTCCAAATATTCCAAAGACAATCCAGTGTACCAACAAATTACTTCTCCAGCTCCACTGTATTCAAATTTGTATGCAGAAAAGCTGGGAGAATGTGTCAGTATGGGTATCAAAACTCGTCCCATATTATCCCACCAATAAGAGTAAGCGTCTGGTGGAAAAAGCTGTGACCGGTGTGGAAGCATGCACCGAAGGACACCAACAGGTTTTCTCCAGCCCACTTATTGACCTGTAGTTCATAGGTATGTCATATCATAATATTCTATTGGTTTAATCACCTTTTTATAATGATTTCATATCAAATACTGCATCCAGCAATGATTAGTATAAGATTAGTTTTTATTAGGCATGCTTAAATTAAAATATGGGCATCTCTGAGGTTTAAAAACAGAAAAAATAATGTGTTTGTGTTAAAGTATTAATATGGAAATAGTATCTGTTAGCCATCTTTAAATTTACTGTGGACATCCAATCTAAGGCTTAAAAACAGAGACAAAAATTAGTTTGTGTTCAAGTATTAGTATAAGATTAGTATTTTTTAACCATGTTTATATTTACTATGGACATCCCCTCTCAGGTTGAAAAAAAAACCAATGTTTGTGCATGTTTAAGTTCTCCCTATTTTGTTTGTAGGTCAAAGATGCCAGGAAGCTGGATTGACCAGAGAGACTTTGGTGACAGGAGGCATTCTTCTCTCCCAAGACCGTCTTTCTCATGGACTTCTGATGGTGCTTGATACTGCATATAAGGGAGGTTCATTTGCAATATTGAATATGTTGGCCGCAAATGTGTTCAGTGAATCAGGTTTCAAGAAACAGCTGAAGACAAAACGGGCCACATATGTCAGTCTGAACAAATCAAAGGCGAAAAAAGAAATGTCACAGCAGTATCTAGATAAAAGCACACATGTGTCATTAAGAAAGACTGTGCCATTAAAATGACTGAAGAGAAATCTAATGTGGGTAGTGCTGATCCGTCATGTGCCTCAAGCAGCAGCATTAATGTTGAATCCGAAAATGAACAGGTTGGTGAACAGTCTCAGGATAATGACAATGGTAGTTACACTCTTTGACTTTGGGGGTGGTTTGCAACCTTACGACGGTTACTGGTTGCAGAACTGCAACATTAATAGAGAGGCTCTGATAAATCAGCCCGATCTTTGGTTGAACATTAAACTTCAGCAGGGAGTGTTGTAGAAGCTGGGGACATCTTTACAACGTTGTAATGGCGAAGCGTTGAGGCGGCCCTGAATCTCTTTGGTCCGGCAGTAGTTGAGCGGTAGTTGGGCACTTGTATCCAGTCGACAGCAGCAAGGGTTTCGAGGAAGGGCGGGTAAAGATGGGTGCAGCAGTGGTTCCAGCAATGAGAACAAAGCAAGAGAAAACGTAAAGGTACAGGGCCCCACCCAAGCACACAACTCCGCTGCTCAGGGGGAGGAGTATGCACGGGAGAAAAAAAAAGGGTAGAGTGTAGGAAAGAGAAATGAGAAGAGTTGAGTTAAAGGACTGTGTCTATTTGCTCTATGGTGACCAACCAGTGAGCCATAGACACGGACAGAGTAAGAGTAGAAAGTGAAATGCTGGCGGGGTCCCCCTCCTGGAACTCTTTTCAGACATATCAAGGAGGAGCAAGGCCAGCGGAGAGGAGATAGAGAGAGGTGTGGACAAAATGCAGTTTAGGCTCTTAAACCTACTCCTGCTCGCCCCCTCCTCCCGCCACTCCACCTGCACTGACTATCTGACCTCATTGGATCACCTTCCCTCCCCTATGAAGGATGACTCCCCCCCAACCCCCAACCCCAACCCCCCCACCCCCCTCGCCACCCCACCACACACACGCACACTGACTATGTGACCTCCATAGATTACCTCCACTCTTCATGTAAAGGATGAACCCCCCCCTCACTCCGACACCCCAACCCCCACTTCCCACCCACACCTCCCCCACACACAACCACATGCATACTCTACCCGTCCATCGCCATCTCTCAGGCCTCCAAGGCATAATGACGCCCATTATAATTAGATTAATCTCCGAGCCTGGTGTGGCCGGTGTAGGGGGTGTGGGTGGGTGGGGGTGTGGGGGGAGGGGGATGCCCCAAGGTCGACCACCACCCGCCATCCGTCAGCTGCGACACGTCCCCGCCGTGGCGCCCCCTAGCGAGAGAAGATGGTAATCTACGAGACCTTGATCGGTTTCCTCACAGCGCTACGTCCTCCTCGTCCTCCTCTCCCCAGACCAGATGGGATGGCCGAATGAATTGAGCGTCCGTCTCCTGTGTTGGGAGATCGGGGGATCCGAACCCTGGTCAAGTCAAACCAATGACTTAAAAATTGATACTTGTTGACTAGCCAGGCACTCGGCATTATGAGGATAGGGCAAGGACTGGTTAGCTCAGTGTCAGGATAATGTGACTGAGTGGGATATCAGATCATGGTGCTGGTTGCCTGGTCTCCCAGTAGTCCAGCACTATAAAGTCGCCATGAATGCGCACTGTCACAGGTCGGTACCTGTCCTGATATAACCTTAGATGTTGCTAGGATGTAAAACAACAACAAACAAACTCCCTCTCCCCCTGCCGCCCTCCCTTCCTTCCCCATCCCACTCTCTACCCTCCCCTCTCTTTCCCTCTCTTTCCGCTCCCTCTCGCCCTCGCCCTCCCCTCCTCCTCCCCTCTCCCCCTCCCCTTCCGTCTCCTGCCCCCCACCTCTCCCCTCCCCTTCCCCTTCTACTCCCCCCTTCCTCTCCCTTACCCCTCCCTTTCGCGTCATCCTCGCCCTTCACCTTCTCCTCCCCTCTCCCTCCATCCTTTCCCCCTCCCCCTCCCTATTCCTGCTCCCTTCTCCTCCCTACCCTCTCCCTCCCCTCTCCTCCCCTCACTCCCTCCCCCCCTCCCCTCTCCATACCCCTCTCCCTAACACCTTACCTCCACTCCTTTTCCTTCCCACCCCTATCCCTCCCCATCCCTTCTACTTCCCCCCTCCCTCCCCCCCCGTCCCCTCCCCCTACCACCGTTTCTGCCCTGATCCATCTGACTGCAATATGGCGTCAGACCTTTATCAGTCCACACAGCACAGGTCGTCCCAATATCATCGCATTCTGCATGGTGTACTAGTAACAGGCCACTATTGATAAGCTGCTAATGTTTGTTTGTTGTTGTTTTACATCCTAGCAACATCTAAGGTCATATCAAGACGGGTACCGACTTGTGACGGTGCACACTCATGGTGACTTTATAGTGCTGCCCCACTGGGAAATCAAACCCTATATCCCACTCAGTCACATTATCCTGACACTGAGCTAGCCAGTCCTTGCCCTATCCTGATAATGCTGAGCGCCAGGCTAAAAAGTGATAAGTAGCAATTTTAGAGTCATTGGTTTCACTCGACCGGGCACCGAACTTCCGACCTTCCGCACGCGAGGTCCGCGCTTTACCGATTAGGCGAACACGCCAGGTAGCCGCTAATGACTGTAGATTGTCACGAGCCTGTGGTATCCGTCCTGATATGACCTCAGAGATTTACAGGGTGTAAAACCCCAATCAGTCATTGATGCCAATCTTCTGAGTCACCTGAATATATAAAGGGTTCAGATGCAAAAACCGACAAATGCCATCCAAGGCCGAAATGAAACGACAGCTACCTAGTTTGAGCTGAAGCTGCCAGAAATCCAATTATCAAATTAGTTGTTTTTTTGCAGAAGCCACCAACGACATCCCTTATATAATGCCCTATTCAATATGAAATTGGTCAACTTTAGCTGGAAAGTGCAAGGATACATTCTATTTTATAGAAAACAACGAAAATAGATTTGTCGGTTTTTGCACCTGAACCTTTCATATGCAAAAATTTAAAGGCCCTGTCACATTATGACACATCATCATGTAAAATCACTTTTTTACGTCGAGAAGCACCAAACTTTTTGGCATGGGGGGCAAAGTTGGACTTATACATACCGTATGTATAGTGCGTGGCCATCGCATGACCAATGTATGGCTAACGTGCTTCCGGGCAAAAAATGCTCGAATTACGCTCACAGTACGTTCACAGAATGCCGGTGAATGTTATATACGTTATTCGATCGCCAGAACTACGCCTCATATGTTACATACGTCAAGACACGATGGAGAAATGCTAAACGTACATTAGACTACGTTAGACATACGCTATCAATACCTTGTCAGTACATGGACTGTATGTTCCCACTGCCTTTAATGTGGGTCAACATAGTGAATAATGTTTGTCTAACGTACATCTAATGTACATCAATGTATGCCTAATGTACACCTAGCATACGACCGACGTATAATCCAGAGGTTGTCGAACGTTGTCGTACGTCAAAGGTTTTGTGCAGGCACAAAACTTTACCGACACCCGATGCACGATGCCATATCTCAATGAACGTTGAGGGACATTGACATATACCAATGAGTGCCTAATGCACACGTAACGCATAACAACGTATCCCGACGTAGTGGCCGTAGGTACGTTGGCACGATACATCACATTGTGACAGCCCCTTAAAGGAACTGATCTTAATGTGTATTTTATTTTTGTATTTACCAGATCAATTACATGGATATTGTGATTCTAATTTCTTATACCCCAGTCGCACTATGCTTGCGACCAGTTGCCACCACTTTGCGACCACACAAAAATGGGTGGTTGCAAAATGGTCGCCAGTGGTCGCCAAGTGGTGGCAAAGTAGTCGCAAAGTGGTCATGGGCAACCATTTTGGTCGCAAGGAGGTTGCAGCTGCTTCACCAAAACCTTCCATGTGGCCAATATGGCCACACGGAGGTCACCAAGCATTTTCATACATTGCCGACCGGCCGGCGACCAGTTGGTTACCGGTCGGTGACCAGTCGGCGATCGGTCGGTGACAAGTCCGCGACCAGTTGGTGACCAGTCCGCGACCATTCAGCGACCAGTCAAATTTGTTAGTCGTGAAGTGGTCGAAAAGTCGTGGCAAAGTAGTCGCAAAGTCGTCGCAAAGTAGTCGCAAAGTCGTCGCAAAGTCGTCGCAAGCGATAATGTGACTGGGGCTTTAAGTTGTGCCGGTCATGTTACTGTCCCTTAAAAAACTGCCACAAGCCTGGCTCAGCCAAATAACTCTAACTCTGTCCTGTCACTGTGACATTAGCTTCCGCAAGCTGAGTGGGCAGAGTTGCGATAACAACAATGGGATGGCTGAATGAGTTGAGCGCCCAGCTACTCTTTTGGGAGATTGGGGGATCCGAACCCATGGGTTTGCGGGTTCGAACCCTTGTCGAGTCAAACCAATGAATTACAAATTGATACTTTTTGCTTCCTAGCCAGGTACTCTACATTATTAGGATAGGGCAAGGACTGGATGGCTCAGTGTCAGGATAGTGTGACTGAGCGGGATATCAGGTCATGGTGCTGGCGGCCTGGTCTTCCAGTGGGGGAGCACTATAAAAGGTTGCCATCAGTGCACGCTGTCACAAGTCGGTACCTGTCCTGACATGACCTTAGATGTTGCTAGGACGTAAGACAACAAACAAACAACAAACAGACAAAAGCAATATGTCAATGGGCACAGCATTACCTAGAGTCAGGTCTATACGACCAGGGTCTTGGTGGGAATTAAGCCATCTCAATATAGATTTCCACAGCCCTCTCAACTTTAAATTCTGTATTTAAAGTTGCATAGTCCGACGGCTTTCAAATTGTTGCCTCCTTTTTTAAATAAATATATTAGGTTGACCATTATAACCTGCTATTCAATATTCCAGACTAACTTTAATGAAAAGTGGCTAGATTTGGAGTAATTTTAACTGAAAGAACACAATATAATTTCGGCAAGCTTGCCAAAAGTCCTGTAGCTATGCCCCAGATTGCCATCTCACGATGGTCATGTGATGTGAGTTTACCTAGTAATGTGTAGGTAGTCCGGTCCCCTATCATTTTCTATTGGCCAAGTCAGGTTCATCCACCTGTGAAGTGTCATCTGCCCACCCACCGCCTCCCCCTGTTCCCTCACACACACTGCGCCCAGTGATTGTGTGTGTGTGTATGTTGGTGGGGGTGGGGCGGTTGACTGTACCTGGGCCCGTATGCATGGAGCGGTGTTAGCGAGCCAAACCGCGTTTAGGGCGAGATTTCTGGTTTAGCGCCGACAAGTTGGTATGCATGGAGCAGTGTTAGGCCTAACACTTCGAGTTTAAACTAAAAAATTCTAACTCTGCTCATAGGAGGTTTACAGCAGCGTTAGTGTTAGGTTAGTGTCAGGATGGACCCCAAATCTATTCAACGCTATCATATTTAACAGAATTACATACGCAATAAGTGAAATTTCAGCAAATTAACCATAAATTCGAAGCAATATTAACACTGGCCCCTCAGGGGCGGCGATATTAATATTGTCAAATCGACGAATGTAAAGTAAACAAATCGCCACCGCTGCTTCAACGTCGATATCCATACTGTCGAACGTCAACTAAACATCGCCGTCGCCGCCGCCGCCGAATCGGCGGCTATATATTAGGCCCAAATCTATTCAATGCTATCATATTTAACAGAATTACATACGCAGTAAGTGAAATTTGATTAAATTAACCCTAAAATCGAAGCGAGATTAACGCTGCCGCCGCAACGGCGGCGATGTTAATATTTTCGAATTGACGAATGTAAAGTAAACAAATCGCCGCCGCCGCCGCCGAGGCCGCCGCCGCCACCGAATCGGCGGCTATATATTAGGCCCAAATCTATTCAATGCTATCATATTTAACAGAATTACATACGCAATAAGTGAAATTTCAGCAAATTAACCATAAATTCGAAGCAATATTAATGCTGCCGGTGCAGAGGCGGCGATATTAATATTGTTGAATCGAGGGATTTCCCAAATCTATAAATACATTCACGTTTAGCTAACACTCACCGTTTAGGCACCCATGCATACGGCTTGACATAGTTCTCGACGCCGCCGATAAACGGTGATAGCTACCCAGTGTTAGGTGCTTAACACGACACGCCTCTAACACTGCTCCATGCATACGGGCCCTGGTGTGTATCCTTGTGAGTGTGTATGTTGGTAGGGGGGGGGGCGGTTGACTGTATGTGGTGTGTATCCAATAGACCTATTTCATACGACGTCAGCATGGGTATTTAGGACAGTGCATGCGCTGCTTGGCTGCAGGATGACACACTGTCACACTACAAACTCAATGGCTATGAGCAATCTTCATAGAGAAAAGGTGAAATATCTCTAAAACCACATATGGTATTCTTGGTGGCAAAGTGGTTAGAGTGCCTGACTTATTTCTAGGTCGGGCTCCTAATCTGAAGGTTGGTGGTTCGATTCCCCATGCCCCCCGACCTCTGCCAATATGGATTTCCATCGCTGTGTATAACTTACAGTGTCATCAAACTCCAGTTGCTCTCATACCATGTCTATGTGGTGTGGGAGGTTAAACATCCCTTGGGTCAGTAAAAGTGTAGACTGGCTTTATATCAATAAACTGTCTAATGGTGAAAACAAGTGTATTCAGACTTATCCATGGTCCGCAGTCAAAATCTTCAAGAAAAAACACAACACTTAGAAACAAACTGCTTGAAACGCATATAGAAAACATATTCAAAAAACAGATTATATTAAATTTATAAGGTTAGGATTCTGCATTTCTATTAATTTTGAATAAAATTGACATTTTGAACTGTGCGTATGGGCTATGAGCAATCTTCATAGAGAAAAGGTGAAATATCTCTAGAACCACATCACTTAGAAACAAACTGCTTGGAACACATATAGAAAACATATTCAAGGAACAGATTATAATAATTGATATGGTTAGGGTTCTTCATTTGTATTAATTTTGAATAAAATTGACATTTGAACTGCGTGTATCAGCAAACTCAACACATTGTCAATGGCCGTGAGCAATCTTTATGCAGAAAAACTGAAATATCTCTAAAAATACACCACCTAGAAACACACCTCTTGGAACACATATAGCAAACATGTTTAACACACAGATTATATTAAAATTTATAAGGTTAGACTTCTGCATCTCTATTAATTTTGAATAAAATTGACGTTTTGCACTGCACATACCGACAAACTCAATGGCCATGTGCATTCGTTCTGCGGCCAAGCTGCGCGTGCACACACGATTCTTACAAACATTGAAATGGGTCTATTAGCCCACTCCCAGAATTATCCACTGTCGGTGATGGTGGTGATTGATGGGTTGGGGGAGGGGTAATTGCCAGGCATGGGTGTGTGGAGGTGTGTGTAGAAGAGAGGCTAGAAGCTTGTATCAGTCTCAGAGTATGTGCTTGCGGGGGGGAGGGGGGCCGGGGGGGGGGGGGGGGGGGGGGGGGTTCTGGGGGAGTTGGTAAGCACCCAGCTGTGGGTGGTTGAGTGGGGTGCCATCAAACTCCCATTATTTATCCTGGAACCTGACTAAAGCCATGAGATTGACCTAATTGGTTAACAGCCTCGCCTGTCTAGTAGATGTCCACAGGGATGAATGAGGTAGTAAATTCACTGATTCTTCTGTATATTGCTTACTTACTTACGCCTACCGCCCAACTTTGGGCATAGGCCACGAACAAGGGCTCTCCAGTTATCCCGGTCCTGGGCCAAATTCCAGGGCCTTAGTTACTTTTGAGTTTCTTGTTCGTGATTCTGTAACGCTGTTCTTTTTTCCGGGGTGGGGTTGTTGGTGCCACGCCCAACCCCCAACCTGGAGGACCAGTGGCTGCTCTTAGTCTGTCCTCTACCATGAGATGAGTCCTGCCCGGCTTGGTTAAACCTACCAGGGGGATAGACCCCGCCAGTATAGCTCTCATGGTCATGGAGGTACACAAGCCTCCCCACCACGACAAGGTAGCAACACATTGGGGGGATTCTGTATATGCTGTTAGATATATAGAGTTAAATATAGGTAAGTACTTTGGTTACCTAGCAACTTTAAAATGTGCAAGAAAAATGTACAAAACTCAGAAGAGCAAAGTGAGATACGAAGCACATTATTAACCTTATGCCTCCCAAAATAATATCTTGCATTTAAAATGATAGGAAAATGTACAAAATTGAGAACAGCAAAGCGAGATTTGACACACAACTTGCAGGACGAATGATTTGTTTGTTTGCTTGGGTTTTATTTCCTAACAACATATATGGTAATATCGAGACGGGTACCGACTTGTGACAGTGCGCAGTCACTGATTCTTTACAGGGCTGCCCCACTGGGAGATCAGGCTGATGGTAATATCTCACTCAGTCACATTATCCTGATACTGAGATAGACAGTCCTTGCCCTATCCTAGTGTAGTAGTTTGTACATGAGCTTTACTACCATGCGGTAGCGCCGGAGACTACGCCGCACACCTACGCAGTTACACTGAACTGCGCTAAGTGGTGGCAGGCTAGCCACAGGGCAGACCCCAACTGGGCTGCCCTCTACTGCGTGTGGCTAGCTCACCCCCCACCCCCACCCAACCTATAGACTGATAGAGTCGATGTGGGATCTGGCGAGTGAGGGGGCAGGTCAGTTGACTGTTGACGCCGCGGAGAGCAGATTGGTTCAATAAACCAAGTTGAAGCGTAGTGACATTGAATCTTGGCGTTCTTCCATGTGTGCGTGGCAGTGCGGGAGTCGGAGGAGCGTGGGCCATTACACTAGTAATGCCGAGCTCCAGGCGAGGTAGTAACAAGACAGTATCAATTGTGTAAGTCATTGGGGTGACTCGGCCAGGATTTGAACTCCTAAATAAGACCCTGCTACATCAATTTAATAGAACCTCTCACTGCTATTGTCTATGTGGTCAAGGTTTGGACAAGCATGCCCAAATTAATGTTGTATGTTTACACTTTGAATACCTCGTACGTTAGTCATTTCAAATAAAAGTGACTCCAAATTAAATTTAAGTACATTATAACAATCAGCTTAATCTTTTTATCTCAGAAAACTCAAAACCGTCCGATTATTCAACCATAAGTCTGCACCCCTCCTGATTTGACCTTAGATGTTTTGTTTATTTGTTGTTTTACATCCTATCAACATATAATGTCATATCAGGACGGGTAGCGACTTGTGACAGAGTGCACTCATGGCAACTTTATAGTGCTGCCACACTGGGAAATCAGGCCGCTGGCCCCATGACCCAATATCCCATTCAGCCGCATTATCCTGACACTGAGCTAACTAGGCCTTGCCCTATCATATGAATCCCCAGCGCCAGGCTAGGAAGCGACAAGTATCAATTTGTATGTCATTGGTTTGACTCGACCGGGAACCGAACTCCCGACCTTCCGCACGAGATGCCCGCGCTCGACCGATTAGGCCATCGCGCCCGCTGACTTGAGATGTTGCTAAAAGTCCTAAAACCCAAATAAGCCCAGGCTGCGTTCTCTTCGGATCACAGTGCCACCTGGTGGGGAAATGTGGCATTAGGAGAGCTCTCCAGCTTCCACCTCTGAGGCACCAGTTAGTTCCAATACACAATATCCACAATGCATGCGACATCTGACGGTGACGACGAACACTACTGTTGTGGGACCGTTGCCACAGCGCATACAAAATCTATGGAAATTACTAACTTTCAAATGCACGTATGTCAGTCAAATTTTGGGATATTTTGACAATTCCAAAAGTATATTGCTTTTGGGTCATTGGAGCTTCCGGGGGAAATAAAATTGTCATGTTTGGACCATTTTGAAAATGTTAGGAGGGTACCAAACTAGTCAGTCACTATTAATACACAATATTCACAACGCATGCGACATCTGACTGCGACGATGAACAGTACAGTTGTGGGACCGTTGCCACAGCGCATGCGGGTGAATATCGTGTATTAAACGGGACTACTTCCAGTCACAACACAAGATTCAACAAGCGCTCTGATTGGCTGCTTTTTGAAAGGTATTAGCTGATTGGACCCCCTGTTCAGAGTCATAAGCCAGTCGATTGGTGATTGGATGACGGGAGAGAGTTAATGGTATTAATGTCCTCAATTGTTAACGGTCGGCCCCAGTCCCTATTTTGGGGGACATTTTCTTCTATTATTAAATAGCTTCTTTATTAGTCTTGTGTTCTCTGAAATACATTTTTGTTGTTGTTTTGTTTAAAGCTGCATAGTCCAATAAAGCATCAAGTTTTCAAAATCAAAACAATTATCTAGATTTGATTCTACATATCTAACTTAGATACTGATGCGCTTATTAAGTATTTGCTGCCACATAGAAGGGAACACTGAGTCGATTTAATAGAACCTGTTACTGCATATCAGAGTTTTGTCATGCTTGCCAAAATTATTTTCAGATGTTTGAATTTCAAATATCTCAAAAGGTTTGTTTGTTTGTTTGTTGTTGTTTTACGCCCTAGCAACATCTAAGCCCATATCAGGATGGGCTTCTGAGAGTGGAGATGCCAGGGATTGAACCCGGGGCCTTTCGTTTAGCCATTTCAATTAATAGTTACTTCAAACTAAACTAAGGTAAATAATAATGATCAATTTAATATACTTAACTCAGAAAAATGTCAGAAACTCAAGACCATCAGAGTATGCAACTTTAACGACCTCCCAGCACAAAGGTAGACATCGGCTATTGGGGGTTGGTGGGGCAGTAGTAGCTGAACCGGTAGACCGTCGGCCTCCCGTGCGGGATATCGGGAGTTTGGTTCCCGGTCGAGTCAAACTAACAGACTACATCGCCATTCCAGCGGCGTGGTGCATTGTGGGATGCGTCAAAGCAAAACAAACCCACGAGAAGCACATGGCACATGCTAATACACTGGGTGCAGTTATGAAATGTGCTAGTTTCAGCTCATCTCAGCTCTTGTTTGAAAGATAGAACACTAACATATATATAATAAATTAAGATATTAATCTTTTATCGGAGCATTTCATTTACATCAATATAATCAGCACATTTTATGCCATGTGCATTTAGATTTAGCCAAATCTGGGCACTCAGAATAGTGTTCGAGCCATAGCGCAAGTCAGTTTTACTTATTTTATTCAGTTTTTTATTTATATCCTATGGTTAATGACATATACAGAAATAGAAAATGAGTAGGGTTAATCAGATATTGGTTATATATTTCTTTGAAACAAGTTGTTGTTGACACATTTGACAATTTAATATTTAGAACAAGAATTACTTATGTCTAATCAATGGTGATGTAAACATCAGCCTGTAAAGTGACTGAAATTGTATGTTTCTTAGCTCAAAATTCTTAATTATGGAGAGTTGTGTCTCAAACATATTCATTATATTATTATATTGCATCCATCCATCCATGTTTGTGCCAAATTGTTATGTATTTTTATTAATTTTGAATAAAATCGAAGTTTTGCCCTATGCGTATTGGCAAACTCAATGGCTGTACGCCTTTGCTTTGCTGCCAGCGCCGTTTTCAGCGCATGCACAGTCGGAACGGTGATCTATCACTTATCAAATTGATACTTGTCGCTTCCGAGCCAGGCGCTCAGCAATATTAGGATAGGGCAAGGACTGGTTAGCTCAGTTTCAGGATCATGTGACTGAGTGGGATATCAGGTCATGGTGCCAGCGGCTTGGTTTCCCAGTTGGTAAGCACTATAAAGTCAGCATGAGGTGTGCACTGTCACAAGTCGGTATCCGTCCGGATATGAGGTTTAAACCCGGGAGTACAAATTGCACAACCTGCGACACGGGAAGAGCCGGGCGCTCAACTCATCTCTTCTGACCATCTCGTCTGACCTCGTGATTATTTAACTTGTATCTCACTGAGTTATGTCAACGCGTCACGCAATCGAATCGACTCTGAATTCAGAGCAGCATAAACTATCAGAATAGTGACAAGTATAATTTTGTGTAAAGTCATTAACCCAAATCGACTGGGAATCTTTTCAATTTTAAACCCGGGAGTGTAAATCGCACAACCTGCGACACGGGAAGAAGCGGGCGCTCAACTCACCTCGTGATTATTTAACTTGTCTCTCGCTGAGTTATTTCAACACGTCACGCAATCGAATTGACTCTGAATTCGGAGTGGCTTAAAGTTGCATAGTCCAATGGTTTGAAATTTCTGTATTTTTTCTGAGATAAATATATTAGATCGATCACTAGTATCTACTTTACATTAGTTCAAAGTTACTTTTATTTTAAATGGTAAACTTTTGAGATAGTTTCAGTGCAAACATGGAAAATTTGTTTTGGCAAACATGACAAAACTCTGACACCATAGACTTCTGCAGTAACAGGTTCTGTTAAATTGACTCAGTATTGCCTTCTACGCAGAAACAAATGCTTAATAAGTGCATCAGTATTTAAGTTAGATATGTAAAATCAAATCCAGATAATTGATTTGGTTTTGAAAATTTGATATTTCATCAGACTATGCGGCTTTAAACTATCAGAATTATCGGATTTCCATTCCGCTGGACCGCCGATATCGCGCATGCGCACGCGGTCTGGTCGGCGCGTCCTCCGCCGCTGCTGACACCTGGTGTGATGGGGCAGAATTAAAGCTCCCCCTTCCACTCCCTCACCCACCCCCCCACCCCCAGAGACACTTCGTCATGGCTAGCCAAGTGTACATGCGCTCCGCGCACATCATCTGCGCACATCCGGGGAACACTGCTCGATGCGCATGCGCAGAACCCCCGCTTTTTTCGGTGACTGTTAGGCCCGCCCTATTTGTGAACATTGGGACACTAGTGACTCGTTAGCTTACTGGTAATTATATATATATTTTTGGGGTTGTGGTTAGGTTCATTAGTTGTTTTTTTTATGCTGTGTTTATACTGTCCATAGCATGTAAGCTTGTGTGCTCGGGCTTGTTTTCAATGCTGGCCAGTTGTAGTAGTGGTTTAATCTTATCACACAGTAGGAGGTGATAAGAGGTTTTTGTTTCTCACACAGTAGCAGGTACATGGTGATTATTTAGTATCTGTAGATATTTGAGCTTGTTTTGTGTTGGGGTTGGCTATCCAAGGTCGATCCGAAATAGGGAAGGACTGCTATGTAGTTGTTAGGCGTGGCAGTTAAGTGTGTTCTTGGCTCATTGATGTTTGAGCGTGTTTTGTGTTGGGTTTGGTGATCCGAAATAGGGAAGGACTGTTAGATAGCTAATGGTGTTACTTTTTAAGTGTAGGTGTTATTGGTTTTATGTTCTGATCACCTTTGTAGTGGGTGCGAATAGTATATTAGTTTGTTGGTCTTTTTGTTTTTGTTTTACTACTACTTATGAAATAGCCTACTCTACATTTATAGGCTTGTACATAGTTTGTAGCTGCTCATTATCTATTGAGGGTGGTCCAGATTACCCCCTTGGGGCAGCCCAGTTTGTGGGCCATGACCTATCACATGTCCTTCTGGAGTTTTTCCCCAGGGTGAGTTGATTAAGCAGGGAAAATTTCAATTGCAGACGATTGGTCTTCCTCATTCCACTGCTCCTTGCCCTATCCTAATAATGCCGAGCACCAGGCTAGGAAGCGACAAGTATCAAATTTTAAGTAATTGGTTTGATTCGACCAGGGTTCGAACCCAGGATCCCAGGATCTACCAGCACAGGAGAGGGACGCTCTAACTCATTCGGCCATCCCATCTGGTTATATACACGGTATCACTAGGATATGGCAAGGACTGGTTAGGTCAGTATCAGGATAATGTGACTGAGTGGGATATTGGGTGATGGCAGCCTGGTCTCCCAATGGGGCAGCACTATGAAGTCGTCATGAGCGAGCAGCATCACAATCCAGTATCCGTCCTAATAGAACCATATCTGACCGTCCTGATATGACCGAGGGGTTTTCAGGACGTAAAACCCCAACAACCAACCAAGCTTAGATGTTGCTAGGACATAAACAACAATAAACAGACAACCTACGCCCATACCCCAACTCCCAAGCCAACCCGCCCGACCCCTTCAAGCAGCTCTACACACACACACCCCCACACACCTCTGCTGCTCCCCATTCACACTTTCCCACACTCACCTCCCCCTCCCCCGCACACCCCTCCCCCACCCCCCCACCCCCACAAAACTCGCCACTAAACTCAACACAAACACAATAATCTCTGGTCCGCTCGCGTCTACATATTGGCTTTCCTTTCCCCTGTGGCCAATCTGATCACGCCTTAAACCGGACACTAGCCGACAATTCGACTGGGTAACGACGGCTAATTGGTCATGGTGGACCGAGGTCCGGGTCGTACATATTGACTAGCTGGCAACTAGACTTTAGTTGTGTTGATCGGGTATCGGGAATCCTAGTTAACAGTCTATGTCATGCCCATACACTGGCCGACAATTCATCTTGGTGACGACTGTTCATTGGTTACCGGGGACCTGAGGCCATGCATATATACACCTACTGACAATTCAACATTGATCATGTTGATCAGTGATCAGGAACCGTGGTTTCTAGTCCAAGTTATGTCATATACTAACCGAAAATTGAACATGGATCCCAGTGATTCTCGATGGAGAACCATGGTTACCATTTAAGGCCATGTACATACACTAACCGACAATTCAACATGGATCCAATTGATTGTCGATGGAGAACCATGGTTACCATTTAAGGCCATGTACATACACTAACCGACAATTCAACATGGATCCCGTTGATTGTCAATGGAGAACCATGGTTACCATTTTGGGCCATGCACATACACAAACCAACAATTCAACATGGATCCCATTGATTGTCGATGGAGAACCATGGTTACCATTTAAGGCCATGCACATACACTAACCAACAATTCAACATGGATCCCATTGATTGTCGATGGAGAACCATGGTTACCATTTAAGGCCATGCACATACACTAACCAACAATTCAAAACAGATCCTATTGATTGTCGATGGTGAACCATGGCTACCATTTAAGGCCATGCACATACACTAACTAACAATTCAACATGGATCACAGTGATTGTTGATGGAGAACCATGGTTACCATTTAAAGTCATGCACATACACTAACCAACAATTCAACATGGATCCCAGTGATTGTCGATGGAGAACCATGATTACCATTTAAGGTCATGTACATAAACTAACCGACAATTCAACATGGATCGTAGTGATTGTCGATGGAGAAACATGGTTACCATTTAAGGCCATGCACATACACGAACCAACAATTCGACATGGATCCCAGTGATTGTCAATGGAGAACCGTGGTTACCATTTAAGGCCATGCATATACACTAACCAACAATTCAACATGGATCACATTGATTGTCGATGGAGAAACATGGTTACCATTTAAGGCCATGCACATACACAAACCAACAAGTCGACATGGATCCCAGTGATTGTCAATGGAGAACCGTGGTTACCATTTAAGGCCATGCATATACACTAACCAACAATTGAACATGGATCCCAGTGATTGTCGATGGAGAACCATGGTTACCATTTAAAGTCATGCACATACACTAACCAACAATTGAACATGGATCCCAGTGATTGTCGATGGAGAACCATGGTTACCATTTAAGGCCATGCACATACACTAACCAACAATTCAACATGGATCCCATTGATTGTCGATGGAGAACCATGGTTACCATTTAAGGCCAACAATTCAACATGAATTCAATTGACTGTTGATGGAAAACCGTGGCTATCAGTTCAGATAATGCAAATAATTCAACTTGAATACCGCCGACCACCGTTTAACACAGAGGACCAGTGTAGTAAATAAATGGCCAAGGAAAGCATTGATGATTACTGGGAACAGGGGGAGTGTTGCTTCGGTACTATGTACCTATGCATGTAAACTAGAGTCACATCATCCTGACACTGAGATAACCAGTCCTTACCATATCCTAGTACTGCCCAGCCCCTGGCTATGTAGCGACAAATATCAATTTTTAACTTATCGGTTTGACTCGGCTGGGATTTGAAATCCTATCCTTCCGCATGGGAAGCTTGTGCTCTGCCGATTTGGCCACTCTGACCGGTAGGTGGGCGTGGATGATCAGGGATGGGTAATGGTGTGATAAAGGCTGCGTTGATCACTATTAACCAGACGGGATGGCAGAATGACTTAGAGCGTCCCTCTCCCACGTTGGTAGATCATCGGAATGTCGGATCGAATCCTGATCGAGTCAAACCAATGACTTAAAAAGTTATACTTGTTGATTCCTAGCCAGGTGCTCTGCATTATTAGGATAGGGCAAGGAGCAGTGGAATGAGGAAGACCAATCATCAATGATTTAAATTTCCCCTGCTTGAACAACTAATGTACCCCAACAAAATAAAAATAAATATAAATTGTGATGATTCAATGACATTACAGTTGTAAACTTTTGACTCGGCCTGGATTCGAAATTCCACAGAGGAAGCCTGCGCTCTTACTGATTTGGCCACTGCATCTGGTTGTAAATGTAATCTGGGAGAGGGGGCGGGATGTAGCTCAGGCGATAGGGTGTCCACCTGTGAAGGTGTGGGTCATCCTATTGATCCTGCTCACTGGACCCATTTGCAGTTTGGGCTATTTTCCGACCAGCGATCCCTGACTGGTTCATCAAAGGCTATGGTATGTGCTGTCCTGTCTGTGGTGAAGTGCATATAATTGACCCCTCGCTGCTTATCGGAAAGAGTAGCCTAAGTGGCGGCAGTGGATTTCCTCCAAAGAAATATGTCAGAAGGACTATATGTTTGACGTCCAATAGCCGACGATATAAAATTCAATGCGCTCTAGAGGCGGCGTCAAACAAAGAAGCTTTACTTTATATTCTGGAAGTGGACAAACATATGAGGCACGAGAAAGAGAAAGTAGAAAAGCGTGCCGCTTTGTTCCCCTTTGTTCTGTTGTTGGGGGTATTATAGTATTGTAGTATTCTTGTTTTTTGTTGGTGGTAGGTCTGGTGGGTGGGTGGGTGTGTGCGTGGGTGTGTGTGGGTGGTGGTGGGAGATTCTGTAGCCATGGCATGGCTCTAAGCTATTTCTCTTTTCAGATTAGCCATGCAATTAGCACTTAGTGGATTTACTATAAAGGGCGCCTTAAGTGTGGTAAGGGGCTAAATAGATGGGGGGGGGAGGAGGGGGGGAACAGGGAGTGAGATTGGATGGTTCGTGCAGTTTTACATCCTGGCAACATATATGGTCATATCAGGAAAGGGTACCGACTTTTGACAGCGCGCACATATTGCGACTTATTTGGTGCTGCCCCGCTAGGAGATTAGGTCACCAACATCATGACCTAATACCCCATTCAGTCATATATGTAGAGTTCAGGCGCAAATCCACGTTAACAGCAATTCTAACATTGAGATAAACGTTGGAATCAAACCATCAAGAATTTTAGTTCTTTATATTCCTTCTCTTTTGTGTAATTAACGACGAGACAGGAGTGGTATAATTTTGCAATTTATTCGATCAGAGTAATGAGGTCAAGCAACAATAGTAAATCATCAGAGTCAAGGTCAATCAGGATAATCAGATCAAGGAAAAACAGTAAATCATCATAGGTCAATAATCGGGCAATCAATCTTGTCACTCTCAAGCCTACCGCTTGAGAAGCCTGTTTATTAGTTGAGGGGTGGGGGGGCGGCAAATTGGTGGTCGGGTGGTGTTCGCGGGTTCGTGTCCAGTCGGCGAGTGGGTGAATGTGTTGCTTGCTGTGATGTCACAGACTGGACAAGAACCCGCAAGGTGGCAGCATTGGTTTAATTTAGTTCGAAAGTTAGAATATAGGTGGGGCAGTCGTATGGCATAAGGCCTGAAACTGTCCGCGTTTGACGCTAGGGGGCAGCAAGCAGTGTGGTTCAGGTTTAAATCGCTAGGTGGGTGAATGTCGTAAGATGTCGTAAGATGGCTTCAGGCCCTACCCCTCCAGCCCCGTCGCAAATTACCCATGTTATGCTAACATGAACAATGCTCCATAACCATGTGATCATATATGAAGAGCGGAATTATTGAGAATTAAAATGATTTTCAGCTAAAAATCGTTGATTTAAACTACATCTTTGGATTGGTGTCTACGTGGTTTTTGCACCTGAACTCTTCATATTATCC
>CM059196.1:18363200-18435559 GCA_030323885.1 Branchipolynoe longqiensis
GGTAGGAAGTTTCAATTCTCTAAGCCGTTGTTCATAGGGTAAGTAAGTCGTTTATAAGTGCAACTAATTTTGTTGCACGTCTCTGAACTTTTTCGATCTCCAGAATATCTTTCCGAAAAATTGGGCTCCAAATTTGTGGACAGTATTCCAAATATTGGCCTAACCCCCCCCCCCCTGACCCCCCAAGAGACTAAAATAGAATGAGAAAATTGTTCTTGTTGAGGCGATGGAAAGTTCTTTTAATTATTCCTACTCTCTGGTTAGCATTTGAGATGATAGTCCTCATGTGTTTCTGAAAGGAGAGTTGGGAGTCAACGGTTACGCCCAAGTCCTTTTCATAGCTGTCTTGTTGCAGGACAGTGTTCTTCATATTATAGGCATAATGAGGATTATTTTTCCCGTAATGAATAATTTTGCACTTCTTTTCATTGAAGGGCAATTGCCATTTCTCCCACCATTGTGCGAGTTTCAGAATATCCTCTTGCAAGAGATTTTTATCTCTTACATCTTTTATTGCTCGAAAGACCTTTGTGTCATCCGCAAATATTTGTAGGTTTGATGAGACACTGCCTGGCAGGTCATTTATAAATATTATAAATAATATTGTTCCCAGCACACTTCCCTCAGGTATTCCTGAGGTGACATTCTTAAAGGAAGATTTTTTATTACCTACGACTACCCTTTGCTTTCTCTCAGACAGGAAGTCCTGTATCCATTCAGAAATTCATCTGGATATTCCCAGAGTTTTGATTTTGTTTAATAGTCTTTTGTGGGGCACACTATCAACGGCTTTGGAGAAGGTCAGAGAGATGGTGTCCCATGCCAGGCCATGATCCAGCCAGTCAGTCCAAATTTCCATCACTTCTAGTAGTTGTGTCAGGCAAGATTTGCCTCCAGTGAATCTGTGTTGGTTTGGAGATATCAATCCTAGTTTTTCCAAGTGTTCTATGACACGATCTCGGATTATTCTTTCTAGCATTTTACAGCATAGGGAGGTTAAACTCACAGGTCTATAATTTGATGCCAGGCGTTTTGGTCCCTTTTTATGCAGGGTTTTGACATCAGCATCTTTCCATTGTTTGGGTATTTTCCTTTCAAATAGGCTTTTACGGAACAGAGATGTCAAAATAGGTCCAATTTGCTCAGAACACTCTTTGATGATTTTTGCATGGATCCCATCTGGCCCAGGTGCCTTGGAGACATTTAGTTTTTCAATTAATTTTCCTACTTTACCGTCTGTTATATCAACGTCACTGATGAATTCTGTGACTCCTGAATCTGGAGAGGGTGGGATATTATCCGCATTTTCATTGGTAAACACACTGACGAAGAACTCATTGAGAAGTTCAGCTTTGCCTTCATCGTCTACAATTAGTTCGTCATCACTATTGGCTAAGGCTGGTATGCCATTGCCATTTTCTTTATTTATGTGAAGCGTAACTCCAGAAATTTTTCGGGCTATTTTTAATGTTTTGGACAATTTTGTCCTCAAAAGTCTCGTTGTGTCCACTGACAATGTCATTTGCGGCATTCCTAGCGATAGTGTATTTTTCCCAATTTTCTAATGTCTTATTATTGAAGTAGACATTCCATGCTTTGTTTTTTAATTTTCTGGCAGTGGTAATATCCCTGGAGTACCAAGAAGGTTGTTTCCTGGTTGTGAATTTTCTCAGTTGTACGTGCCTTTTGATAGTGCCTGATAACACATTTTGAAACAGGTCCCAGCACTCTTGCACATTTCTTTCCTTAAAATTATTTAGCAAGTCTTGGGACATGATATCATTACTCATGGCAATGTAATCCCCTCTATAATATGAGTATCTTAGTGGGATGGTCTCATCTTCTGTTTCAACATCAATTTTGAAGGATATGACAGCATGGTCACTCTTTCCGATCGGGGCACCTATCCTGATGTCATCTATAATATTATCTTTATTGGAAATGACCCAGTCCAAGCGATTTGGGGTCTCATTTCCACGGAACCTGGTTGGTTCCTGAATAAATTGTTGCAGGAAACAGTCATTTAGGTGGTCGAAAATAATCCACGCATAATGGTCATCACGGCAATGTAAGATGCCTGTGGCCCAGTTGATTTCTTTTAAGTTAAAATCCCCAACGATAACCAGGTTATCATCTTTCATTTCTTTTACCTCATTGACTAATTCTAGAAGAGCATCATTGTTTTGCTCATAAATGCTAGATGGGCTATGGTAAATACATCCTAAACTGGTTATGACTCCATCAGTAAGAATTTTGCACCAAATTGATTCGTCAACAACTTTTTTTGGTGTGAAATGAGTTGCTATCAAATGTTTTGCAACGTACATTATCGTACCTCTTTTCTCTAATGAGTTGGTAAGTAGATAATATCCATTTATTTCCAAGCTTAATTTACTGATTTCGTATAATCTATTTTTTGGACATACTTATTTCACGCATATAATGTCAGGTCTCAAAGAACTGATTTCAACTTCCAGTAATGACTTTTTAGTGCTAGTTAGGACATCTATGTTGGTGTACATAACTTCTAAGGTATTTATTTTGTTTACTTTATAGTCTATTCTATGATCTATTTTTCCTGACCTTGCTTTCTTATTTTTCTTTTATGTTCCAGGGAGGACCCCGGACCTTGTATATATCCAGTTTTTTGACCGATCAGTTTTTTCCTTAGCCGCTTGTACATGTTCGCTAAGAGCTTTATGATCTTCTTTGTCGAGATCGTAACATACTCCTAACCTAAGTTCTTTACTTTATCGGGAGCGTCCTTGAGTTTGTTCAAGTTACTCATAACAGACTCCTGTGTTTCAACTGAGTCGAATATAACTTTGAGAGGTCTGTTTAATTTCTGACCCTCCTTATATTGGCCGAGTCGGAATGCGTTTTTCGGTCGTGCTTCTATGTCGATGGCTTGTAGCAAATCGTCTACCAACCCTAGATCATGGGTTTTCCTGGCTGTTGATTCGCTACTGATAATAGGGGATTCTATCAGTTCACTCAACTCAACAGCGGTTTTAGAGTGATTTACACATTAGAAATCACACACACATCCATCAACAGCAAAAGCAAAGTATATGAGTACTAATATACCATAAATGAGTGGTACTTAGCCTATTTCGTGACAGTTGATATGAAGTGTAGCATTGCACATGTGCGTTCAGACAACACACAGTCGCTCATAGTGCGTGAAGTCTGTCAGGCCATCGTCAACGAGTACATGTACGATGTCATGAAGTGTCATCCCGTCAGATTGGTCACATCGTATTGGTCATAACGGATTGGTCGCACAGGATCAGCGTCCTGGACACGTCTAACTGAATTAATTAAAAAAGGAAGATGTTTGCTTGTTGTTTTACACCCTACCAACATTTAAGGTCATATCAGGACAGCTAGCGATTTGTGACAGTGTGCGCTCATGGCGATTTTGTAGTGTTGCCCCACTGGGAGACCAGACCGCCGGCACCATGATCCGATATCCCACACAGTCACATTATCCTGATGCTATGCAAAGCGGTCCTTGTCCTATCCTATTTTAGTAGTCTGCACTGACCTCTCAGGCAAGTAACCACATAAACAGGTAGGCGTGGGTAGTGTGGTGATATCAGTGAGCCTAGGTGGTATAATGGTTAGCACACTGGCCTGGAAAGCAAAGAGATGTGGGTTCGCGTCCCGCTCTAGGCGCAATATTTCCCATTTGCATCACCCCCACAACACTATTAATCCCTGCACCACTTCAGTGTGACAACCTAGACATAACACTACGTTTATTGGGTTGAAGTTGTTACTTTGTAGTGCCATTTGTGACATAGTGATCGTACTTGGTGTAAATGGTAGGGAGGGGGACGTAGCTCAGGCGGTAAAGTGTCCACCTCTGAAGCTATCAGTCATCGGATCGATCCATTCTCAGTGGATCTATTTGCAGTTTTGGTTCTTTTCCGTTCCAACCAGTGGCCCATAACTGGTTCATCAAAGGTTGTTGTATGTGCTATCCTGTCTTTGGGGAAGTGCATATAAAAGACCCCTTGCTGCTTGTCGGAAAGAATAGCTTATGTGGCGGCAGCAGGTTTCCTCCAAAGAAATATGTCAGAATGACCATATGTTTGACGTGCAATAGCAGGTGATACAAATCAGTGTGCTTTAGAGGCATCATTAAATAAAACAAGCTTTACCTTGGTGTAAGTGGTGAACTGGCCTGCTATGATAAACTGGGGTGATTATGATACTAAATAGTGAGTTAATGGATTGATAAAAACAATAGCTATATTCATGGCCAATCCATTTATGTTGGAGTACCTTGTCTTCCAACATGCTGAAGATACATAGTGATGTTTACTTTAATTTAGACGAGGTATATATACTAGCCCAAGTAGAACTTTAATTAATTTAGCATATTTTCACTCCGAATATCTCCAATGTTTGCCATTCAAAGATAGAGCTACTTCGTACCAACGATATTTGTACACATATATACGCATAGAATAAATATGCATATCGTATATGGCTCCTAGGAAGCTTCTAGCGTGTGACAAACTTCAGCGATCACATTTTTCTTTTTTCTGTGATACATTGATTGATTAAGCGAGCAAAATCAAAGTGTAAACTATTCCGATATTCAGCATAGGGGGGAATGCAAATGTTCTATTACTGATCGATGTATGTGACCAGGCGCATGTATGTATATGTATGGGTTGGTGGTTCCTGAGTGGGATTTAAATAGACATAAGCCCTGTTTACACGGGCGATTTAAAACGCTTCATATAAAACGACTTGCCTAGATCGACTCACATTTGCTGTGTAGACGCCACGCTGTGGCGTTTTAGGGCTGAATCGATTCATATGAAACGGTTCATCTATACCACCTCGCGAGGTAGTATAGATGAAGCGATTCAGCTGGTTCCCGGGTGGCAATACTGTAAAATAGTGATGCTCGCCGGCTACAGATGCAGCTGTAACTAATCGCTGGTGCCCGGCAGTGTTAGGGCCCAATTAGGCCGAAATCTAGTGAATGCGATCATATTTAACAGGATTACAGACTCAAATAATGACATTTAATTAAATTAACCTTAAATTCCAAGCGATATTAACGTAGCAGCTACATCTGCGTCGAATCGACGTGTGTAAACTAAACAAATAGCAGTGCTTGCCGGCTACAGGCGCCTGCTGGTTCCCGGCGCCGACACACTTTCAAACTCTGCTGTGTAAACACGCATCTAAAACGCTTCATATAAATCGCTTTGTCTAGATCGTTTCACAATTCCCCGTGTAAACACGGCTATAGTGGTGCTGGCAGGTCTGGGTGTGATTGCACTCAGGACCTACCCCCTCCCCCTCTGCTGGGATAGGGATCACCACACTGAAAGGTCAAGGTAGGTGGTGGCCATGGGGCCATACAGCTTGGTGGTGGTGGGCAGACCACTGCTAGCCATGGGGACCAGGAATGCTGGATCCCTATTGGTAGGGCCAAGAATGCTTGTTTCCCATTGGGGGAAAGGGGTGGGGTGATACTCTACAATGAACCCATGTAACCATATAAATAATAAACCAGAGGGCTTGACTCTCTCTTTTTCTTTACACATTATACTCTACCTTTCTCTTTGTCTTTATTGATTTCACTATAGCCTGCCTACACAGCCTTAGCTTTTACATAACTGGTTGACCACGGCAAGTGGATTAGTTGAGTAGCGGATTCAACTTTACAAAAGGATTCAAGTACAAGAAATGTGGTGGTACCTAGTGATTTTATCCGTGAATGAAAGCCAATGCATGGATTTCTGTAAAGTGAAGGGTATTAAGATCTTGGTAGACAAAGCCTTTATCTAGTTATTGTCTGATATACACTGTTGGTGTGGGGCTGTGGAAGGTGGCTTACTGGAGGGGCGGGGGAGTGGAGCCTACTGGTGATATAGCGATATAGCGATATAGCGATATAGCGATATAGCGAATGGTAGACAGGAAGTGTGAACACTTATTTGTTTATTGTTGGTACATTAGTTGTCCCAAGCAAGGGAAATCCCAGTCACAGATGACTGGTCTTCCCCACTCCACTGCTGGTCGATAAAACATAGACATGGTATGAGAGCAACCGCCCTTTGATGACGCTGTAAGTTATACACAGCGGTGGAAATCCAAATTGGCAGAACTGGGGGCACGGGGAATCGAACCGCCGATCCTCAGATTAGGAGTCTGACCTAGAAAAAAGTCAGACACTCTAACCACTCCGCCACAGAGAACGCCACCCATCCTGACATTGACCTTAGATCACGCAGGTACAATCATTCTCACCTGCTCAGCATCGTAAGTGGATCTTCGACATCCACTGCACAACACACTACCTGCTAGGCACTGAAGGTTCGATAGGTCTGTGTGCTTCATTAGTTGCTTGTTGGAGTTTTACGTCCTGGCAACATCTAAGGTCATATCAGGACAGGTGCCGACTTGTGACAGTGTGCATTCATGGTGGATTTTATAGTGAGTGCTGCCACACTGGGAAATCAGGCCACCAACACTATGACCCAATATCCCACTCAGTCAAATTGCCTTGACACTGCACTAACCAGTCCTTGTTATGTCCTATTAATGACGAGCACCAAGCTAAGAAGCGGCAAGTATCAATTTTGTAAGTCATCGGTTTGACTCGACCGGGAATTTAACTCCTGATCTCCCGCACTGGAGGCCTGCGTTCTACCAAATCGGCCACCACCCCTGGTCTGTGTGCTTATGTTCACTAACAGCTGCACTCAACCGCATGACCCAGATAACCTCGGTTATTCACCAGGAACAAAAGCATGACTATTTATAGCCGTCATTATAAGGCATTTTAAGAAAGTGGCTATTCACCTGGAGTCATTCACAGTCCTACTCCAGTGGTGCATGCGCCACCTGCCTCCAGGGTGTGGTTGTTAGGTTCAGTCGGCTACTGGAGTAAAGTGGACTGTTAACTCAGGTAAAACGCTAACCTTGAACCAACCCCATTGGCATAATGAGTGCACGAGAAGTGGACCACAGTTGGCTGCCCATATTGGCCTACCTTCTCAGTGATGATTGGCACAATGATTGGCCCAATGATATCAACCATTGGCTCAAACAATGGAATCATCAACCATTGGCTCAACCAATGGTATCAACCATTGGCTCAACCAATGGTAACAACCATTGGCTCAACCAATGGTATCAACCATTGGCTCAGCCAATGGTATCAACCATTGGCTAGACCGATGGGATCAACCATTAGCCCGACCGATGGGATCAAGCTGATTGGCCCAATCGGATGAGTGAGGATTGGTCCAGCAGGATGCATTAACATTGGCCCAATTGTGTAAGCTAATATTGGTCCAACTGCATTCGTTATCATTGGCTCAATTGTGTAAGCACATATTGGTCCAACTGCATGCATTAATATTGGCTCAATTATGTGAGTTAATATTGATCCAACTGCATGTACAAACATGTTCTCAATTGTGTGAGCTCATATTGGTCCAACTGCATGCATTAACATTGGCCCAATTGTGTGAGCTAATATTGGTCCAACTGCATGCAGTAACATCGGTTTGCTTCGTTTGTTATTGTTTTCCATCCTAGCAACATCTAAGGTCACATCAGTGTGACTGAGTGGGAGATCATGGCATGGTGCTGCTGGCCTGATCTCCCAGTGGGCACCACTATAAAGTCGCCATGAGTGTGCAGTGTCACAAATTGGTACCCATCCTGACATTGACCTTAGATGTTTCCAGGACGTAAAACTCCAATGACCAACCAATCATGCAGGAACCGAGTAGCCCCATTTGGCTGCTTAGCAACATGTGGGCGGTTGACCAGGCGGCTCAGGAATGTGCAAAAATGCATAGTGCAATGCGTACAAATGCTATAGAGTACACATTACGGAGTTCCACCAGAAGATGATCATAGAAGCCAAACTCATGCCCCCTCCCGATCCACTGCAGGACCCACAATCGCTTCAGGCGAGATTGTTTCCTTCTCCTTCTTCTCCCCTCAATATAGCGCAGTAACAACACATTTGTCTCATGGTGAATATTGAGAATGGCAAGTTGGTAGTCCTGCATGACCCACTCAGGCACATGTATCCGCTGCTAAGAGTGGATCTCTTCCGCTCACAGGAGGACATTGGAGGTATTTATATACTCAAAGGCAACACATTTACACCATGTTCAGAGACACATTTCACCTACGTTGAGATATATTAACCCCATGTTGTCTGAACACGGGTCGCACGTTCCTCCCGCCTGTCCGTTACTCTCATGTAAGACAACGTTGATCTAACATAGCCGATGCAGCTCTATCACATGCCTTTCATATCTCAATGTTGGCTTAAAGTGAGTGTAACATCATCCCAACATAACTGCTTTACGTTGCGATGTGTCAAAAGTTTTGGGTATGTCCAAAACCTTGACGCGTGCTTCCGTAACTCGACGTAACCTGACGTATTTCGATATAACTCAATGTTTGCCTAACGTAAGCATGACATAACCTGCCGCCATAGCGCAACATAATGACCAAAATTCACCTACGTCCGCTCACGTTAGCTCGTTACCTCGTAGTATGACAGGGCCACAAAGAACAGATGCGAGTGGGAGAGTTCTCTATCGACGCGCGGCGCAAGGGGAGGGGTGGCCGGTAGCGCAACCCACAGCGGGGCGCCGATAAGTGAGCAGACGACGACATTCGATCGCCGCTTTTCAAGCGCTTTTCATGAGGCCCGGATGTAACTTTATTAAAGGCCACCAAACGCAAGCTGCAGCCTTCATTTAGGGCCCTGTTTTCTTTAAGTTACATCATACCCTATTTTTGCTGGTCCACACTCCACCTCCCCCCCCCTCCCTCCACCACCACCACTAAGCAACAACACGCACACGCACACAGATCATGTTTCAAGTTCTTATCGATCATCTTTTTGTACTCTTTGTTTTTATGTGTGTTTTTATGTTTTTTTTGTTTTTTTTTGGCAAGGCTACTTATATCACGGCAACGGCGGTGTGTGTGTGGGTGGTCGGTTTCATATTGATCCGGCCTGGAACGTTATTATTGCTGTGCCAATTAGGTTTTATGGCTTGTCCGATTTCTTTCCTCTGTTATGTCCTTATTTTTGTTTCATCGCTGCAGGCCACCAGCTACCTATGAGCAGCAAGTCACCAGGAAATAGTGATTTAAAAATTTAAAAATTTAAAAAAGCTTTTTGTTTAAACTGTCGTTTGCTGAGGCCAATGTCGGTTGCTGTCAGGGACCTCTTGCGGTGCTTTCTGGGAAAATACCACATGGGTTAAAGTTCCATAGCCCGATGGTTTTGAGTTTCTGTAATTTTCTTCGATAAATATATTAGGTTCATCATTATATTCCACCTTTCTTTAGTTTGACGTAACATTTATTTTAAATGATTAACGTTTAAGATATTTGAAGTGCAACCGTGCAAAATTAATTTTAGCATACACGCCAAAACTCTGATACCATAGGTTTCTGTGGTAACAGGTTCTATTAAATTGACTCAGTTTTCCCTTCTATGATTGTGGCGACAAATGTATAATAAGTGCACCTGTATCTAAGTTAGATACAAATCTAGATAATTGTTTTGGTTTTGAAAATGTTATGTTTTCATCGGACTATGCAGCTTTAATGGTCGTGTAAATAACGTGATGGAATGTTGGATTGAGGGGATTGAAATGCCAATATGAGCTGTGTGTGTGTGTGTGAGTGGGTGTGTGTATATGAATCGCGGGGGGGGGAGATGGATGGGGATATTTGAACGCTGAACAACTGACATGAAAATTCCCCACTTTGCTCCGCAATACAATGTGTGGGTTAAAAAAAAAGCCAACTAATTTGCACAGTGATACCTTCAGAAAAGAACGCTCACCAAGTCCGTCATAAACACTATAATGGGGCTGTCACACTACGACGTGACGACGTCAGCATAGGGAGAACGTGAAAAACGTTGAACTTCTCGGCGTAGTATGCAAATTTGGGGACAAGTTGAACGTGGATGCAGCGTAGTAGACGAGAGCGTAACGTCGGTAAAGCATAGTGATACTGTCATTCAATGAGACAGGACAACTTCATTACGTTCACGGAACGTTATGAACGTTATTCCATCGCCAGAACTACGTTATGTGATGTTCCATAGTCATGACACGGTGGTGAAACGTTGAACGTACATTGAACGTACGTTCTCCTGACGTTCTCCTGACGTTCTCCTGACGTTCTCCTGACGTTCTCCTGACGTTCTCCTGACGTTCTCCTGACGTTCTCCTGACGTTCTCCTGGACGTTTCCACCGGGTTTAATGTGGGTCAACGTAGTGGAATGTAATTGAACGTAGTGAGCGGTGTTTGACTAACGTCTGTTTAACGTAATTGACATTCACCGAACGTGTACAGAACATACGGCGAACATAAACCCTTACGTTCGAGTTACGTCGAAAGTTTCGAACATATTCAAAACTTTTACGCGCGCCGACGTCACACGACGTAACGTGATGTCAGTATAACGTCATTCTGACGTCATCTGACGTCATCATAATGTAACCCAACGTACGTCAACGTAATGACGAAACATGATCACGTCAGCCTTGCGTTTGCTCGTTACGTCATAGTGTGACAGGGGTATAACATTAACAGTTTGTGGTTGGCTGGTTAGATTCCTGAAAACCACACCATTACCTGAAACACCGCTAAGTGGAATCTAATTGCAGTAAAACCTTTCTATACCGACCCCTCCACAGATCGACCACTCCCCTATATCGATCGGTTTATTTGGGTCCCAACAATACCATTGCAACGATATTCTACAGGTTGGGGAAACACCTGAAATGCAATGTCCTGAGGCATCAGTTGCCACCTATAAGCCATATTTTGCTTGAGCACAATCACAAGATCTTCTCACTGATCACATGAATTTTTTTTTTTATTATTTTTTTTTATTGACGAGGTATTTACTCTGCCCATAACGTATAAGCTCCTGTCAGGGTGCTTGTTTTCAACACTTGACACCTGTGGCGCTGTCTTGATCTGTTCCTTTGCCCAGGAGTGTTTACCTGTGTCTGCTCGGGTCAGCCTTCTGCAATTTTGGTTGTTAGTAATAACCTATATTAGTTTTTTTGTAATTTTCCAGTTTTTTTTTTGTCTAGTCTGAGTAATGATACCTTAGCCTACTATGTACATCTACTTGGGTGACATGCAGGCTTGCGGGAGAGGATCCCGTTCCATTCAGATTTTTTATATATTTGTTACAGCATCCTTTCACCTAAACCCTGTCCTTAGATAGTGCACTCGTGTGCTAGAACATACTCGGACCCTTTAGAACTGTGGCCAGGTGGGATGGCTGTGTTGTTTGCCTAGCCATTTTATATTTCAGGGTGGATCAGTTGCATGACCGTGGCCTGTCCACTTCTGTGTTGGTTTGTGCCATTACACATACCCAGGTGGACTGCGCCATGTGGTGATAGCTTTCCTGATTTCCTTAATACTTAGGAGGGCTAATTTTCCTATTTTTTCTGTTTAGTGCCTACCACTTTTCCTGGCCTGTCTTTTGCTTTCTGTGCCAGTACACAGCAAGCATTGACGGCGCTCAGGGGCAGGTGCGGTTTTGTTGTGTCAGTAAGTAATTGTTTTCTTTAAGAATTTTTTGTAGTGGTCAGGGTTACGGATTGCCCGTAATTTTACATTTTGTTTATTCCAGGCATGTGCTGCCATGGTTAGTACACTTCTCTCATGTATTTTCATGTTGCTTCTTTCCGTTAGGAGTATTGGGGCCGCCATGTGTCTAGTGTCCCTGCGGGGGGCTACTGTGTAATCCGGTTTCGTGGTGTAGTGGTGTGCTAGTATTTTCAGGTGTGTTTCTCTTCTGCTTGTTAATAGTGTTGCTTTGCATTTTTTGTGTAGTTCTATCATGGGATATCTTTTGTGTACTTGGAGGCATATTTTAAGGGCTTTATTTTGCATCACTTGTAGTTTGTTGAGTAGTTTGGTACTTCCCCCATGTATACTACATCACCGTAGTCGAAGTAGGGAAGGATCATTCCTTTATATATTTTGATTGCCATGCTTTCAGTCATGTAGTACCTTAGTTTTGCCAGTAGCCATATTTTATGGTTTGCTTTTTTGATAGTGTTTGTTATGCAAAGGTCATAGTTTAAGTGCCTGTCCAGGTCCACTCCCAGATATCGGTAGTTGTCTACCTGTTCTAACTCGTTGTTTCCCAGGAGACATTTTATTTTGTTGTTACCGGTTAGTCTGGTACCGAATAGCACCGTCTTCGATTTATTGCTATTTATAGTTATCTTATTTAGATGGCACCATTCAGTTAGTTTCATTAGTGTTTGATTTAGTTTTGTTTCGATCTCTTCAGATGTTTTGCCTGCAGTATATACCACAGTATCATCTGCATATAGTTGGATGTTTTCAGTGTCTAGCCAGTTGTTTAGATCATTTATATATATGAGGAAGAGGAGTGGTCCCAGGACTGACCCTTGTGGTACGCCACAGCTTATTTTTTCCTCACTTGATATGGTTCCATTTATTGCTGTGCATTGTTTTCGTTTTTTTAGGTAGCTTGTTATCCATTTTCCCGTTACTCCCGTTATTCCCATTTGGGATAGTTTGCTGATTAGGATAGTGTGGTCCACCGTGTCAAAGGCTTTGCTGAAGTCTATGAACGCTGCACCCACTAGGTTCTTTTTATTGATATTATTTGAGATATCGCTTACTAAGTTAGCAATTGTTTTAATTGTCGAGTGGTATTTTCTGAATCCGCCTTGTTTACTGTTTAGTATTTTGTGTTCGATCAGGTGATCCATAATGTGCCTATGCATTATTTTCTCCATTAACTTCCCAGGCAGTGGGAGTATTGAGATAGGTCTATAGTTGCCCAGATGCTTTCTTTAATGATATAAATATTATTTGCCTATTGAACAAAACCACCATGATATAAGATGTAACACATACAAATCCTTCTGTTTTCATGTAAATTCACTCCTTCATTACTCTTAAATGAAACACCAAATGTGGCTGATACTCACTTAATTGGTGCAGCAGGGTTGCCTCTTTCTAGTGATATAAATATGTATTGCCAGTTGAAAAAGGTTCACCGGATATAAGCGATAACACATGTTCCTATATTAAATCCTACCAATTAACATACCGGATTACATCAAAGGTACTGATTGTCCCAACAGACTGTCATTTCAGGTGTTTCCCCAACCTGTTCTAACTCTCTAAACCGACCACTTAAAGTCGGTCCCATGGTCGGTCGATTTAGAGAGGTTTTACTGTGGTTTGGTTGTTGGAGTTTTACGTCCTGGCAAGATCTAAGGTCATCGTTCGTTTGTTTGTTGTTTGTTTGTTGTTGTTTTACGTCCTGGCAACATGTAAGGTCATATCAGGATGGGTACCGACTTTTGACTGCTCACACTCATGGGGATTTTATAGTGGTGCCCCACTAGGAGACAAGACCAACAGCACCATGACGACCCAATATCCCACTCAGTCGCATTATCCTGACACTGATCTAACCAGTCCTTGCCCTATCCTACTATTGCCAGGCGCAAGGCTAGTAAGCCACAAGTATCATTCTTTAAGCCATTGGTTTGACTTGACCAGGGTTCGAGTCCCACAGTGCTCCAGATCACAGCTATTTATTACACAGCAGAAAATGGGCATGGTCCTCATCGAAACTGTACCATTCAAAGAATAGAACTTAGGCTTTAATCTCACTGTGCGCCTAACACAATGTAGCACAGTCTGTACTGACCTCTCAGGCAAGGAGCCACACAAGACAGGTACACGTGCATAGGCTGAAGCAGCAAGAAGCCTAGATAGTGTAATGGTCAGCAGACTAGCCTCAGAATGGCAATACGTGTGGGTTCGAATCCTTCTCTAGGCACAATATTTTCCCATTTGTATCCACTCCCACCCGCCCCATGAACAGTGGTGTCATGACCAGGATCCTGTACACGCTATATGCTGTATATTTGTTTTTGCATACATGCATTGCTTATATATATATATGTATGTATGTATGTACGCAGATGTTACTAGGATGTAAAACTCCAACAATCAATCACTATGTATGTACGTAATTGAGAACACTAAACAACTTATTGATTAAACCATGTAAAATATTAAAAATTCCAGGGGGATGAGTGTAGTACTAATAATTTGCATTGACATCTCAGGCAAGGAGCCACATAGGCACAGGTAGGCATGGATAGGGTGATTACATCAGGGAGCCTAGATAGTCTAATGGTTGGGATGGATAGGGTGATTACATCAGGGAGCCTAGGTAGTTTAATAGCTGGTATTTTAGCCCGTGAATGACAAAATGAGTGGCTTCGAATCCTACTTTCGTAACAATGATTCCCAATTTCATATCTCCCCAAACGACAATTGGTGGCCTTTAATAAGTTACATTCGGGCCTCATGAAAACCGGCGATAGAATATCGTCGTCTGCTTGCTTTGCGGCGCCCTGCTGTGGGTTCCGCTACCGGTGACCCCTCCCCTTGTGCCGTGTGTCAATAGTGGATTCGCGTGCTCGCATCTGTTCATTGTGGCCCTGTCACACTATGATGTAACGAGCTAACATGAGCCGACGTAGGTGAATTTTGGTCATTACGTTGAGGTATGGCGGGTTATGTAACACGTTCATTAGGCAGACGTTGAGTTATATCGAGAAATGTCAGGTTACGTCAAGTTACGGGAGCACGCATAAAGACCCTATCACACTATGCCATATTGCATCAGCGTATGCCAACGTATGTGATTTTGCGGCAACAACTTGGTATATGCTGGTGTACACTGGTTTATGCTGAGACAAGCTATGGGTACATTTGGCATAAGTAGTATTTTTGAGCATGTTCAAAATTCCTGCCATACGACAGCGTGTGTCACATATGTCGGCATACACTTATGCAGTGTGCCAGGGCCTTAACCAAACTTGGTAGAATTATTGCAATACGTTCGTTTCTCATGTAAATTGCAGTGAGATAAAATACCACTTCCAATGAGATAAAATACCACTTGCTCCATCAAAGAGGATGTGTATTTCCCAACTTTCTTTTCTTTCGGTCGTGTAAGTGAAGTATCTGCAACCCGGCATGCTGGGTCTCAGCTTCAGTGCTTCCTTGGGGGATCAACTGCTACACCACAGATGATTTTGCAACCAGTTTTCTCCATTTTTTCCTCTTTTTCACCATGCTCTTGGTTGGTTGGTTGTTGGAGTTTTACATCCTGACAACATCTGAGGTCATATCACCGACTTGTGACAGTGTGCACTCACAACAACATTATAGTGCTGCCCCACTAGGAAATCAGGCCACCAGCACCATGACCCAATATCCCACTCAGTCGCATTATCCTGTCACTGAGCTAACCAGTCCTTGCCCTATCCTATTAATGCCGAATGCCAGGCTAGGAAGCGACACGTATCAATTTTATAAGTCATTGCTTTGACTCGACCGGGAACCAAACTCATGATCTCCCGCACGCGAGGCCTGCGCTCTGCTTATTTGGCCACCGCGCCCAGTCCATCCTGTTGGAGCTGCCAAACTCCAAGCATGTCCATTCCCTGATGTTGTCTTCCCACTTCTTCCCTTGTCTGCTTTGCCTTCTTCCCCTTTCAAGCCCTTGTATGATGGTACAGCCAACCCTACTGAACGGGAAATGCGGCCATATTTCCCTGTAATAGACGAGATCACTGTTCCGAGTGTGCATGCGCTGAAAACGGCGTTGGCAGCAAAGCAAAGGTGTATAGCCATTGAGTTTGCCGATTATGCGAAGGGCAAAACATTAGTTTTATTCAAAATTAATCAAAATACATCACAATTTGGCACAAACATGGATGAAAGGATGCAATATAATAATATAATGAATATGTTTAAGACACAACTGTCCATAATTAAGCAATTTGAGCTAAGAAACATACAATTTCAGTCACTTTACAGGCTGATGTTTACATCACCATTGATTAGGCATAAGTAATTCTTGTTCTAAATATTAAAATGTCAAATGTGTCAACAAAAACTTGTTTCAAAGAAATATATAACCAATATCTGATGAACCTTACCCATTTTCTATTTCTACATATATCATTAACAATAGGATATAAATAAAAACATGAATAAAATAAGTAAAACTGACTCGGGCTATGGCTCTAACACTAGTCTGAGTTCCCATATTTGTCTAAATCTAAATGCACATGGCATAGAATGTCCTGATTATATTGATGTAAATGCAATGCTGAATAAAAGAGTAATATCTTAATTTATTATATATATTTTCTTAGTTAGTGTTCTATGTTTCAATCAAGAGCTGATATGAGCTGAAACTAGCACATTTCATAACTGCACCCAGGGTCTTAGCATGTGCCATGTGCTTCTCACGGAATTTGTTTTGCTTTGACACATCCCACAATGCACCGTGCCGCTGGAATGGTGATGTAGTCTATATATTGCATATGGGAGGCCCAAACAATATTATTCAACGGGTAATGGGCAAGAAACCTAAAGAAATAAGCACAGCTGGACAATGCATGGAATTACCGGGTAACTACTGACACAATATGGTCTTCTCTGTTTCATAGAACAAAGAAATGCAATCATCTAAAACATGATAAAAGTCCAATTAAAACTCTGGTCACGATGCTTATTAGTAATAATCTGTTTTCCTTCGGATATAATCACTGAAGTTATAATTTTGCAAGACCCTAAAGGTCCTAATAAAGTTTATTATCTACACCGTCTGGAATCCCTGATTGTTCTATCAAAGTGCGGGCTGCATGTTTCTGTAGCCACATAATGACGTGAGATAAATCAGCGCCATTGCTTGTGGCCGGTACACACCTACCGTTTGTGCGCGCACACCTCCCGTTTACGATCGAAAACTGCCCGTTTCGCGCACAAAAATCGCTAGGTGTGCGCCCCCCGCGCACACCTAGCGATTGCGATTCGCGCATAAAACTCAGTTTTTAGGGCTAAAACGGTAGGTGTGCGCTAGCCTTACGATTGCGATTCGCGATTCGAAAAATGAATCGGCCCGTTTTCAGTTTTAAGCGGATCGGGAGTTTTAGTGCGCGAATCGTAAACGGTAGGTGTGTACCGGCCATAAGAGTGGCAGAGGGGAGAACTAACATTGTGGATACGACTAGACTACTTGAACAGTGCGAAGCACTGCCCTCTGGTGGGAGTGGTGAGAACAAATGTTGTGGTCGGCCCTTTTAGATAGGTTTTATTGTATGTATGTAAACATTTCAGCAGTACAGTGCGTGAGGATAATGGCCGCTGAGGCATGGGCGAGCAGGTGGCACCATGTGGGGAGGTCATGAGGTACCAATAGATGACCTAATGAGTAGGTGACTAGGCGATGACTTAGTGGCTGGATCTTCTGGTTTATTATACTCGTATAACAGCTTATACAGCATATATGCATAAATGTATGTACATATGCATATACGTGTATATAGATGCATTTTGTTTGTTTGTTGGTACATTAGTTGTTTAAACACTGGACATTTCAATCGTGGATGATTGATATTCCTAATTCCAATGCTCATTGCTCTATCCTAATAATGGCGAGCACCAGGTTAGCAAGTAAGTGACAAGTATCAATTTGTAAGTCATTGGTTTGATCAGACCTGGGTTCGAACCCACGATTCCACGATCTACCCACACGGGAGACGGACGCTCTAACCCATTCGGCCATCCCATCTGATATATGTATGTATATATGTATATGTGTGTATATGTGTATATGTGTATATATATGTATCTGTGTGTATGTCTGCATATATGCATATATATGTATATATGTATATATGTGCTCTATAATATATTATGGGAATATAAACAAGGACACAAACACGTATCAGTTCACTTCTATACATTAGTTATTGCCTACTATCCAACTGTCATCGGAGGTAGTTCCTGCTTCTGCCACTATGGCGCCACCTGTGAATGATTCTTGGCCACCCTGAGACCAGCTGCGTCTGGTCACTACTGCCTCCAGATATATATGTATATATATGTCATCATCATCATGCTGTCAGTTACGATTCGACAAAGACTGCTTTCATTACTTGACTGCCGCTCTCTGCTGTGAGAGTTGCATCCATGAGTCGGTATTAATGTCTCTCAGCTTCAGACATTTCATGAAAGCTGCCTGAAAAAGTGTTGAAGTGCTGCTGGCTTTTGCAAGTTACCAGCGGCACTCTCTCGGGGAGCAAATAGAGGTTTCACACCGGAAAGAACATGTCAAAACTATTTGTCTCTATATATGTATATATTGTATATATGTTTATATTGTATATATGTATATATTGTATATATGTATATATGTATATATTGTATATATATGTATATATTGTATATATATATATATATGTGTATATGTATATATATGTGTATATATGTATTTACATGTTTATATGTATAATCGGACAGAAGAGGACGCCCACTGTGAGGCTAATTCCACTGCACCCATCTCACCAGGGGGCGCCCATCAGCTGGTTTGATGGATGATTGTGCTTATTTCTGGTGGAGTTTTATCGCGGCCGTGTTCTGCCGGCTCGGAGAGCGGCCACCTCAGGGTCCCCCAGCATGCCCTCGGAGGGAATTAGATGTGTACCGAACATGCACATTGCAGCCGGTTGTCTATGGATGTATGTACACGCCGCATGCACACTATGTAGAATGGTCTAATATACGTGATGTATAATGTATTATGCGAGTGTAGTGGTCTGCACTGACCTCTCAGGCAAGGAGCCGCATAGACAGGTAGGCGTGGGTAGTGTGTTGATATCAGGGAGCCTAGGTTGTGTAATTGTTAGCACACTGGCCCGGAGTGCAAAGAGATGTGGGTTTGGGTCCCGCTCTAGGCGCAATATTTCCCATTTTCATCACCCCCACAACACTGGTTGCCGTGACTAGGATCCTGTACAAGCTATGCGCTGTATAGTTGTTGAACCTACCCTGTGTATGTAAGTGTGTTGCATTGCATGTATGTATGTAATTGTAAGCATTAAAAGACACCCCCACGACACGAGTATGAATATACATAAGGGAATATTACTTATTATTATTATTATTATTATGTTTATACTCCATGAGATGCAACACTGTACCGGTAGTGCTATCTCTGCCCACCTCACCTCCCATGGATGTTGACCAGTGTCAGTCGCGCCAGAGGATTTTATCTATATATATACATATATGTACAGTACAACCCCGTTAAACCAAGATGGGTTAAACAAAACTATCGGTTAATCCAAACTTTTGTCGGCACCTCGGCAAAATACTACCATTTATCATATAAAAAATTGGTTAAACCAAAGTTCCTTAATCCACACTATGGGTTAATCCGAACAAAATTGTTAGGCTCCAGGCCACTTCCGGTATGATTACACCAAACTTTCATGTATGTGGTTATAAGGTCATCTCAGACTTTTTCATTTGATAAATGGTAGTATTTTACCAGGCCACCGAAAGAAGTTTGGATTAACCGATCGTTTGGTTTAACTGAGCTTGCTTTAACTAGGTTATACTGTATAATCAAAGTGTCCACATACATTGTATATTGCATTCATAATGCACCGGCGTTTTTGCCAAAGCCAAGTCAAAATCGAAGCCAAAGCTCGGTTAAACCAATGATCGGTTAATCCAAACAAATGTATAGGGTCCCTTCAAGTTTGATTTAACTGGGTTATACTGTATATACATACACATATGTAGATATATGTATATATATGCATAGGAAGAGGCCAGTCGAAAAACCGTGTAAACGCCAATCAAAGAAAAATTATAATAACATATTTTTACCTGAGGGTAATTTTAATTCTCACTACTTCCACTTCGTTTTGTGATGAAGTGGTTATGGAGCAATGAACAACAAAATATGAATGTAAAATAATTAACTTTTGAATGTTTGACTATAATGTTTATCTCAATATTTTTGATAGGTGTTTATGGTGTGTTGCGCCTGAACTCCTCATATGTATATATAGGATGTATAATTAATTATGCGGATATAAATAGGCGGAGTATTCCTGTATTATTATTATTTGCTATTACATTATTCGCTAAATATATTATGTCCAATCGCTGACCTGCCTGGATTTGCCCCGGGTTGCCTCCGCTAGCGCCGCCAACGCCGTTTCCGTCGGTGCTCGCGCCAGGTCAGTCACTTGCCCATTGGATTTGAAAGATATATGTAGATATAGAAATGTGTGTATAGATATATGTAGATATATGTAGATATATATGAACAGCTCTTTTCCAAAACGTAATAAAGACTGATACAAATAAAAGAGCTTGTGATGCCACTGCCAAGCTTGTGGTTTGTGCTTTGGAAAAGAGCTCTTCATATGTATATGAAGAGCTCTTTAGATGTATGAAGAGCTCTTTTCCAAACCATGAGCTATGAGCTTGGCATTGGCATTACAAGCTCAATTTTTCGATCGATGCTTATCGCATTTTGAAAACATATATGTTGAGACATAATATTACCTCTATAATATCTTGCAAGATTATACAATGCAAACAGGATGGATGATCTTTCCCCCAAAATAAAGCAGGAAGATATTTTAGCCTTTTTGTGGACAGCAGATCTGTATCATTTCATATGGTTTATTGCATCAATTGTACCAATTTACGAAGAATGGTGCTATCGATTTGTATCCAGAATTGTACTTTCATTGGATACAATTAGTATAAATATGAGCCTTTAAATTCATAAGTGTAGGTTTGTTTGTTGTTGGTTTACGTCCTAGCAACATCTAAGGTCATATCAGAACGGGTACTGAGTTGTCACAGTGCACACTCATGGAGACTTCATAGTGCTGCCCCACTGGGAAACCAGGCCACCAGCACCATGACCTGATATCCCACTCAGTCACATTATCCTGACACTGAGCCAACCAGTCGTTGCACTATCCTAATAATCCCATTACCCCCTCCCCCTCCCCATCTCCGCCCCTTCCCCCTTCCCCCTCACCCGTCCCCTTCCCGCCCGTCCACCTCCGCAGCTCCCTCCCCTTCCCTTTCCCCTTCGCCCATCCAGCCTTTCCCCTTCCCCCCTCCATTCCCCTCCCCTTCCCTCCATCCCACCTCTGACCCTCCTCCTCCCCCTTCCCCTCCTCCCTCCCCCTTCCCCTCCCCCTTTTCCTCCGCCTTCCCCTCTTCGCTCCCCCTTCCCCTCCTCTCTGTCCCTCCCCCTGACCCTCCTACCTCCCCTGACCACCCTCCCCCCCCCCCTGACACTCCTCCTCCCCCTGACACTCCTCCCTTTCCCTCCCCCTGACCCTCCTCCCTCCCCTGACCCTCCTCCCTCCCCTGAACTCCTCCCTCCCCCCTGACCCTCCTCCCTTTCCCTCCCCCTGAGCCTCATCCCTCCCCCTGAGCCTCGTCTCTTCCCCTGACCTCTCCCTCCCCATGACCCTCCTCCCTCCACTGATCCTCCTCCCTCCCTTCACCCTCCTCCTTACCCTGCCCCTTCCTCTACCCTTTTCCGATCCCATCCCCCACGTCCCTTCCTCATTCGCCCTCCCCTCACCCCACTACCCCCTCACCCTCCCTCTCCACCTCCCCTCACCATCTCCCCTCTCCCCTCTTCCCCTCTCCCCTCTCCCATCCCCCACACACTCTTCCCTCCCTTTCTCACATCCCCCCTCCTTCCACTTCCTTCCTCTTCCTTCCACCTCTCCCTCTCCTCCCCTCCCCTCCCCTCTCCCTACCCCAATTCACCCTCCCCTACCCTTACCCCCTTCACCCTCCCCTAGCCCTACCCCATTCACCCTCCCCTAACCTTACTCCCTTCATCCTCCCCTACCCCTCCCTCCAAAGTATCAATGTTTAAAGTAATTGGTTTGATTTGACTGGGAACCGAACTCCCCGCGTTTTACCGATTAAGTTTGATATCAATTATTATAGGTATAGATGATGATAGATTACCTTCTGTGCATTTATACTCGCATAATGCGATATGCCTCACATATATCTGGTTTGATGTTGCAAAGCGGTCAGACATTTGATATTGGAAGGCTGGCATTGGGCAGATGTTTGTTGCAAACCAGGCAGACATTTTACATCGGAAGCCAGAAGTTGAATGTTGTAATATGATCAGAATTTAAAAAACATTCAGTGAAATATTCTAATTAATTTCCCCAATCATTAATTATTCTTACAAAAATATGGTTTAAAAGACACCCACACAACTCATTATACATGATGAAAATAATGAAAGTCCAACTTGATGGTCGTATTATTATTGTAATCAATCATCATTGTGTATCCTGTTCTATGGCTGACCCCGCCCCTTATTGGAAAACGGTGGCGCCGCCACCGGCCTAAACCCTAACCAGTGGCGCCGAACACTGTACCTCGCGCACATACCTTGTATATAATACTGCCAAGTGTATGCGATTGTAAGGAGCAGTCCGGTGGTGCCACCTGCCGGATCGCGGGGGAACTATTTAGTATTTTGTAGGTCGCGGGTTCCGTCCGCTTGGGGGAGAAGTGGCGCTTCGTGCCATATCCTGACAGCACTAGTGTGTGTGTGTGCGTGTGTGTGCGAGTGTGCGAGTGTGTGTGTGCGTGTGCGCGTGTGAGTGCGCTCACCGTTGGCGAATATCTAGGTGCTCTGGGATGTATTATGGCTGGTTGGTTGTTGGAGTTTTACGTCCTGGCAACGTATAGGGTCATATCAGGACGGGTACCGACTTGTGACAGTGCGCAATCATGTTGGCTTTATAGTGACAGGCTGCGATTGGCATGGTGTATATATGTTGGTTGGATGGTTGTTGGGAGTTTTACGTCCTGGCAACATATGAGGTCATATCAGGATTGGTACCAACATGTAACAGTGCGCAATCATGGTGACTTTATAGTGACAGGCAGCCATTGGTATGGTCTATATATGTTGGTTGGATGGTTGTTGGGAGTTTTACGTCCGGGCAACATATAAGGGCATATCAGGACGTGTACGCACTCACTGCAACTTTATAGTGCTGCCCACCGCAAAATCAGGACGTCAGCACCATGACCCTGATATCCCACTCAGTCACATTATCATGAGACTGAGCGAACCAGTGGAATTGATTACGCGGGTATGGATAAATAAGAAAACCGTACCTCTGTTGTTTATCTCCTGATGTATTAGATGTCTGGCACTCCGTCACCTTCAGTTGTTCCATAATTCATAGTAATAAATAAGTTTGGTTCCTTACAACTCCTTTATCCTGGTACCGGGTGCGGTGGCCGAGCCGGTAGAGCGCAGGCCTCCCATGTGGGAGGTTGGGAGTTTGGTTCCCGGTAGAGTCAAACTAATGACTTATCAAATTGATACTTTTCGCTTCCTAGCCAGGCGCTCGGCATTAATAGGATAGGGTAAGGACTGGTTAGGTCAGTGTCAGGATAATGTGTCTGAGGGGGATATCAGGTCATGGTGTTGGCAGCTTGATTTCCCAGTCGGGCAGCAGTATAAATACCCCATGAGTGTCCACTGTCCCAAGTCAGTACTCATCCTGATATGATCTTAGATGTTGCGAGGACTTAAAAATCAAACAATCAACCGACCAATCACTCGCACCCCAGTCCTTACCCTCACTCGACCCCCCTCCCTCCGCCCAACAAGCCATTCATCCCCACTGCCTTACCATCACCAGCCCCCCCCCCCCCACACACACACTCATTCATCCAACCGTACCGTCAGCCCCCCTCCACACACACTCCCTAATCCCTACCACCTTACCATCACCCCCTCACACACACCACCCTCATTCCCAGAACATTCCATCACCCCCCCACACACACACCTCCCTCATCCTCAACTTACCATCAGTCCCCCCCCACACCCCACACACAACCCTCATTCCCACAACCTGACCATCCCCCCCCCCCCCACACACACACACCCACCCTCATTCCACAAACCTGACCATCACCCCTCATACCCACAACCTTACCATCAGCCCACCCACACCACACACAACCCCACTCATTCCCACAACCTGACCATCACCCCTCATACCACAAACTTACATCAGCCCCCCCCCCACTCCACACACACCACCCTCATTCCCACAACCTCCCCACCACACACACATATGCACACACACAACTCCAAACCCTGATCCCCACAACCACACAACCCTAGCGCGCCAATAACGGCATGAACTTGTCTGACTACGAACTCTGTGCAGCAGTTCTGCCATCTCAGAAATGACGTATTGTGCCATCTTCAGGTGGGATGAGTCGGTCCTGCATTTTCTAAAGAGGGTGTGCCTCCCTCCGCCCCCCCCCCCTCTTCCCACCGTCTCCACATATCGCCACAGGCGGCGCTGTACAACACAACACAACAGGGGTGACGCCCTGTTGTGCAGTCATAAATCTGTGCTGCTAGTTCCCGCTTTTGCGTAAATATGTGTATGACACGTGATGTCTGCCAGCGTCCTTTGATGGGGGACCGTGGGTTTCTGTTGTTGTCGTCGTTGTTGTTTTCTTGCTCCTTTTTGGGGGGGGGGGGTTCTATTGCGTGTGATCTGGGTGGGATATAACAGTAGCCATCAACAGCAGCGATAAGAGTGGGAAGTAGAAGGAGGAGTAGAGAAAGGAGAAGAGGAAGGAGTATGGGTAGGAACAGGGGTAGGAGTAGGAGCAGCAGGAGCAGGAGGAGGAACAGGGGAGCAGTAGCAGGAACAGGGGTAGGAGTAGCAGGAGGAGTAGGAGTTGGAGGAGGAACAGAGAGCAGGAGTAGGAGTAGGAGCAGGAGTAGGAGGAGTAGGAGCAGAAGCAGGAGTACGACCAGGAGCAGTGGCAGGAGCAGGAATAGGAGCAGGTGTGGGACTAGGAGCAGGAACTGGTGTAGGAATAGGAGTAGGACTAGGAGCAGGAACAGGAGTAGGAGTAGAGGCAGGAGTAGGAGGAGGAGCAGAAGCAGGACTAGGACTGAGAGTAGAAGCAGGACTAGGAGTAGAAGCAGGAGTAGGAGCAGGAGCACACGCAGGAGTAGGATTAAAAGTAGATGCAAGAGTGGGGATAGAAGCAGAAGTAGGAGTAGAGAAGGAGTGTGAACAGAGTACCAGCGTTCAGGAGTAGGGACAGGAGCAGAGGCAGGAGTACAGAGGAAGTGTGAACAGAGTGCCTGTGTTCAGGAGTAGGGACAGGAGCAGAAGCAGGAGTACACAGGAAGTGTGAATAGAGTGCCTGTGTTCAGGAGTAGGGACAGGAGCAGAAGCAGGAAGTGTGAACAGAGTGCCGGCATTCAGGAGTAGGGACAGGAGCAGAAGCAGGAGTACACAGGAAGTGTGAACAGAGTGCTGGCATTCAGGAGTAGGGACAGGAGCATAATCAGTAGTACACAGGAAGTATGAACAGAGTGCCGGCATTCAGGAGTAGGGACAGGAGCAGAAGCAGGGGAACACAGGAAGTATGAATGGAGTGCCGCCATTCAGGAGTAGGGACAGGAGCAGAAGCAGGGGTACACAGGAAGTAAGGACAGAGTGCCGGCGTTCAGGAGTAGGTACAGGAGCAGAGGCAAGAGTACACAGGAAGTGTGAATAGAGTGCCTGTGTTCAGGAGTAGGGACAGGAGCAGAAGCAGAAGTACAGAGAAAGTATGAACAGAGTGCCGGCGTTCAGCAGTAGGGACAGGAGCAGAAGCAGGAGTACACAGGAAGTGTGAACAGAGTACCAGCATTCAGGAGTAGGGACAGGAGCAGAAGCAGTAGTACACAGGAAGTATGAACAGAGTGCCGGCATTCAGGAATAGGGACAGGAGCAGAAGCAGGGGTACACAGGAAGTAAGGACAGAGTGCCGGCGTTCAGGAGTAGGGACAGGAGCAGAAGCAGGAGTACACAGGAAGTGTTTACAGAGTGCTGGCATTCAGGAGTAGGGACAGGAGCAGAAGCAGTAGTACACAGGAAGTATGAACAGAGTGCCGGCATTCAGGAGTAGGGACAGGAGCAGAAGCAGGGGTACACAGGAAGTAAGGACAGAGTGCCGGCGTTCAGGAGTAGGGACAGGAGCAGAGGCAGGAGTACACAGGACGTGTGAACAGAGTGCCTGCTTTCAGGAGTAGGGACAGGAGCAGAGGCAGGAGTGCACAGTAAGTGTGAACAGAGTACCTGCGTTCAGGAGTAGGGACAGGAGCAGAAGCAGGAGTACGCAGGAAGTATGAACACAGTGCCTGCGTTCAGGAGTAGGGACAGGAGTAGAGGCAGGAGTACACAGTAAGTGTGAACAGAGTGCCTGTGTTCAGGAGTAGGGACAGGAGCAGAAGCAGGAGTACACAGGAAGTGTGTACAGAGTGCCGGCGTTCAGGAGAAGGGACAGGAGCAGAAGCAGGAGTACACAGTAAGTGTGAACAGAGTACCGGCGTTCAGCAGTAGGGACAGGAGCAGAAGCAGGAGTACACAGGAAGTATGAACAGAGTGCCTGCTTTCAGGAGTAGGGACAGGAGCAGAAGTAGGAGTACACAGGAAGTATGAATGGAGTGCCGGCATTCAGGAGTAGGGACAGGAGCAGAAGCAGGAGTACACAGGAAGTGTGAACAGAGTGGGCAGCGTTCATTCATCAAGGAGGGACCTGGCGGTGTGCGGTGTGAAATTCAGCTAATGGCACCGTGCAGGTTTGTCTGCGGGTAAACACGCGCCTAATGTTAATACACACGGGCAAGGCGGTCTTCTATACCGGCAACCACACTCAGACAACCGGCTCCGTGGCCTAATCGGTAGAGCGCAGGCCTCGCGTGGAGAAGGTCGGAGTTTGGTTCCCGGTCGAGTAAAACCGATGACTTTAAAATTGATTATTGTTGCTTCTTAGCCTGGCACTCGGCATTAATAGGATAGGGTAGGGACTTGTTAGCTCAATGTCAGGGTAATGTAACCCTGGTTGAGTCAAACTGATGACTTGAAAAATGGATACTTGTCGCTTCCTAGCCATGCGCTCTGCATTATTAGGATAGGTCAAAGACTGGTTGGCTCGGTGTCAGCATATTGTGACTGAGAGGGATATCGGGTCATGGTGCAGGCAGCCTTATTTCCCAGTGGGGCAGCACCATAAGTTTGCCATGAGTGCACACTGTCACAATTGGGTAACCATCCTGCTATGACCTCAGATGTTGCTAGAACGTGACCAACATCAAACGAACCGACACAGACATGAAGGCAGAAACACACACACAAACACAACCATGTACAAACACACTCAGAGTCAGAACCAAGCATGTACCCACAAACGCGCTCAAGATCACTTACTTATTACCACACATGCAAATATACACAAACATGCACAAGCTCAGACAAGCGCAGAAATCTGCAGACAAGTGCAGACAAGCGCAGACAAGCGCAGACAAGCGCAGACAAGCACAGACAAGCACACACTATCGCACACACAATCCACACAATCAACACACAACATACACACACCAACACCTAATCACAACACACATATAAACGCACATACACGCACATACACACTGACACAAACCCACAAAGACAAACAAACACGTACATTATGACACATATACACAAACACAATCAAGCACACAAAAAACATACACTATCACACACATTCGCACACATTCGCACACACACAATCGCACACAATCGCACACAATCAGACACAATCAAACACAATCAAACACAATCAAACACAATCAAACACAATCAAACACAATCAAACACAATCAAACACAATCAAACACAGCCACACACAACATACACACACCAACACCGAAGCACAAAACAGGACTCTAATTGAAAATGAATGAAGACATGATGAATTTCCTAAGTTAAAACCAGACCCGCCTTTGGGAGTGACAAGCGCCTGATTGGTAGCTGGTCTTTTAAGGACACTGAAGCAAACCAAGGCGTAAGAGAAAAAACAACCCAGAAAGCAGAGAAGAATGGCACCAAAGTTGTGTGGAAAGATGGAAAATGTATGCTTTTATATTGGCTCGTGCCGCAATGAATGAGTCAATTGTTAATCTGGCAGTGATTGATGCGTCATGGAATTTCATATTGTCATATTGATTGGATCCATAGAAGACATAACAGGGTATGCATAGCATCGCCTACGTGGGCGCACATTTAGATATGAGGACGAAAATGAAAACTCTCATTTATTTAATGACGCCTCTTCAGTACATTGTTTTTCATCTTCGGCTATTGGACGTCTAATATATGGTCATTCTGACATATTTCTTTGGAGGAAACCCGCTGCCGCCACATAGGCTACTCTTTCCAATAAGCAGCTAGGCATCTTTTATAAGCACTTTCTCACTGACAGGAAGCACATCCCACAGCATTTGATGAACCAGTTGTGGACCACTGGTTGGAATGGAAAATTTAGATATGAGGAGTTCAGGTGCAAAACCTTGTAAACGCCAATCCAAAAATTGAGATAAACATTGTAGTCAAAGGTTATTTGTTTCACATTCCTATTTTGTTGTTTATTGCTGCATAGCCGCGTCGTCATAAGTGAAGTGGAATTAGTGAGAATTAAAATTAACTTCAGGTAAAAATCTGTTATTAAAATTTGTGTTAACTGATTGGCGCTTACAGGGTTTTGCATGTCTGGAAGTGTTCAGGCGCAAAAAAATAACTAATCGATTTTAGTTGCTTTCTGTGTTATGTTTTGCTTTCCAGTTAAAGTATATTGTGTGGCGCATGAAGGCCCGTTTATACTCTTGATGGTGTGTGATGGCGCTAGACGGCGTTAGATGGTGCAACACGGTGCAACACGGTGCAACACGGTGCAAGCCACCACTCCCATTTAGACTTTATCTTGACGCTTGACGGCGTTAGATGGCGCAACACGGCGCAAGCATTGACAAGTTGAACTTTCAAGGTCAGTGCTTCCACATATCGGCAGTTCAGCAAATGATAAGTGGTTCTGACACAAAAGAGTCGCCCGTGTTGCTTTCACATGATGTCAGCATAGGTAATTAGGTCTGTGCACATGCAACTTGGCTGCAGAACTCAATGGCCATGAGCATGAGCAGACAAAATTAAATATCTCTAAACCTGCACCACCTAGAAACAAACTGCTTGGCATGCAAATAGATCAAATGTTTCCCAAACAGATTATATTAAATTTATATGTTTATTCTTCTGTATTTCTTTTAATTTTGAATAAAATTGAAGTTTTGCAATGAGCGTATCAACAAACTCAATTATGAGAGCCTGGAAAATAGGTTGACGTTAGTGACCGTGTGCATCAAAGCATTTAGACTTTCACGGCGACATTCCACTTGTAGCGCTCCCCACCATTTTGCACCCTCACATGGCACTAACCAGCGTAAAGTTGACGGCATCACATGCCATCAAAAGTATAAACAGGCCTTTATATAGGAGATGAGTCAGTTTCTGCAAACAAATGGATTTGAAATGATACCACCCTCAGTTCAAACATGGTTTCATTTCGGCCCGAATGGCATTTGTCAGATGTTGTGCCGAAGCACTTCATATATATGTACATATATGCATAATTGTATATATACATATATATTTACACATATATATATATATATATGCATATACATATGAAGCATTCAGGCGGAAATCCCTGTAACCGCCAATCCGAAAAGGTAGTGTAAATGAACGATTTTTACATGCAAATAACTGTTATGTTCAATAATTCCACTTTTCTTATGATCACATGGTTATGTAGCAATGAACAAAAAAAGTCGGAATATACCAAAATTTACTTGTTGAAGAATTGATTCCAATGTTTATCTCAATTTTTGAATCAGCGTTTATGGCATTATCCATATATCCATATAAATCCCTCTTTTATTAAGCAAAAGTCCTTGCACCAACTGATCCACAGCAAGCAGAGAACCGGTCTACCAGCAGCCAGACCTCTCCACTACACACTCTTTGACGCAGACCCAACCAACCCCAGGCTGCTCAAGCTACCCTCCAACATACCACACCACGCCCTTTACATAAGAACCCCACAACTGTTTCTTCGTTTCTTTGGGTTTTTCATCCTAACAAAATCTAGAGTCATATCTTTTAGTTTTTTATGTGACAAGTTATTTATTCTGTCCATAGCGTATAAGCTACTGTGAGGGTGCTTGTTTTCAAGGCTGGGCATTGGTATTGACGAGTGATGGTGTACACATTTATGGCGACTTTATAGTGCTGCTCCACCGAGAGATCAGGCCGAAGGCACCATGACCTGATATGCCACACAGTCATATTATCCCGATACTGAGGTAACCAGTCCTTGCCCTATCCTAGTAATGGTGAGCGCCAGGTTAGGTTGCGACAAGTATCAATTGTGTAAGTCATTGGTTTGATATGGCCAAGTTTTGAACTCCCGACCTTCCGCACGGGAATTCTGTGTGCTATGGATTCGGCCACAACGCCTGGTCTCATGATGGATGATTTGAACATTTTCCGTTGTGAATATAGCCTATGCTTTCGACATGATGTAAAGCAACTACCAATCAATCAATAAATCATCTTCAGCCTTGTTTACACGGGCGAGTTAAGTCGCTTCATATAAATCGCCTTGCCTAGTTCGCCTCACATTCGCCGTGTAAACGCACCACTGAAGCGGGTTAGGGCTGATTCGCTTCATATGATTCACTTTATGTAAACCACCTAGCGAGGTGGTTTATCTGAAGCGAACTAGCTTAAGCACGTCACACGCATGCGCAGTCAAGACCTCAGTTTGTTTATTTTCCGGTCGATCAAAAGCACATATTATATAATATGGTCTATGAAACTGGTAGCTGTGCACAGATATTTTTTTCATTATTTATTTTTAGGGTTTCACTGCCCAGCAGAAGTTTTGACCGTTCCAAACCAATACGATTCAGTCCATACATATCTAGGTCGAACCCACACTCTCTCGTGGCGACATCGACGGACCCAAACTGGTGCTGGTTAGTCTGGACTTGCTCATGCGCAGATATCGATTTCCGCCTTCAAACTCGGTGCATGTAAACGCGCCACTAATTCACTTCATATAAATCGCTTTGTCTAATTCGCTTTACCATCCCCCGTGTAAACACGGCTATATATGCACTAAGGTTCATCTATACGACATATATATGCCTCCGCGCGAGTGGCGTGATCTGGCCCGCACGGGGGGGGGGGAGGGGGGGGGGGGGCGAGTGCATGCTGGTGACCACCCCCACCCCAGGCAGAGGAGGGTGTGTGTGTGTGTGAAGGACCACTACAGAGCTTATTGCGCGTGATAAAGCGTTTATCACTATCCATATATAAATTGATCATCCGGGTGGTTCACAAAGCGATTACGACCAGATACAGCTGTCGACAAGTGGTCAGAGCCCTGACAGGTGGAGCCGATGTGGCCAAATCTGGAACTACACACCCTAGTCGCTGGTATCAAAGACCATCTAAAGGTAAGACGGCTCACTCAGCCTTTACTGTCTAATCAAAATGATCAAACCCACCACTTGGTGCGCTGGCTTGGTTAAAACGGTGCTATATGATATGTATAAATGCATATATCAATGTGAAAGATGTGTGATGATGGCGATGATGATGATGCTGATGATGATGTGTATTTGTTCATAGCAATTTCGTATTGTGTGTATTCATACTTACCTATCTCATGCATAACATAATTGTATGTGTTTACATGTGAAACACCAACCAGCAGCCGGGCTGATCAAACCCACCACAAGGTGGCACTGCAAAATTTACATTACCATGGGAGAGATACGGTTTTTTGATTGATTGATTGGTGGTTGTTTTACGCCATGTCGGCAGCATAGGCCATATTCACGGTGAGAAATGTTTGTTTTTTGTTCAAACCATCGCTTTTACATGTAAAAGCAGACAGTCAATTATGTGCCAATAGACACTCATTAAATTAGAAAGCTCACAATCATATATTTGTGGTCAAGGGAAACAAATTCCCATAGAAAAAGAAAAGTTGTATTAATAATTGATAGAATCTATTTAGTAAACTATATGAGGTGGTCCAGTCCAGCTGCCCTCAAAAAGGTTAAAATGTTTTCCTGTTTTACCTTAGTAAAAAGGTCATGCATACTATCTGCAGTGTAGAACCGTTGGCACAGGGCCAAAAAATCAACGCAACTTAGTAAAATGTGTTTGAGTGTCAGCAGGGACTGACACCCAATACATTCAGGGGGAGGTTCCCCCTTGAGCAGAAAAGCATGTGTAAGCCACAAGTGGGCAATACGGCAGTGGCTAAGGACCACTTGGTCCTGCCGACCTCCCGCATGAGTCTGTGGTGGCTTTCCCACAGATGGTTCAATTTCTTTAAGTTTATTAATGTTTTCATCCCACTCATGTTGCCATTTGGATTTTATGTGGGTGGCTATTAGTGGTTTCAGATCAGAGTGAGGGATCAAACACGGTTCAAGATCACAATTCAGGGCCTTCTTCGCAGCCCGATCAGCTCGTTCGTTTCCTTGTATGCCGGCATGGCCAGGCACCCAGCACAGGTGGATGTCATACCCATCCGTTGTCAGTTGGTTCATTTTATAAATGACCGTTGCTAGAATAGGGTGATTCATTTTCAGTCCAGCAACAGCCAGGAGGCAAGAGAACGAATCACTGTATATAACATAGTTAGTGTGGTTGGATACCTCGATACACTCTAACATGAGAAGGAGTGCTCGGGCTTCTGCAGTGAAAATCGAGCTCTGATCGGGCAAACGTACACCAAATTTTTCCCCTCGGCAGACTGCTGCAGCAGCCACCCGGCTTTGGTCTTTTGAACCATCAGTGTATATGGAGAGGTGGTCTGCAAACTGGCCTTGAATCTCTGCATGCAGTCCTTGGTACTCGAGTGGATGTATCCCAGACTTCCTCAGTTCCGTGAGTCGGAGGATAACCGATGGCTTTCTCAACGACCACGGGGGATGTTCTGGGACTTTGGCATCCTCCAACATGTCCAAATCCACGCCCAAGGCTGGAGAGATAGGGAGTGAGCGGTCTTAGTATTATAGGGTCTTTGCTGGTATACAGTAGCCGAGGTTCACAATATACTAATAATAGATACAACTGAAGAGTGGTAGTGTCCTTATATATAGGAATGTGCAGTCGCCATCGAGTCACATTGAAATATATTTGTTTAATTGTTAATGGTATTAATTACTCATATGACATCCTGCAGCTTCTTAGTGTTGTTTTTAAAGGTAGTTTTTTGTATTTTTTCTTAGGATGTCGTCCTTCATTTAAGTACTGTCGTTTCTTACTGGTATTTTTCTTTGTCATTCCATCAAGAATAGCCTGGTGATCTGCCTCGCCAGCTGTCGGTTAGAGTGGATTTTTTTTTATAATACAACGCTCCGCCAAAAAAAAAGTGGGAGGGGGTGTGGAATACAAAAAGAGAACCAGGGAATCAATGAAGGAGAGAAACTGTTGTATTCAACCGGAAGCTTTATATGGACTACTTAAAATGGGACCAAAAGGGAGCCATAATTAGCCACGCATCAGATATCTGGGAGCACTTCCGGTTTAATCTCATTAGTATGCAACGCTGAAACGCTCGGGGATAGGTAATATTTACAAGAATGGACGCCGGAGCAGAATGGTTGCAATTGTTTGGTTTCGTCCAGCTATGGATAAGTCTGAATAGACTTATTTTCACCATTAGACAGTTTGTCGATAGAAACCGCAAGCCTACACTTTTACCGACCCAAGGGATTTTTAGCCTCCCACACCACATAGATATGGTATGAGAGCAACTGGCCTTTGATGACGCTGTAAAGTATACACAGTCGTGGAAATCCAAATTTGCAGAGGTGGGGGCATGGGGAATCGAACCACCAACCTTCAGATTAGCAGTCCGACCTATACAAATGTCTGCAAACTGGCCTTGAATCTCTGAGTTCAATGGGCTAACTCTTGACAGTAGTGAAAAGCATTACCAGAACATCAAGGCAGAAGATATCGGACAACCTAATGTGGCTAAAGAAATCAGAGAAGCCCCTGATGCAAAAAGTGCCAGAAATATAGCCAAGAACAAGCTGAAGACACATGGGGAATGGGATAGAAAAAAAAGGAACATCTTATTCAATATAACACTGGCGAAACTTGAGTGCAACCCAGATATAAGGGACATGCTAATGGCCACTAAAGGGAAATACCTCCTGGAAGCAACGCCCATAAAGTACTGGGGCGAGGGAGCCAACCAAGACGGCAGGAATGAATTTGGTAGAATCCTCATGGATGCCCGTGATGGCCCATACTCATGGATGCCCGTGATGGCCCATACTTCAATACACCTTGGCTGAAGAGCTCTCAACAAACAGCTCCCAAAATGCTGCAGTCTTCAAGACCCCAGCCTCCAGCAGCCCACCCAGGGAAGATCCTCCTACTCGGAAACTCCCAATGTGACAAAATAGAGCCAGATAGATTCTCCACAAAGTCAAAACTGGAAAAGGTTCAGATATACACCTTACCCAATGTGACTGAGTGGCTCAAGTCTGATAATGCCAAGAATCACAATGATAACAAATGTGTTGTGATACATCAATTGACAAATGACATCAAACATAAGTCAGAAGTGCAGTGTGTGACTGACATGACTGAGTCTATCACCCAGGCTAAAATATCATATCCCAAGTCCAACATAGTGATATCCCTTGGAACCCTGAGAGAAGATCAACTTAAAGAAAAGATGTACAAAGTCAACTCAATGATCAAGGGTAAATACCAAAACGATCCCAAGATCCAGCTGTGTCACCATGACAACATACAAAGAAATGGCAGAGCCAAGCAGGGCGGATACCACCTAACTGAAAATGGGACTAAACTGCTAGCCTCCAACCTCAGATATGCAGTAGAACCTTGGAGAAGTAAATTCTCCAGCTCAAACAGTAGCTCAGTGGGAAGACCAAGAACACAATATCAAGAACGGTACCAGAATATCATAAGAAACAATAACCATAACTTAGGTAAACGTGACAGGTACGATCATGACTTCCCACCCATTGACACAAATGCTAGGTCTCAAGTAAGCGAGGCTCAAGTTAAAGAGACATTATATCATGCACCCAAATACAACACAATAAGACTATAAAACTGAAACCCTAGTTGGTCAAAATGAAATTAAACCTAGTATATCATAATGCATACCATATAAACTTAGCACATAACATTGCATATTCACAATCTAGTCCTAATGATAACAAAGAAATAATACAAGTAACAACCCAGAACCATATAAAGAATCACCCCCCAAAATTTGACAACTAAACATGGCCATGATCAACAAACGCGTAACATTACATATTGCACTACCCATAGCATCTACTGCTGTGAACATTTGTCATTTGCTAATTAATGACATACAGCCTAACTCAGATAGGCAGAGACTAATAATCTGTCAGACTGAATCTCATTCTACAAACATTTAGTCAAGAGTATTCTTGAACCATTTTAGATTATCTTACTCAGAGAACTTGGATCATCATATACTATTGGATCCTGAGTCTGAACATCATCTCATGAACCCTTACTCAATTGTGTTTGCATTTGTATGAACCCTTGTCTAATGTCATCTTGATTCACTGTATGCTATTGTGACTCATTGTATGTTATCGTAATTATTAACTCATTGCACACGCTTGTAGTCAATTGTATACTACCGTAAAATATTGTAGCCTGAGTTCAATGTATGTGATTGTAGTCATCTATTGTATGTAGATGCTGAACAACTCAACTAGCACCTGCTAGATTACACACCTGGTAACCTGCAAAACCCATTGTGTACACAAGCACCTAGAATATTCTTAAAGCTAATGGTTACAACCACCAACACCAGAAAGTTCCTTTTAGGAAAGTCCATGCAAAACCCACACATGTCTAAAAACAGTACAACCCTCTCAATCCTACCATTTAGTAACATCACAAATGTTGAATTGCACACAACACTTGAAACTGCTGAAAGTTACATTAAGTCCTGCCTAAACGACAACAAATTTCTTAACTATATTAATTTACTGGTGCCTGACAACTTACTAACAAACAACTGCAAATATTATACCTGTGAAGAGCTTTGTAAGATAAACAGGAATAACAAGCCAGAAAACAGTTTCAAACTAATTCATCATAATATCAGGAGTTTAGACCTTCACTTTGGAGAACTTCTAGCATTAATCGCATCACTAGGTGATAACTTAGATCTGATAGCACTCTCTGAAATAGGAACCAAAAACATACTAAATAGAGAAAAGGAACTGAACAAACTTGGATATGAATTTAAACACAAATCACCTAGACTCTCTAGAGGAGGAGTAGGCCTAATATACAAGAATATATATAAAGTAATTGACAGAGATGACCTAATCATCGAGCCCCAACAGATCAATAACCAAAACTTAAAAATAGAAAACATATGGCTTGAAACTAACTTTCCAAATAAAAAGGATGACTACATAATAGGGGTCATCTATAAACACCCAGGCAGTAGTGTTGAATGCCTCAAACACTTCACTGAACAACTTGAAAACAACATGAAGAAAATTAATTTGGAAAACAAAAAGTGCATAATAACAGGGGACCTAAACATTGATGGACTAAAAATAAAACAGAATAACCATGTCAATAACTTCTTTAGAACAGTACTTGAGCAAAACTTCATCCCCACCATCACATTACCAACCAGAATAGTAGACTACCAAATTTCACTTATTGATCATATACTAATAATTGCCAATGTAATAAAAAGTAATCAGAATATATCCACAGGAAATATTTACTGCGATATCACTGACCATCTACCCAACTTTATAACAATTCAATCTCACAACCCCATTAAAAAACAGGACAGACCCATCATTAGAATATTTGGGGAGAAAAACATGGCTAAATTCAAAGACCTTATTGAAACCTCAGACTGGAAAGAATACTACAAAGCAACTGAAGTAAACAAAGCCCTAAACATCTTCTACCAGATTTATAACACAGCATTTAATGCAGCTTTCCCACTAACAAAACTATCAAGACAAAGAGCAAAAGATAAAAGATGGATCACATCAAGCCTTAAAACTTGTATAGCAGTAAAAGATAGATACTTCAAAACATACAAACTCAACCCAACAGCTGAAAACCGAATAAAACACACAAAATATAAGAATATACTAATCACTTTTCTACGATCAGCAGAGGAAGGCTACTATAAAGAACTAGTCAGTAACGAGAAGCAAAACCTTTATACGCTCTGGAAAATCTTTGGAGACATCATCAACCCACATAAAGCAAAAATGAAAAATCAAATTGACAAGCTAATCTATAACAATAAAACAATGACAAACAATGAAAATATCGCCAGCACATTAAATGAACACTTCTGTTCAATTGGTGAAAAACTTGCAGCAAAACACACCAGTAATAGCATAGCACACAAGCAATATCTTAAACACCCAAATTCACATAGTTTTTTTTCTTAGTCCCACCAATGAACAAGAAACCCTAGAAGAAATAAAGAAACTAAATCCTAATAAGTCAAGCGGACATGACAATATCTCGCCAAAAATAATCAAAGAGTGTGACACTCTACTCGCACCATCTATCTCCCACATAATAAACCTATCATTTGCAAATGCTACTGTTCCTGAAAATCTCAAAGTTGCAAAAGTAATACCCATCCATAAGAAAAAGGAGAAATATCTAGTTGATAACTACAGGCCAATCAGCCTACTCAGTACCCTAAACAAATTAATGGAAAAACTAATGTACAAAAGAGTTTACCAATTTCTTAACAAATACAAAATATTATACAAATACCAATTTGGATTTAGAGAGAATCACTCAGCAATAATGGCTCTGACTGAATGAAATCTTAGACAATATACTACAATACCTTGAAAATGGGAAACATGTTGCAGGAGTCTACTTAGACCTGAGCAAAGCATTTGATACCGTAGACCATGACATCTTACTCTCAAAACTTAGGCACAACGGAATTCGAGGCCAGGGACTTAAATGGTTTGAGAGTTACCTAAGCAATAGAAAGCAATTTACATACATAAACGGGTAACGATCCAAGCTAAACTCAATCAGCAATGGTGTCCCCCAAGGTTCTGTCCTGGGACCTCTCCTATATTTGATCTACACAAATGATATAGTCAACTGTACAAAACAAGATGTCAAAACAAGGTTATTTGCAGATGATACCAATGGCTTCATAACCTCAAATTCACCCAAACAACTAAAACATTCAATTAAAACATTCCTTTCAGACATATTTACATGGTGCAATGATAACAAATTAACAGTAAACCTGAACAAAACATGCTACACAATATTTAAAAGCAGAAGTACAACCATTCCTGATTACCTAAACAACATGAAGATAAACAATAACACAATAAAGAGAGTCCCTTCTGTGAAATACCTAGGTATAATTCTAGATGAGAACCTCAACTGGGATGAACATATTGATGACTTAAATAATTCAATAATTAAAACGGCTAACTCATTTAAAATAATCAGACGACAGGTACATGAGGAAAATAAAAAATTACTATACTATGCATAAGTTTACTCCAAAATCCAGTATGGTATAGAGGTGTATGGGAGAGCCAAATCATCAACCCTAAAAAAGATACAGACACAACAAAACAGAGCCTTGAAAATACTGTATAGCAAAGACTATCTCACCCCAACTAAATCACTTCATAAAGACCTGGACTTACTTATGGTAACTTACATTTATAAAATATACATTGCAAAATTTGTTTACAAGCAAAAGAATGGCCTCCTCCCTGAAATATTTGATAATCTCTTCAAAGAAAACAATCAGGTCCATTCCCATAACACACGACAGATAAATAACATACATCACAAACACACTAGAAACAAATATGGCAAAATAACAACTGAAAACCAAGGACCCAATATCTGGAACTCAATACCAGTAGAGATTAGAAACCTTCAAACTTTGAAAAACTTCTGTAAAAAACTAAAGATCAGCTATCTCAATGCATACTAAATCGATTACCAGTAAAGAATATATATAATACCCCTATTAACATACATGCAAAATAACTACTGATACTGCATGTAAGTACATGAATCCATGACACAATATCCATATAATATTCCTATCATTACTTTGTTTCTTACTAACTGTGAAGAGACGCATCAGTAGCTCATCATAATCATTAGTTAAAAATGTAGCTTAGGTTTAATAATTTGTTATTGTCATCACTTATTCATTCACATCATGGAGACCAGCTAGATAAGCATCGCTTTTCTGGGATCCTTTCTGTCTGTAAGGAATTTGTATGCATTTATTGTATCACCTCAATTTATTGTAAACATACCTTGCAGAGAGTTAAAATAAAAGAATTGAATTGAATTGAAAAAGACACTCTAACCACTCCGCCACAGAAAACGCCATTTGTTTCATATTATCGCTGTTAATTACTACTACTGGGTACTGGGGATGGTTTAAAATATATCATTCAGAAGGGTATAAGTATGTGAGGTAGTTTTCTTTTATTAGGGGTGTGTACTGTATAGAGTGATGGGTGTGGTTCACGTTACAGCATGGGCTACTCTCCCCGGTAATGTGTATTTCTCTTCTAGTTTCGAGCATGCAAATATTAGCCTGTTTCTGCATGTCTATTGTAGGATGTCTGTTTTCTAGGCCCAGGCATAGTTTCAAAGCTCTATTTTGTTGTCTTTGTAATTTCATTAGCGCTTGTTTGTTCCCACCCATGTAAATTACATCCCCATAGTCAACGTATGGTAATATCATTGATTAGTAAATGGGTCCTTTTCATGGTGAATGGGACCAAAGTGTGACATGAAGGTCAAAAATGAATATTGTGTATTTTCCTAATAATATCCCTCCAAAGTGTAAGAATCATCATCATCATCATCATGCTGTCGGTTGCGATGCGACAAAGACTGCTTTCATTACTTGACTGCCGCTCTCCATTTAGCTCTCTGCTGTGAGAGTTGCATCCATGAGTCGGTCTTAATGTGTTTCATATTTCATGAAAGCTGCCTGCAAAAGTGTTGAAGTGCTGCTGGCTTTTGCAAGTAACCAGAGGCACTCTCTCGGGGAGAAAATAGAGGTTTCACACCAGCAAGAACATGTCAAGACAGGTGCAAAACTATTCGTCCCTGCAGTGGCTGGTCAGGAGATGTTGGGAGTTCCATACATCAACCGCCCTTAAAGTGTAAGAATACCAGTTCTATAAAGAAAATACCTCCTCTACTCTATCTTTTCATAATTGTTCTTAACCTTTACATACTGGAAAGTACATTAGCCCCATTTACCATGAAACGACCCAAATCCGGATAGCCATGTTCTTCACCATATCTGTTCTTATCTTACTGAATAACCATAGTTTGCAATTTATCTTTTGTATGATATCATAATAGCAAAGATTGTAATTCAAATGTTCATTTAATCTAAGTCCATAGTCCATAGTAGTGGTGTGTGCTATACACAGTACAGAACACACTACCCTCTTCGCAATTTGTACGATAGCTCGTCAGCTGGAAGAATACTGCCCTGGCACTGATAAAATGTACGTGAGAAGTTCAGGCGCCAAACCCCATAAACGGCAATCCCAAAGTTGAAATAAACATCAGATTCAAACCTCCAAAAAGTTAGTTTTTTTTAATATTTGTATTTTGTTGTTAATTGCTCCATAACCATGTGATCATAAGAAAAGTGGAATTAGTGAGAATTAAAATTATTTTCAGGTAAAAATCTTTTATTTAAACTATATATTTGGATCGGCGTTCATGAGGATTTGCTCCTGAACTCTTCATATTGAGAAGGGTAAACACATTTACCCCTCCTCAACCAAAATTATATGTTACTTCAGATGACACATCCCAAACCAAATTAACACACATGTTCGAAGCCTAGTCGAGTCAAACCAATGACTTAACAATTTATACTTGTCACATTCCTGATATGAACTTAGATGTTGCCAGGATGTAAAACTCCACCAACCAACCAGATACTTGTCACTGGCGTTCGGTGTTAATAGCAAAGGGCAAGTACTTGTTGGCTCAGTGTCAGGATAATGCGATTGGGTTGGATATTAATCAGGTCATGGTGCTGGCGGTCTGGTCTCCCAGTGGGACAGCATTATGAAGTTGCAATGAGTGTGCACTGTCACAAGTTTGGTATCCTTCCTGATATGACCTTAGATGTTGCCAGGACATAACACCCCAATAACCAACCATCCAAACCAAATTTGCGCGGCAAGATGGCAGACAGCCCAGGAACAAGGGAATGCCGAGTATCATTGGTTGACAGGAACTGAGCCATCGCCATCAATCAAAATTATGGAATAATTTATTTCAGAATTAAATTTCACATTCGGTTATTTCACCACCACCCCCTTCCTCCACTAACAAAAAGAACATCTCAGTATTCTTTACGTGGAACCGGAGCCGGACAGAGCTCAGGCGGTAGAGTGTCCACCTGAGAAGGCGTCGGTCATCCTATCGATCCTGCTCAGTGGACACATTTTCAATTTAGGCTATTTCTGTTCTAACCAGTGGTCATCAACTGGTTCATCAAAGGTTTTGGTATGAGCTACCCTGTCTGTGGAAAAAATATATAAAAGACCCCTTGATGCTTATCGGAAAGAGTAGCCTATGTGCTGACAGCGGGTTTCCTCCAAAGAAATATGTTTAAGAATGACCATATGTTTGACATCCAATAGCCGATGATAAAAATCAATGTGCTCTACAGGCATCGTTAAATAAAAGAAACTGTCCTTCCTTTACTTGGAGAAATTGCAAGCTATGCCTCACATCGGTCCAAGCTTGGCAACATCAGATATTTATGGGGAGGAGAAGCGGAAAATAGTTAATGCCTCAACCAGTCGGTGACTGATGCCTTGAAATATGACTTCCTTCCCAGTGGTACTGGATCCGTGTTTTATTCGGGGAACCCATCCCAAAGACAGATTTTCGATTTAGGCTTCTAGAGCATGATGGTGAGAAAAAGTGGCTTCATTAGTTGGCCCATATGTGTGGTTGTCATAATACGTTAATTCACCCTATTCATGTGTGACCTAATTAGGCATCAGAACGAGTCTGAGTAAGCGTCTGTATTGGAAATGGCCATAAGACACTAGTGTGTGCTGATGTGTATGAACTACTACAGCAATTAAAGGATTACAATTTGAAGATATTCACTTTTGAAACTATCATATTCATTTTTGCATACCTTTTTTCTATTTATTGGTCAATAGTCATGAAGATTGAGTGATGATCAGATGCATTTCAGTAGGCAATGTCAACAAAGTCACTCACCTTGGCTGCCAATGCTTTCTTAAATTCAAAATTGCATAACTTTCTTAATATAGATATATTAAAAAAATATATTTTGACCCTTTTAAAGCTTTTATTAATTTGTAATTACTAAGACTAGTTGTTCAACTGTGTTGCACAGATAACTACACTGACAGTGGTGCATTACATGAAACGGCCTACATGATAGCACCATAACTATGCAGACTTGAAGTTGACAGTCACATTCCAGTTAAAGAATGGGAAAAATCACCATGCAAGGGTCACCCAATCTTTGTGAAAATTGGCCAATATATAGAAAACAGGTATGCAAAGGGGACTGGAGGCGGGCCGATCGATTTCGATCGATTTCGAGAGGTTTTGGTCGACAAAAATGTATTCACATCACTTTTCATACAGCCGCGCCTCACAGACGCGTAAGTGCCCTCGGTCTGGTTTCAAGATGGCCACGGCATGAATAGGGTGAATAGCATCAGACGCGGTGGCCTAATCGGTGATGTAACCAGACACGTTATTGGTCGAGTGAGCCAGACGCCCACTTCCCGTTTGGCTGTTGATCAGCGTTGATGGGATTCGAATCTGAGTTTGTATCTCGCCCGAGACAAATCAATGACATTGAAAGTCATACTTGTTGATACCTAGACTTACATGCAGCATTATTAGGATCGGCCAAGCAGCAGTGAAATGAGCAAGACTAATTGCCAGTGATTCGATTTGTCTCCAGTTAATCGGCAGATGTAACAGAAAACCGCGCTAGTTCTCATGTACGCCGCTTTCAAGGGTCGTGTTCGATTAACACGACCCGGGCGACTCGGGTCACCCGAGTTGCTAGAATTTCAAATCGAACACCGCGAGTGGACTCGACAAAAACATGGTTTGTTTGTTTGTTGTTGTCTTACGTCCTAGCAACATGTAAGGTCATATCAGGACGGGTACCGACTTGTGACAGTGTCAGTGCGCACTCATTGCCAATTTATAGAGCTGCCCCATTGGGAGACCATGCTGCCAACACCATGACCTGATATCCCATTCAGTCACATTATCCTGACATCTGTGGGAAAGCCACCACAGACTCATGCGGGAGGTCGGCGGGACCAAGTGGTCCTTAGCCGCTGCCGTATTGGCCACTCGTGGCTTACACATGCTTTTCTGCTCAAGTGGGAACCTCCCCCTGAATGTATTGGGTGTCAGTCCCCGCTGACACTCAAACACATTTGACTAAGTTGTGTTGATTTGTTGGCCCTGCGCCAACAGTTCTACACTGCAGACAGTATGCATGACCTTTTTACTAAGGTAAAACAGGAAAACATTTTAGCCTTTTTGAGGGCAGCTGGACTGTACCACCTCATATAGTTTACTAAATAGATTCTATCAATTATTAATCAAACTTTTCTTTTTCTATGGGAATTTGTTTCCCTTGACCACAAATATATGATTGTGAGCTTTCTAATTTAATGAGTGTCTATTGGCACATAATTGATTGTCTGCTTTCACATGTAGAAACGATGGTTTGAACAAAAAACAAACATTTCTCACCGTGAATATGGCCTATGCTGCCGACACGGCGTAAAGCAACCACCAATCAATCAATCAATCAATATCCTGACACTGAGCCAACCAGTCCTTGCCCTATCCTAATAATGATGAGCGCCTGGCTAGGAAGCGACAAGTATCAATTTTTAAGTCATCGGTTTGACTTGACCAGGGTTCGAACCCACAATCCCATGGTCTACCAACACGGGTGATGGACGCTCTAACTCATTCAGCAAATCCCGTCTGGTCGAGATATGCCATGTGAAAAAGTCCCAACCCCAGTAACCCACGTCTTTGCTGGGGGTGGCTAGCGATGATGTCACATTTGTGCTGGTACCGTCCTGTAGGATAACAGCTACCAGTACCAGTCCTACATGTGTTTTTTTGGTAATAACGCACATTAATGAAATGGAAATATAACTAAACTATGTAATCATAAAATACGTTATATCCTATTTTGCTGTAGTTATATTGGGTATTAATAAAGAAAAACAGGTTTTGGATTAAGCCACCATTTTTTCCACTCCGAGCATGGAGAAGCGTGTTAATGTCTTCAACCCAAGTTTCTAGGTTGTGCGCATGCGCCAAAAAGTGACTCGGGTGACCCCAGTTGGTTAATCGAATACGCTCAAGGGGGATGTACAAAGGGAGGGTGGGACTAACCAAGCTCTGAAAATCAGAGCCGATAGATGAAATCCAAAATGGTCTGACAGCCTAAATTTCTCCATAATTTGGCCGGTTATATATTAATTAAATCTTGCTACGATTCAGTTTTCAAAGCTGACAGACAGTACACTAGAGAAATCTATAGTTGCAAAATATTATATAATTAACTGGCGATGTTGTTAATGATATACTTAGCAATTATCTTGTTGACACTTCGATTCATTAATTAGGCAAAGGATAGTTCAATGGTTTTATGCTATATTCCAGTGTTTCATGCTCCTATCCTGATAATGCCGAATACCAGGCAAGAGAGTGACAACAAAATAAGCCTTGTCAATCTGTACTTTTATCTCAATTGGGGTATTGAACCCATGCGAAACAGATATTCTCATTTAGAAATTCAATTCATTTTAGCCAGATATCCTGGTGTGATACCATTTTGTGTTTGTTACATTAAATAATTAAGCATGGGAATTCGCAATCGCAGAGAGTCACCCTTCATCATTCCACTACTACTTCTCCTCTCCTGGTAATGCGAAGCGGCAGGATAGGTAGCGGAAAGTATGCATCTTCAAGTCATCCTTTTCACTCTGGCGAGGTTTGAACCTAAATTGAAATCCCACCAATTGCCAAACAGGAACCACGAGAACACAACCAGGTGGCTGATAGCTATGTTGACACTCAAGTGGCTGATAGCTATGTTGACACTCAAGTGGATAATAGCTATGTTGACACTAAATGGCTGCTGATAGCTATGTTGATACTCAAGTGGCTGATAGCTATGTTAACATTCAAGTGGCTGATAGTTATGTTGACACTCAAGTGGCTGATAGCTATATTGACACTCAAGTGGCTGATAGCTATGATGACACTCAATTGGCTGCTGATAGCAATGTTGATACTAAAGTGGCTGATAGCTATGTTAAAACTCAAGTGGCTGATAGTTATGTTGACACTCAAGTGGCTGATAGGTGTGTTGACACTCAAGTGGCTGAGAGTTATGTTGACACTCAAGTGGCTGATAGGTATGTTGACACTCAAGTGGCTGATAGATATGTTGACACCCAAGTGGCTGATCGGTATGTTGACACTCAAGTGGCTGATATGTATGTTGACACTCAAGTGGGTGATAGCTATGTTGAGACACAAGTGGATGATAGCTATGTTGACACTTAAGTGGCTGATCGTTATGTTGACACGTAGGTGGCTGATAACTATGTTGACACTCAAGTGGCTCATAGCTATGTTGACACTCAAGTGGCTCATAGCTATGTTGACACCCAAGCGGCTAATAGCTATGTTGACACTCAAGTGGCTGATAGATATGTTGACACTCAAGTGGCTGATAGATATGTTGACACTCAAGCGGCTGATAACTATGTTGACACTCAAGAGGCTGATAGCTATGTTGACACTGAAGTGGCTGATAGCTATGGTGACACTCCAGTGGCTGATAGCTATGATGACACTCCAGTGGCTGATAGCTATGTTGACACTCACGTGACTGATACCTATGTTGACACCCAAGTGGCTGATAGCTATGTTGACACTCAAGTGGCTGATACCTATGTTGACACCCAAGTGGATGATAGATATGTTGACACTCAAGTGGCTGATAGCTATGGTGACACTCCAGTGGCTGATAGCTATGTTGACACACACGTGGCTGATAGCTATGTTGACACTCAAGTGGCTGATAGCTATGGTGACACTCAAGTGGCGGATAGCTATGGTGACACTCCAGTGGCTGATAGCTATGCTGACACTCAAGTGGCTGATAGCTATGTTGACACTCAAGAGGCTGATAGCTATATTGACACTCAAGTGGATGATACCTATGTTGACACTTAAGTGGCTGAGAGATATGTTGACACTCAAGTGGATGATACCTATGTTGACACTCAAGTGGCTGATAGCTATGTTGACACTCAAGTGGCTGATAGCTATGTTGACACTCAAGAGGCTGATAGCTAGGTTGACACTCAAGTGGCTGATAGCTAGGTTGAGACTCAAGTGGCTGATAGCTATGTTGACACTCAAGTGGATGATACCTATGTTGACACTCAAGTGGCTGATGTTTACACTAAAGTCTGGGCCGGGGTGTTGTATGAGAAGGCGGAACTAGAGAAGGAGCTTGGAACTTTTCTCTACACATGTGAAACTGTGGAATTTAGGCATATTTAAAGGCTGTTCAAGGCTATTTAAAGGCTGTTGTTCTAACTCAACTTCAGTATTCAAGACTCTTTTCGTTTGGATTACAGAAAAAAAGAAACAATTTCGAATGGCAAGTTCAGACTAATTTAGATCAGTGTGGACAGTTTAATGGTTTTCAACTCTCCTCATGACGACTTTATTTTGCTTCCTTGTTGGGGATTTATGTCATAGCAACACATATAGTAATATCAGAACAGATACCGACATGTGACAGTGCGCACTCTTTGCGACGTAATAGTGCTGCCCATCAGGGATACCGAGTCACATGGTAGCATGGTCCCCATATCCCACTCAGTCGCATTATCCTGATGCTGAGCTAACCAGTCATTGCCATATCCTAGTGATGCTGAGCCAGGCTAGGAAGCAAAATGTATCAATCTTGTACGTCATCTTGTTAGTTTGACTCGGTCGGGATTCGATATCTCGACCTTCCGCACGGGAAGTCTGCACTCTATCAATTCAGCCACTAAGTTTCATGGTGCTTCCCCAAATCGGATAGTATCTCTCCCGCAACATGCATGATCCAATATCCTACTCAGTCATATTATCCTGCGAATGCGCAAGCCAAGTATTTACTTTTTATTTCTATTGACATTTTACGTATGTACCATCCCTGAAATGGTTGGAAATAGCATCTCAGATTGCATAGATTTCAAAATGTTCTCCCTAATATGCTCTTCTTCTCTGTTTGAAGAGGTGCCGCCAGGAATGTAGCCGTCTTCTTGCACGAGTAAACTATCAGCTCCGAATGTCGTCTGCTTGGCAGAACGCGCGTTAATATTCTGCTTCGGGAAAGTCACAAATCAAACGCTCAACAGTTGACAAAGGCAGACGTTGAATTGAAAGCAAACGAACACACACACACGCGCCCACAAAAACTCGAGAGGAGGCAGTCATTTCCGCCCATGTTCGACCACAGAAACATTCGAAAGTGAAGATGTCAGAAATTGTGTTTCCCTGAAGCTATCAGCTGTCAACTTCCGGATGAAGTCAGTTTGGAGTTTTTTAAATTAGTTTTTTAATCTTTGTTTTTGTTTGTTTCTTCTTTAAAGAACAGGAATTGCGTCAGGGCTTGGCGATCCGGATCGGAGTTCCGTCTGTGGGTGTGTGGGTGTGGGTGTGGGGGGGGGGACTAGGGAGGATACTAATTCTACAAATTCTATGCGATTTTCCTTATGGGGGAGGGTGGGGTAGTCCGTATTCCGTTGCTGTACTAATTTGACAAATTCTTTGAGATTGTCAGTGTGGAGAGGGGGGGCGAGGGTGGGGGGTGTCTCCCGTTTTAGTAGCTCGTGAGATTCGAACCCTGGTCTTAAAAATTGACACTTGTCGTTTCCTAGCCTTATTAGGATAGGGCAAGGACTGGCTAGCTCAGTATCAGAACAATGTGACTGAGTGTGATATCAGGTCATGGTGATGACAGCCTGGTATCACAGTGTGGCAGCACTATAAAGTCACCTTGCACGCGCACTATCACAAGTCGGTACTTGTTGCCAGGACGTAAAACTCCAACAACCAACCAGTGAGGTCAGTGACGTCAGGTTCGCTTATTACATCGGGATGGGGTTTGTGGAGGTGGAATTCGGGGGAGACATAAGGTGGGTGTGGGGGATGGGGTGGGGTGGGGTGGGGTGGGGTGGGCTGGGGTGGGGATCTTGGTGGTGGACGGGGTGGGGGGTGTTCGGAGGGGGTGTCGGGGGTGAGTGACGATTTAGCCGAATAGGAGTGACGGGAGGGGGTGCTCTCGTGAACCAAAAGGTTAGGTAGGATGTGGGCATGTTCAAGTGTCATTATCTGGGAGTCCCTGTAAGGAAGACTAGGTCATGTGATATTGTCATGTGACCTAGTGACGGATTGCTGACAGGAACATGGGAGAAAGATTTGTTTGTGTTTGTCCAACCACCCAAACACCAAAACAACAAACACAACCAAACCACACCCACAAAACACAACAACAAAACAACCAAAACACACCCAACAAAAACACCCCCACCAACCCACCACCCAACTTTGTTTGGTGTTTGATGTCCTAGCAACGTCTAAGGTTATATCAGGATGGGTACCGACTTGTGACAGTGCGGACTCATGACGACTTTATAGTGCTGCCCCACTGGGAGACCAGGCCGCCATCATCCTGACCTAATATCCCACTCAGTCACATTATCCTGACACTGAGTCAACCAGTCCTTGCTCTATCCGAATAATGTAGTGCGCCTGGCTAGGAACTGAGAAGTATCAATCTGTAAGTAATTGGTTTGACTCGACCAGGGTTTGAATCCACAAACCCATGGGTTCAGATCCCCAGATGTCCCAAAATAGGAGTCCAACCATCCCGTCTGGTCTTGGGGGAGAAGGAAGAATGACTGAGAAAAGGAGGTGGTCATTCAGAAGAATACAATGTTTATTGGAGAAACAAAATAACTTTGGTCAACCCACAGAATGTGTCTGTCGATGAACATGTCTTGGTCTCATCATATCTTTTTCTACCATGTGTGTTTCCTCGAAGAGCAGTCTGTAGGTTATCTGTTTATCAGCTCCCTTGTGCAAGATGTTGCATTACATATTATTTGTTTATGAGGGTCATTGGGAATCCAACAATTTCTAGTATTGTCAATAGGTTAATTTATCTTTATCGACAGTGTTTGAAAATTGTAAACAGGTAAATACAAATGGTTTAATGTATTATATTATGTTAGATCCCCTTGCCACCCTTCTCGGTGCGGTGGCCGAATCGGTTGAGCGCAGGCCTCGCGTACGGGAGATCGAGAGTTCGGCTCCCGATCGAGTCAAATCAATTACTTATAAAATTGATACCTGCCACTTCCTAGACTGGCTCTCGGCAGTCCCTCAGCCGTCCCACATAGCAGTCATAAATTGTACATATCTTTTACATGATATATATCAATGTCCTCATAGGAACAGATTTATTCGAGTTGCCTTCAATTGTGTTGCTCACACAATTAAAACTTTAAAAAAAAACATTTTCGGATACAAATGATATATTCATACCCTAAAATGAACGCATAATATAACAATTACTGACAAATCTGCCATCAATCCTTAAATAACTGCCTGACGTTACTTAACTGAGAATTTCATGGGGAGTTAATATATAATTTTAAGAGGCAGTTTCTACTTAAAGTTGCATAGTCCGATGGTTTAGAATTTCTATATTTCTTCTGAGATAAATATATTAGATCGATCACTAGTATCTACTATATATTAGCTCAAAGTTACCTTTATTTTAAATGGTAAACTTTTGAGATATTTTATGTGCAAACATTGGAAAATTAGTTTTGGCAAGCTTACCGAAACTCTGACACCACTGACTTCTGCAGTAAGAGGTTTTGTTAAATTGACTCAGTATTGCCTTCTACGTAGAAACAAATGCTTAATAAGTGCAACAGTATCTAAGTTAGATATGTCAAATTAAATCTAGATAATTGGTTTGGTTTTGAAAATTTGATATTTCATCGGACTATGCAGCTTTAAGAGAGGAGACACGGATCCAGGGCGGCTAGACACACTCCTGTATAACTAGACATGATGTAGGCCATCTGTTTGTAACAGGTCCCACGACACCAGTAACTGCGTGAAGCTGATTTTACACAGTCAGGTTCCCACTAAAAGCCACCACACCTCATCACGTTCTCCACTTAACCTGGTTAACATCGAAGCCAAATGACCTTGACATTTGACCTTCTGCCTACCGGGCACCGTGGCGGAATCTGTACAGCAAGGGCCTCGCGTGCAAAAGGTCGGAAGTTCGGTTCCCGGTCGAGTCAAACCGATGACTTATAAAATTGATACTTTTCGCTTACTAGCCTGGCGCTCAGCACTAATACGATACAGCAAGGAGGGGTTAGGATAATGTCAGTGTCAGTGTCAGGATAATGTGACTGAGTTGAATATCAGATCATGGTGCCGGCGGACTTATTTCCCATTGGGGCAGTACTATAAAATCACCATGACTGCGCATTGTCACAAGTCGATGCCCGTCTTGGTGTGACCTTAAATGTTGCCAGGACGTAAAACTCCAACAAGTGACCAACCACCTACAATCCTGTATAAGTAGGCATGATGTACCCCATCTGTTTGCATCAGGTCCCAAGACACCAGTAACTGCGTGAAGCGGACTTTACACAGTCAGGTTCCCGCTAAAAGCCGCCACACCTCATCATGGCGTCCACTTAACCTGGTTAACATCGAGGTCAAATTACCTTGACATTTGACCTTCTGCTACCCGGCAGCGTGGGCGAATCGGTAGAGCCCGGGCCTCGGGTGCAGAATTCGGGAGTTTGGTTCCCGGATGAGTCGAAGCGATGACTTATAAAATTGATACTTGTCACTACTTACCAGCTTGCCGCTCGGCATTGTTAGGATATGGCAAGGACTGGTTAGCTCAGTGTCAGGATAATGTGACTGAGTGGGATATCAGGTCACGGTTCCAGTAGCCTGATTTCCCAGTGGGGCAGTACTATAAAGTCGAAATGAGTGTACAATGTCAGAAGTCGATGCCCGTCCTGATATTACCTTAGATGTTGTCAGGAGGTAAAGCTCCAACAACCAACCAACCTTCTGCAATTTCCGGTCATTATTCTGCTCCCAACTTGAGTTCTACGCTACTGGGGTGTGTCCTATTTGAACACATGACCTCGAGAAATGTGTGTGTTGTTGATGTTTGACTTCCTGGCAACATCTAAGGTCATATCAGGACGGGGACTGGAGAAATGGTCTAGCCAATGATACCCTCGTCTCTTTTTTTTTTTTAATGTTGCTAAAGTGAATTGATAGCATTCTATCATACTAAAAGGAGCGAGATGTCTCAATGAGTTGACCACCAGTTTCCTGTACTGGCAGGTTGTGGAGTTCGAACCCTGGCCGAGTCAAAACGATAATTAAAAAAGTGGTTCTCGTCGTTACCTATCCCGACGTTCAGCTTTACTAGGATAGGGCACGGCGCAGTAGATACAATGAAGAACACCAGTTTGTGTGCGATTGGAATTTCTCCTACTTAATCAATAAATATAACAACCAAGTTAGTTAACTGAGGAAAACAAGCATATATTTGAAAGTGTGCTTGTGATTCCAGTGAAAGCTTCTAATTAAATTGATAAAAGTATACAAGCCTTTCGAAGCCAAAACACTTACCCACATTTCATCTGTACATATCCAACTTAGACAATGGTGATACTGAGCAGGGACACTAGTTAACCTATCGGTTAAGACGATGGCCCCGGAATGGCAGAAGTGTAGACAGAAGTTTCTTTTAAGCCCCTGTCACACATCACCGGATTGGAGGAAATGGAAAGAAACCAAACAAAGTCCGTTGATAGTCTGGTTTGTGTCTGTACAAGATTTGAACATGCACACAACTTGGAACGGATGTTGCCGGATTGATGTCTATGTGTCTTGTCCGGTTTGAGTCCGCTTAGTCCGCTTACTGTATGTTGGCTATCCGTTCATGTCCGTCTCACGTCCGTTTCATGCCCGTTTCATGTCCGTTTCAAGTATGTTCGTCCAGCAGCCTTTGACCCGATATCGCAACATTTTGACACATTTTAATACATGTTGATACTTATGACGCCCGGACTAGACAATTCTGTCCGTCGCTCAATCTGGTGATGTGTGACAGGGGCTTTAGGCACAACACCCACAAAAACAACAATGTCATTGGTGCTGTGACCAGGACTTTGGACATGTTGCACTCTGTATAGGTTTTTTTTTAAAATCTTCTGCGTGTACGTACTGTCACTGTGCTACCTTGATATTTACATTTCTAAGTATGAGACTTATACTTCTAATGAGCTGCCTGTAGTAAGATGGACTGACCTCCCCAGGTGAAATGCCACGCATGGTTGGGTGGAGTTTTATGTCCTGACAACATCTAAGGTTATATCAGGACGGGTACCGACTTGCGACAGTGCACACATATGGTGACTTTATAGTGCTGTCCCACTGGGAGACAAGGCCAGCTGCAACATGACCTGATATCCCACATAGTCACATTATCCTGACACTGAGCCAACCAATACTTGCCCTATCCTAATAATGCTGAGCCCCTAACTATTGATTTCTAAGTCATTTGTATTTGAACCTGTGGGTTCGAATCTCACGATCTACTAAAACGGGAGACGAACACTCAACTCATTTGGCCATCCCTTGTGGTCCTGTAAGTATCAGACTTATAATTCTAATGACATGAATGAGGTACCGACTTACCCAGGTGAAATACCACATACCCAGGCAATTGCATTGGGGAGCCAAGACAACCTAATGCTTGAATTGTAGAAGTGTAGGTTCGAGTGCGAGCAGCATCAATCTCCCAGAAGACATGTGATTTCCGGCATTTTGTCAGACAGTAATGGCGCCAATTAGCAACCGATAAATTAATCAACATTTCACGCGACAAGCGATCCTTGCTGTTTCGCCAATAACCCCTTGCTCGAGAACACCGATTAGTTTTACATATATCACCAGTATAAGCCAATCGGAAAGCTCCATTTATCTTCATTGATTGGAGCTGTCAAGACAGCCAATCATGTCTGCGGAGCTTCACAGCTTTAGAGATTGGACATCTCTATGGTTACTGGAAAGCGGCCAATCAGAAAGGTACTTAAACCGGAAGTCCGTGGTGGGCCAACAATTCTTTTTTTCTGTTGACGCTTTCTAGAATGCCTAAGCACATACATAGCACTGGTCAAAAAAACAACAAAATAAAATTCAGAAAGGGAAAGAAGGTGGTGGTGAAGGATAGAGCATTTAGAATTGAAGTGAATATTCATGAGGGTTTCTTTGTGTGTTTTTTAATATTTGTGCAGCAAATCTGGAGATTTATTTTTTGCGAACCAGCAGTTTTCATGTGATGGTTCTTATATTCCATAATATTAAAGCAGCATAGTCCGATGAAGCGTGAACATTTCAAAACAAAAGGAGTTATCTAGATTTTAATAATTCTAAATATCTCACTGGAGATACTGATGCACTTCTTAAAGATATGTTGCCACATAGATGGGAATACTGAGCCAAGTTAATAGAACCTGATACTGCCAAAGCTTATGGTGTCAGACTGTTAGCATGCTTGGCAAAACTAATTTGACATTTTTACACTTTAAATATCTAAAAAGTTAGCCATTTAAAATAAAACTTACTTCAAACTGGAGTAGGGTAGATTATGACAATATATTCAGAGGCGAAATGGGCAGATAGTAGGGGGGTGAGGCGCCACCTGGAGGGCAGAAGGAGAAGCATGGGAGCTGCTTGAAGGCAGACCTCCAGCTCTCCAGGCTGCACCGCTACCTTCAGTAACCCAACTATGCAAGAACATATCAACAAGGGGTTTACAGGAGTAGAAGCAGATAAGAGAACAATAATAATAAGAAGCAAGATGATTACATACATGAATAACATTTGCATAAGTAGTCTATACCTCACATAGTTATCTCGGGAAAAATTACAGAAACTCAAAACCATCGGACTATGCAACTTTAGCATTTGAGCTCATGTTAGTACATGTAACGGGTTGTGACAGTGTACACATATCGCAATTGTACAGTGCGGCATCAATGAGACAAAGTATTACTCGCATCATCAGGGTTATAGCTAGCGGATGGGTAAAGGGTTGGGTCATCCCTCCGCACCCCCCCCCCCCCCAAACCAGAAAAGACCCAAATAAATGGCAGTCGATCCCCCTGGTTTGAACCATGGTTGAGTGAAACAGATAACTTTAAAATGGCCATGTATCACTACCTGGCCTTCTATTCGGCATTACTAGGATAGGGTAAGGATGATTGGAATGAGCCGGACCAATAATATTGTCTGCGATTGAAAATCCCCTTTCTTATTCAAGTAATGCGCTATCATGAGGGTGGGGAAAATGGTATATATTATACCTCGGGAAGGATTCGAACCCACATCTCTTGCCATTCTGGGGCTAGTATGCAAACCATTACACTACCTAGGTTCCTGATGCAATCACCCTATCCTCACCTATCCTTGCCAGAAGCCAGTGTAGTAGAGTACGCTATTTTTTTTAATATCATCATTTTATAATACGCTAAAACTAGTAAAAGTTGTACTGTACTGACAACTATCCTGTCCTATGTCGTGCGGGAGATCAGGAGTTTGGTTCCCGGTCGAGTCAATCCATTGACTTACATAATTGATACTTTTCGCTTCCTAGCCTGGCGTTTGGCATTAATAGGATAGGGCAAGCAATGGTTAGCTCAGTGTCAGGATAATGTGACTAAGTGCTTTATTAAGTGGGATATCAGGTCATGGTGCTAGCGGCCTGATTTCCCAGTGTGGCAGCACTATAAATTCAGCATGAGTATGCACTGCCAGAAGTCGGTACCCATCCTGCTATGACCTTAGATGTTGCCAGGATATAAAACTCCAATAACCAAACAACTTGTACGACCATGAACATGTTGACAAATCTGGACGGCCCCGTAGTGAATGAGACCCCAATTCCCCCCATCCCCCACCCGACACACACACACCTCACACACCTCACACACCTCACACACCTCACACACCTCACACACCTCATACACACACATCCAGCACAAGTCCATAATTACTGCAGTTGCTTACAACATTTTGATTCCGAAAAACAAGATGGGAAAACTAAGGCACCGGTTTCGATCCATCATTGCAGCCCCTCAATCGCGCCGTGTTTAGTTCCGTTTAGTTCCGTTTAGTTCCGTTGATACCCGCTTGGGGGAAGGAGTGCGGGTAGCGCAGACGACAATTGCGGTGCGTGGTTACGTGTGAGAAGGCGCCTGTGTTATGGGGTGCCGTATGTATGAAAAATTACTTATGGGAAATACATTGCTACAATTAATTGGCAATTGAATTCTTCACCCAGAAGCAGATAGAAGAAGCTTGTTTTATTTAACGGCGCCTCTAGAGCACATTGATTTTTATCGTTCGCTATTGGATATCAAACATATGGTCATTCTGACATATTTCTTTGGAGGAAACCCGCTGCACCCATGTAGGCTACTCTTTCCAATAAGCAGCAAGGAGTCTTTCATATGCACTTTCCCACAGACAGACAGCACATACCACAGCCTTTCATTAACCAGCTGTGGACCCCTGGTTGGAATGGAAAATAACCCAAACTGCAAATTGGTCCACTGAGCAGGGTCAATCGGATGACCGACACTTTCACAGGTGGACACTCTATCGCCTGAGCTATGTCCCACTCCCTAGGAGCAGATATGTCCCTGTCCATATATATACATATATGTAAGTATTTCATATGGCGAATAGACGTGCACTATGATGAACCAAGTGGTATTTTATCTCCTGTAGGATATTTCTAATTTAATTAGATAAATATTACTTTCCAAATTGAAGAATACGCATTGTGCACTAACTAGGACTCAACTTTAAAGAATGATATAAACAAAAATATAAATAGATGGAATTGTGGTATCTACATACCACCACATATATGTACATATGAAGAGTTCCGATACAAATCCGCGTCAACGCCAATCCAAAAATTGACTTAAACATCGCAGTAAAACCTTCAAAAGGTTAATTTTGTACATTCTTTGTTACTTACTCCATAACCATTTCTTCACAACCAAGTTGGACTTAGTTAAAATTAAAATTGCCTTCAAGTAAATTAAATTGAAGTAAATTGTTGGATCGGCGTTTATGGGGGTTTGCACGTGAACTATTTATGTATATACTTGGGATACAGCTTAGAAAGACAAGACTAGTGAATGTGTTGAGGCAAGTATTATTTCTGACAAGAGGTAGCCCACCTCTTGCCTAATTACACAAATGTTTGAACGGCCAGTGAGGAAAGGAGCTAAGGGGGCGCCCTCATTCCAGGTGTTTCCCCAACCTGCTCAGGGCTACTACCCTTGTTTGCAAGCAGAGGAGGGCGGGTGGGGGGCGGCTCTGTTGCTCACCAGCGCACTGTGTGTGTGGGGGGTGTAGGAAGGTTGTGGGAGGGGGATATGGATGGGAGGAGGAGCATGCTATCAGTCAGGTCCGGGAGTGCTGACCAGGGGTTCAGTGACAGTCACACAGCACACAGTGCACACACCCTCATTCTCAGCAATGCCCTGAGGCGACAGTTGGCTAAGGGGTATTTTGCTAGAACACAATCACCAGATCATCTCGCTGATCACATAAATATAAAACCAGCACATGCTTTCTTTAATGATATAAATATAATTTGCCAGTTGAATAAAACCACCATGATATGAGATGTAAAAGATAAAAATCCTTCTGTTTTAATGTAAATTCAATCCTTAATTACTCTTAAATGAAGCACCAATGTGGGTGATAGTCAGTTAAGTGGTGCAGCAGGTTTGTCTTTTTCTAGTAATATAAATATGTATCGCCAGTTGAAACAGGTTCACTGGTTATAGGAGATAACACATTTTCCTATAGTAAAGCCTATCAATTAACATACTGAATTACATCACTGGTCACAGATGGTCCAGTGTATTATTAACAACCCCACCCCAACAACATAATTCATAAACTCACATAATTAGCTACATTAGACTTACACTAGAATTTTCCTAACAAACCAACATTTATATACCACTTGCCTAACTGCAACTGAACATTAAAACTTACTACAAGTTTACCAACTGAATACAGAAGATAACTTCTGCTTACATTCTAAATACTATGTAAATACTCACATTGATCTGACTAATATTGATCTGGTTATATGACACTACTGTACCATATTATTATGGAACTTTTGGGTTTCAGAATTTCATGTTACATGGTGCAAATTGTCTATTCAACAGGTATTGTATACCTTATTCTATACACCTTTTGTGTAAATAACCCTGAATTGAAAAATGGCTGGAAGACCAGTGCTTCGGCACTGACAAAAGACTTATTCAGCAGAATAAACATATTTACCAAAAAAAATCAATGGATCAGATTCTACCAACAGACTCTCATTTCAGGTTTTTCCCCAACCTGATTAAACATGTGTCACTGCGTGTGTAGAAGAGAACATTAAGCCAATTTAACAAGACCTGTTAGTTCCGAAGCCTATGGTGATTTGAATTTTACGCGAATTCACCATCGAGACACCAAGACAACGCGACATATAAGTTATTTGGACAGAATTTAATATAATCTGTTCAAGTTACAATAATCATGTAGCTAGGAGGCACAGGGCCAGACATTTAAGAATCTGCTCACGCTGAATGAGCTGCATATCGTTCGTGATCATTCGTGTTCAATGCTGTGCGGCGACAGAGGCCTCTTGGGTAATATCGTTCATCAAAGTCAGTGTCAAGATAGTTCAAGTTAAGTCACATAAATCATAGTGCAATATCAAGGCTGAAAAATAAACATGTTAACACGATATATATAGTACGTAACTACATGAGCAGCTCCCGATCAGCGCTGAAACCTTCAAGTAGTTATCTTGGGGTGGGTGGGAGGGTGAAATTAGATGTTGCCTGCTCGGGAGTCGGAGGGCGAGTGACGAATGCGCGGCTTGACCCAGGATCCACCTGGCGTCTCGTTGGCGAATTACAGATGTTAGCGGGCCAACATCCCCAATTCACCATTGAGACACCAAGACAACGCGACATATAAGTTATTTGGACAGAATTTAATATAATCTGTTCAAGTTACAATAATCATGTAGCTAGGAGGCACAGGGCCAGACATTTAAGAATCTGCTCACGCTGAATGAGCTGCATATCTTTCGTGATCATTTGTGTTCAATGCTGTGCGGCGACAGAGGCCTCTTGGGTAATATCGTTCATCAAAGTCAGTGTCAAGATAGTTCAAGTTAAGTCACATAAATCATAGTGCAATATCAAGGCTGAAAAACAAACATGTTAACACGATGTATATAGTACGTAACTACACGAGCAGCTCCCGATCAGCGCTCAAACCAATAAATTTGCGAGCGCTGCTGGAGCTGCCAAGATGTGAAAGGCCCTTAAGTATGAGTTGACCGCCGAGCTACGCCACGTCCCCGCCGCCATTAACTGGTCTAGAGTCAAACCAGAACCCTGACACGCCTGGGTGGCCCCTCTCCTGAGTCCATGTAGGGTCAGCCCTTTGTCAACTCCGAACACTGTGTACGAGGCCACCCTGAGGGCTCTGGTAAGAGTTGCGAGGGTGAGCTGCGTACCATCAGCCAAGAGGAAAGCAGGGGACTCCGGCCGCAGGGTTACTGCTCGAGAGTAGTTATCCCAGGCGGTCACAGGGCAGCAGGGGGAACCCGGAATGGCCGGCAGGCGGAACACCACCGGGGGGTCTGAGGCGGACCTCGTCTTGGAGGACCTCAAGGTTACTGTGAGCGACCTCCTTCGCCTTCTGATATCGCTACCCTTGAGTACGTGTGGGGAACCCGTGGCTCCAGCAGAGAGATTAGCAATGTTTGACTGTCTGATCAGGGTCAGGTAGGCGATCACAAGAGCGATAATGATGACATGCGGCCTGGGGAACATGTTTGTTAGGGACACTATGATAGCCTTGAAATCTCGGGGGGTGACAGGGGTGGCTCTAGCGACTACGTGCTTTGACGCTTTGAGAATACCTCGTTTGAAGGTTCTTAACTCTGGGGCTTCGAAGGCCGAGCCCATACCTGACATGCTTAACACCCACACTTTTACTGAGCTGAAGTAGTTCAGCACTGCGCTGGGCGATCTGAGCCGGTCGGAGAGGAAGAGCAAGAAGGACATAAGGTCATAGGTGGACGGGGAACTCGGACGTAACTTGTTCTTGTTACAGAAGTCAAGATACACCCAAACGTGGGCTGCCTTATTCTGCCACGTCCGCGGGGCCAGAGCGCAGGTGTAGAGGCTAATGAGCCGATTGTGGTGACTCATTGCATATCCTGGAAGATAGAGGCAAAAAATTACTATCTTCCAGTGACAGCATTTAGATGTTACATGATAAAATGTTAAGTGAGATGTGAACATTTATTTCAAGAAGATTTCGATCGGCGCACATTTTTCGCGCTTTACTTTCAGCTGTAGTGGAATGTGGGGCTCTACTTAATGCGTCGGCTAGTATCAAGTCATTACCAGGTTTATGGAGTACTTCAACCTCACAGTTCTTATGAGCTGCAATCAGCCATAGCTGTCGGGCACACGCACATAGAACTTTCTCTTTACCTTTACCTGAATCTAATACCTGTTGTGATGATAGACTGTCGGTGTTTACTTTTATCAAATAATCATGTGGTTCTGGTGGTAGTAAATGTGTTACAGCATGTACTAGGTTAAGTGCTTCTAGTTGCGTTATTGCTAGGTCTTTTTGTAATAATTTTGAATCGTAGATAGACTTGTAGAATGCTACTTTGGAGAACGCTCCTCCCGCCTTTAAAGTGGAGTCGCATTCTATCACCCATTCGGTTTGTGGTGCTTGTGGTAATAATTGCTTACCGTTAAATGCGGATGCGAAACATTGAAACCATTCGAGGTCCCTCAGCATGTCCTTATCGAACGTGTATTGACCTGTATGGGGTGCTTTCCGTAATGCTTCAAGTACTCTATTGGAGAATCTAACTGCAGGTTTTATACACTTAGATAAATGTTGCAGCTTGCCTGCTAGGCTTTGTAGTTGCTTCTTAGAGCAGGTACGTTTATTTCCCCAAAGTTGACATTCCTCTAATACATCCTGTAATTTATCTTGGGGTAGGGTAACTGTCATTGCGACCGAGTCGATTAGGAAACCTAACCAGGTGATGGAGGTAGACGGGGGGGTACACTTTCCGAGAGCTAGAGTTAGGCCAAGTTGTGAAGTTAGGTTTATAAATTCAGCGTACGCAGCGTTGGCTTTTGATTCAGTATCCTCGATACCTATAAAATCATCTAGGTAGCATAACGAAAAGATAGATTGATTACGTAATAACCAAACGACTGCCCTGGTTGTACGTGCACATGCTAGTGCGGAGGTTCTGCACCCAAAGGGAGGTGCCAGGTCTATATAAATATTGCCGTTGATTGATATACCCAAGAGGGGAAGGGAGAGTGGGCAGACTCTCAGCTGGCGATAGGCACGTGCAAGGTCACCGCCCCACATCCAGGCACCCCTACCTAGGATTGTAAGTCTATCGGTAAGGGTTGATACCGAGGGAAGGAAGAAATTAAACGGCTTACCTAGATAATAGCCCTTAACTATACCCGCGTTTACACTTTTTCCTTTAGGAAAACTCAGGTCAATGATTATTCTTTTTTGGAGTGAGTCCTTTTTTGGGCGTGTCATCATTGGGCTAATTTGGCACCAGGGTTCAAATGGGGGGGTCTGGAATGGGCCAAGTAGCGCACCTAGGGATATTTCTTTGTCTAGAAATGCGTAGATGTGTGTGATGTCGTCACTTGATTTTGAGTGATTCTTATACGTGGGGATGGGTACCTTCTTGGAGGAGTAGTCAATAGGCCACCCAAATTCTAGATGATCTACTAGTAAAACATCTGGGTAATTAAGGAGAACTGCACGCCACTTTGGAATATTTAGACCAGAGGGAAGCGATATTTTTGCTCCCATATAGTTAGGGAGACCAGTTGATCAAACCTGATTGTAAATCTGGCCATAGGAGGAAGTGTGTGGGACCCATGCTATTTCTGCGGTATGGGGCCAGAAGGTGCATAGTGAGTCCTTAAACTCCAGTGGTGTGGGGGGGGGACAAATGTTTGAGACTGAGTTTTGGGTAGAGCGGATAATACAACTTGAATGGGGGCGTCGAACCAGTTAGTTGTTAGCGATGGAAAAGACAGTTGATTATTTGCATTTAACGGAGGATTCAACACAGTTACAGGTTTGAGAGTTATATTTACAGATTGAGATTGAGTATTATTAGTTTTGACTTTCTCAGGTTCTGAGACGACCTGCGGTTTAGGGCTGATAGATTTATCTTGTTTCAGTTCGACCAAGTTACAGTTATCAATGTATTGCGGGTCATCAAGATTAGGGCTCAAGGGTTGCTTAGTTACCACTGATACGGTTGAATTAAGTGTAAATTGTGGCGACACGTTATCAGTACTCGGTTCATTAAGATTACTCTTTTCTAGATTTGGCAACATAACAGTAGAATTAGTATTTGAGCATATATCGTTATAACTTACACCAGTGCCTGCTGCCTCTGCTGCTTTTTTGTCTAAGAATTTCCGTTTCTTTAGACAGTCCTGCTCCTTATGCTGCAGGATGCGCTTAAATTGATAAGCGCACCACGCACAGATGTGGGGGGCTCGATCGGGGGCAGTACCGTGTGACACATTGAAACCACACTTTTTACCCCAGTTCCAGTTATAACAGGGCTTGCCGTCATTGTCTCTGGAGTACTCCTCTCTCTGGTTGACAGGGAGGGGGTTAACAGGGACGTTTGACGCAGAGGACCCACTCTGTGTAGATGGAGCCGCAGGTCGAGCGGTGGAAGCGGGGGTATACCTAGACTCAGTTGCATATTGACCACCCCCCCGTGATTGCAACACTCGTACTGCCTCAGTGGAAACGTCCCGTTGAACGTCCTTGATTGCTATTGCATCTAGCCACCCTTCCTTTAAGCGCCCGTCTGCTACCAACTGGAAAGTTCTTTCCGACCACCGGCGGCAGGTGGGCCAGTCCCACGTGATGGCCATTCTAGCTAGGTCTTCCTCATGCTGGAGCACTGCTGTGACCCACGGTCGAGGGAACTCGGGTTGGGCCAGCATTACTCTAAGCGCGAAGAAGGATTCAGCCCAGGTCGCTTCACCCACGCCTATCTTCTTAAAGTTATCGCCCCGCGTTATGAAATTATGTGGGTAGAACTTCGTACCTGGGGGCTTGTGTAAGGCGTGGGTCGAGTTGATCAGGTAGTCGGCTGTGATGGGAGACTGAGGCTGCAGCTGCTGGTAGAGAGGGGCGGCGGCAGGAGCTGCCGCCGGTGTCGGAGTAGCCGGCTGCGGGGCGGCCGTCGGCGGGGCGTCGGCCGTCGGGCGGTTGGATGAGGCGAGACGGGAGACACCAGGAGGCACCCTCTCGGGGGCACGATGTCTAGGAGTTGGAGAGAATGAGGAAAACCCGGATCGAGGGGTCGAGGCGTGATCCAGAGGCGAGTAGGGGCCCGGAACTGGAGTGTGCCCAGTCGGCTTACCGGCGCGTTGTTCTAATGCCGCCAATCTGGCCTCCAAGCCTGATAGACTGCCGGTGACTGAGGGTGGGCCGATGCCCGGAGTGTCTAGTACGGAAACACCGTCTGAACCCGACTCTTCTGATGATGAAGGGGGTCGGCACGATGAGAACTGCTTACGAGGCCTTAAACCTCTCCGCGATAGTCCAGACGAACCTGGGGGACGCCCACGTCGTTTCCTAGTTGGGGGTGGCATGACAGACGAGTACGTTGAAATTAGATGTTGCCTGCTCGGGAGTCGGAGGGCGAGTGACGAATGCGCGGCTTGACCCAGGATCCACCTGGCGTCTCGTTGGCGAATTACAGATGTTAGCGGGCCAACATCCCCCATGCCAAAATTAATTGTGCAACTTTTCACTTTAACTATCTCAACAATTTGCAAATCATTCGCAAGGGAAGTTACAAAAAACATGGTTGCGGTTCCAAAATGCTCTCAAATTTGACTTTTATAGTATATTAAGCTACGTGAATTAATTTATTACACAATTCAAAAGTAGCGGGTAAATATAACCGGGTACCGGGGGCAGTGGCCTAATCGGCAAAGCACAGGCCTCCTGTGTGGAAGGTCGGGAATTTGGTTCCCGGTGTCGCAGTTTCAGCCGTGCGCCAGTTTCAGCCGTGCGTATAGACTCAAACTCAAAGCATTGTCAATGGTCGTGAGTCACTAACCTTATGAAATTAATATAATGTTTTTGGTAAAGATGTTTTCTATATGTGTAGCAAGCGAGTTGTTTCTAGGTGGTGTGGTTTTAGAGATATTTCACTTTTCCTGGATTTTCTGTATGAAGATTGCTCACCACCATTGACAATGCCTTGAGTTTGACAGTACGTGCAGTGCAAAACATTAGTTTTATTCAAAATTAATAGAAATCAAGAACCCTAACCTTATAAATTTAATATAATCTTTTTGGTAAAGATGTGTTCTATATGTGTACCAAGCGATTTGTTATTAGGTGGTGTGGTTTTAGAGATATTTCACTTTTTCTGTATTTTCTGTATGAACTGGCGCATGGCTGAAACTGCAACACCGGTCAAGTCAAACCAATGACTTATAAAATTGATACTTGTCACTTCCTACCCTTGCGCTCAGCATTAATAGGATAGGGCAAGGACTGGTTAGCTCAGTGTCAGGATAATGTGACTGAGTGGGATATTGGGTCATGGTGCGGGCTGCCTGATGCCTCAATGGGGCAGTACTATAAAGTTGCCATAGGTATGCACTGTCACAAGTCAGTACCGATCCTGCTATGACCTTAGATGTTGCCACCATGCAAAACTCCACCAACCAACCAACTTGTACGACTGTGAATATTGTGACAAATTTGGACAGCCCCGTAGTGAATGAGACCCCAATTCCCCCCCACCCCCCACCCAACACACACACACCTCACACACCTCACACACCTCACACACACATCCAGCACAAGTCCATAATTGCTGCAGCTGCTTACAACATTTTGATTCCGGAAAACTGTTTTTGATGAGACTGGTTTGCAGGTGAGAGAAACAGTCCCCACAGGACCTCCTCCCCCAGTCGCAAGTGGGCCCCAAACCAGCATATACCCCCATGGTTGACTAGAGGTGCTCTATTGTTTGGGCTTCATGGCAATACCAACACAATACTATCATGGGCAGTCCTGGCCTGTAGCCATATGTTGTAACTAATTAATTATTTCCTATTATTCACTGCTAATTTACTCAATCCGGTCCCATCTAAATGTCCTGGAAATATTCAGGAAATTAGATATAATCTTTTGCTTTCTAGTGATATATTCCAATATGGAAACATCCCAAACTCAATGTGTCGCAACCCAAACTGTCAAACTGCACATTAATCTTATATAGTATTTTACCTTGGTAATTAACTCGGTGGTAAAATGACGACCATAGCTAAAATGAGGTAAGCTCTCCAACCTGCGTATGTGGTATGTGTATGAACACGCAACACAAAATGGCATTTGCATTTGCATTTGCATTTGCATTTGCATTCGCATTCGCATTCGCATTCGCATTCGCATTTACATTTGCACCGATCGGTCCATTGAGCAATCGACTTTGCTGCATTCCCATTTGTATTCGCAACCAGACATATGGAAGCACCACCATGTGTTTACATGCTTTTCCATTTTTTGTCACATTTGCATTTGCATTTGCATTTGCATAGCTCATGCCGCATACTGAGTATTTGGAATGCTTGCTTAAAGCTAAGATTCCATACTCGCAGTACGAGGCATGGCATTCGCATTCGCACCGATAATTTCTGGCGCAGAATAAAGTGGTATGTATTCACATATTAAGTAGTCCAAAATACCCTGTGCGGACTTGTCGGGCAGTGGTTTCACCTCCACCCACCCTGTGCAGTGGTCTATAATGGAGAGCGGATAATCGTTACACTCCAGACTGATCGGGAAAGGACCCGTCAGGTCCGCTGCTACCATTATGCCCAGCACTGCTGGTAATGGCATGGTGGTTGTAGGAGGTGTATCGAGTTTGGCGCGATTCACCTGACATGCGGCGCATGTGGACATGTACCCCATACGTCTCATGCCATCCCGGCCCACTTAAAGTGTTCCTGTATCCATGGCATTGTCTTCGGCTGTGCCATGTGACCCACCTCTAGGTGTGCACAGAGGATTACTCTCTCCCTGAATATCCCCGGGAGAATCAATCTTGGGTAGGTTGATTTTCCATGTTGTGCCCATAGTGTGTACAGCAAGCTCTCCTGCAGCACAAACTGCAATATTGACAGTGGCCATTTCCTCTGGCTCAGTGGCTTCTGCGGTTGGTCGCAGTCACAACAACATGTCCGCCCATGTGTTGTCTTACCCTTCATATACAGAATAGGTGCTGCATAGTCAGCAAGTAGCACAGCCCACCTCTGTATCCGCATGTTCTCGATCTCCTTCATGAAGAGACAATGCAGTGGTGCATGGTCGGTGTAGATTTTTACATCCGCGCCATACAGATACGGGCGCAACTTGACCAGTGCGTAGATAAATGTATATGCCTCCTTCTCCACAGTTGGGTAATTCAGCTGGGCAGAAGTGTATCTACCACTGAGGAAGTGTACGGGTCTGGCAACACCATTTGTATCTTCTTGCACCAGTATCGCGCCCATTCTGTAATCAGAAGCGTCTGTGTACAGTTTGTAGGGTTTAGACGTGTCGGGAAACTGAAGTACCACACAGTTAAGTAGTAGTTCCTTCAACTTGTCCCAGGCCCTTTGACAGATTTCTGTGCACATGAACGTTACATGCTTACCCGTCAGGGCCGTTATGGGTGTGACCATATTGGCGTAGTTAGGCATTAACTGCCGATAGTAGTTTGAGGAGTCCAGTAGGCGTCAAACCTCTTGTTTTATAGTGGGGGCTGCCATTTTCCGGATGGTCCCGACTTTGTCTGGATCAGCATTTAGGCCGTCCTTACCCATGATGAAACCCATCAACTTCACCTCCGTTGCCCTAAATTCACATGTTGAAGGCTTAATATTCAATCCCTGCCCTTGAAATACCCTCAGTACTTCCCCCATGTGGATACAATGTGAGGTCTTTATATTATCCAAATAAATTAGGCAATATTTCCCCAGCTGAGGTGACAGTATCGCATTCATCATGCGCTGGAACACCACGGGCACATTACACAGACCAAACTGCATCCGTGTGAACTGGAACAGTCCCAGGTGCATGCTAATTGTGGTTTTTGACTGCCTAGACTCTTCCACCCGGACTTGCCAGTAACCCAAATTTAGGTCTAGCATTGTGAAGTCCTTAGCACCACCCAACTTGTCGAAAATATCTTGTATTCTTGGCATTGGGTAGGGTTCTTTGTGGGTTACCGCGTTCAGTTTGCGATAGTCCCCGCAGATCCTCATCGTGCCACCCTTTTTAGGCACCATCCTCACTGGTGATGCCCATGGGCTAGAACTAGGTTTGATAATGCCCTGGTCTAGCATACCGCATAGTTCGCTCTCCATCATGGCACTTTTGACAGCGGAATGTGGTAGGGACGCTGATTGATGGGGTGAGCCGACCCGGTATCAATATGCATCTCCACTACATCCATGGTTTTCAGTGGCCCGTCTGGAGACAGAAACACCTCTTGGTATGCCCTTCTCCACATCTCCCTGTCGGAGATGTCTTCTACTATCACGTTCATCTCCCTGATCCCCATTCATGCGTGATATTAGACAGCACCACCTGTTGCCTCTTATATAGTAAAGTGGCACCACATAGTAATAACCTGTCAGTCCCTACTAACATATCATGCTGTAAATCTACTATGTAACAATTTATTCTAATGCTATATATATTAACCACTGCTATTCCTTTTGTTATCCATAAATGACTGGACAGTGAGCGCAAACCCCATTCCTACATCCAGCCCCTTGCTCGCTGTCCCTAACTCTACCAGCTGCTGCCAACTAAAGGTTCTTATCATTGAACGCGCCGCTCCCGTATCCGCCAGGGTAGTCAGTATCGTGCCGTTAATCGTGATACTCACTGCTGGCCGGTGGTTGGTTGCGGCTTCTAGTTCCCCGGACAGCGGGCTGTACTGCCCATTCATGACCTGGCCGTTTGTCTGTCCCTGGGGGGTCTGGGCCCCTGTCTGGGTAGGTTGGGCCCACTGCTCAGTAGGTGGGGTTCCCTGGGTGTTAGGTGCTCCCCACTGGGATGTTGGCTGACCCATTGAGTTGGTGGGAGGGCCCCACTGTGGTGCCTGGGTCTGCTGTGTCCCCCACTGTCCCCCATTTTGACAGAACCATTGGATATTGGGACCGCCACATGTCCAGCACCTCAGGGGTGGCCTGCCCTCCTCTCCCTTGACCTCCATCCCAGTTTATTTTCCGGGTGTTGCGGACGCCTGTACCTGGAGCTTGGGGTTGCATGGCGCCGCCTACCCAGGTTTCCCTTGTGGAGATATCAGATGCTCCACCATTTTCCGCAGGGTTTTCTTGTCATTCTCTGACAAGCTCCTTCCATTCACTGTAGTCTAGGGGTTGGGGTTCTGGGGAGGGTTGCTTGATTTGTGCATGTTCTCTCAGAGTGCCGTCTGCAACTTTTCTTCCCTCTCTAATTCCTTCCTCTCCCCCATCTTCCAGGCGCTGCCCTGGGCAATGGGTGTTTCGAAGGCCTCCTCCAGGGTTGTCAGGAAGGAAGGTGGTTGGCAGAAGTCCACCACAGTGATCACAGCTTCATTTCTCAATGAGTCCTTGAACAGACAGAGCAGGATCCCCACAGAGTCTGATCCCGGTTTGGCCGCTCTGGTGTCCCAGCCCCTCTCTACCACCAGTCGGAAGCATTGGCAATATGCTGCTTCCATTTCCCCCCACTCCTGGCTCATTTTGTTCACAACATTCCACATGTGGTCACGTTCATCTTGAGACAGGAGTGCCTTGGTGACTGCCTTAGCTACCGCGCCCCAGTCTCCCTCCCTATCTTCTCTGGAGACACCATAAATGATGTCTTGTAGCATACCGCTCGCAAAGCCCAGGGAGAATTGGGTGATCTCCTCCCCAGTGGCGTCTGCCAGGTCCCCAGTGCAGATGATTTGTCTCAGCCATTCGCGGAGGGCTCGCGCATCCATCCCACTAATTACTCTCATTGACTTCCCATAATCTCGGAGGATCTTCACCTGGTCCACTCTGGCCCTCTGGGCCATGGCCGGGTCTTCCCTCTCCTTGCGTCCAGGGTCTCCCTGGCATCTCTCCTCTCTGTGTCCTCATTTATTAACAGATCGATTAGATGCGCAGAACTCTGGCCAACAGCTGGCCGTGTCTTTGGTCTGATCGATCCCCCCAGTTGCTGCAGATCGATCGTACCAATCCTCAAACTTGTGTTTCAGTTGGGTCTGGTGGGAGCGTCTGGACAGCATAATTGTGTCTATTCTGTGCACCCATGATCAATCCAGTTAGCCCCGTGCATTGGCTCCATATCTCCCATAACACTACTATGGCTCGACCGCTGGACTCATCTGGCCCCTGACCACCCTTTACCCATTTTGACATGGATTAGAGTTTTTGTTAACTGGGTCTCCCCGTGCCTCGCGTCTTCGGGCTGTTACGGATCTGACAGCTTGGCGTTTCACTGGCAGCCCGATGGCTGCGACGTGACATGTGTCGCATGCTGGTGCAATTAATGCACTGGCACACTGGCAGGGTTCGTTCGCTCCGTGAGCACCAGTGTTCCCTGTCCCTCACCAACCTTACTGGTCTCTTTCATCGCCAAGCTGGCACCACTCCGTCTTCACTGGTGCTGTCCTCTCGTCGTTGTGTCCGCCATGTCGCTTGTCCTCGCCCCCTACTTTCCTCTAGCCATAACCACCTCGTCACACCTGACTGGATAGCTCGATTTATGTGGTCGCCAGTATGAAATCCTGTGATCACCAGGATAATCCCCAACAATGCTTGGTCCAGAAGATAGAAGTGGCCGTTCCCGTTAGGTGACACCCGAGGTTATGAATCTTCCCCACTTGTCAACCATATTGCCGACTGTACTGCGAAAAGGGCTATACTGGCCCTATATCCACTGAGGGCCTAATGTCCATACATCCCTCTCACTTCCCCCTACCTTATATAGAGCCTAAATTAGGAGCTTGCCTCACAACAGACACAACACACGATCTGAGCTCAGCACCAGCCAGAAGACTGAATACCTGGTTTTATTCACATATATAATGTTTACTAGACACATACAATGGTAGATGGTACCAAGATTCTTACTGGCTATTACACCCATGCACACCAGTCATTCCTAGCCCGTATGATCCTTCCCTGACATAGCTCCTCATTGTTTGCCTTCATGAACCACCACCCTCCCACCCAGACCTGGCCACTGCCCAGCTATCAAGGGATTACCACGGACTGCTGTCATGTGTGGCTGGGCGAGATAAGAGGGGGATCATGATTAAAGGTGCACCGCTCCCCTCCCCCGCTGAGAAACATTTTAAAGGGAGGACTGTTTCTCATCCAGCTATGTCGATACCCACTACATGCGTAATTCGAGAATTTTACACATTGAGCGATCCACTTTGCCACATTCGCATTTGCATTCGCTTTCGCATTCGCATTCGCATCCGCATTCACAGCCAGACATATGGAAGCACCACCATGCATTTACATGTTTTTCCATTTTTTATCGCATTCGCATACCACATACCACCCACCACATATATGGAATCTTAGCTTTACACTGCAATGGAAGCTTTCCTTCAGTGAGGTCGAGGCTGTGGTGTTGCGTGTGTGGATGGGATGGGCCAGTGGGTAATGCGCCCACTCACTATGATGCTTCACCTGATATCACTGCATACTCTGCATTTGTTGGCTAGGGAAAGGGCCTAGGTTAGTACATACCTCAGTGCCAGAATTATATCATATCGTGTAAGTGTAGGCTATCAGGCCAGGGTGTTCGCAGGACGGTTGGTTCAGTAGAACGGTACACTTCCGGGTCAGCACTATGCAGACAGCTGTTAGCTTTGTCACAAGTCGGTGTTTATTCCATGAACTATGAGTTCAGATGTTGCTAGGATGTAAAACCCCCACTCAACCCCCCAAATCCAACCCGAATCTACCCCCCAATCCACACCGACTCCACACCCCCAATCTATCCCCCCACTCCACCTCCACACCTCACTCCACCCGCCCCTGCCACCCCCCACTCCATCCCCCCACTCCACCCCCACTCCACCCTGCACTCCAGCCCACACTCTAACCTTACTCCACCTCCTACTCCACCCACATTCCACCCCACTCCTCCCCAATTCCACCCCACTCCACCTCCCACTCCACCACATTCCACCCCACACCCACACTCCACCCCCCCACACACCCCCCTCCACCCCACATCCACCCACTCCACGCCACACTCCCCCACATTTCACCAGCCAACACACCTTCACACTCCACCACCACCACCCCCACTCCCCCACTACATTCCACCACCCCTACTCCACCCCACTCCCCCGCTACATTCCACGACCACCACCACAGCACCACACCACCACCACCACACCACCACCACCACCACACCACCACCACACCACCACCACCTTCACTCCACCACCACCACCCGCACTCCCCCACTACATTCCACCACTACCACCACCTCCACCCCCAACTCCCGCCCCACACCCCTACCACATTTCACTCCATGGGCCGAGGAGTGCGAAATCTGACCACCACGGGGCACCACCCTTGATTCAATCAGAGCAAATTGTTGATCAATACCGGAAATGGGTCCTCCCTATATATCCAATCCCAGACGGGCACGCATGCGCACCGAGAGACAGATGATCAAAGAGTGGCAGTGAGGATTGAGAAATCCATTGACTGATATGGGGTTTGAATTTTACTCACAATTTAGTTTTCTTGGCAACACTTTTTAGAATTGGACACTTATACCTTCTGAACTGTGTATTTGACACACAATTAATTTATTCTTCGACCATCAATGTAAAAGCGATAATTGAATCAGAATATGACAGAATACAAATTGAATACTTCACACTGTGAATATGGCCTTTGATGCAAAGACAACACAATGCAACAACCAATTAATCAATTAATCAGTCAATGAAGTAGCACAATCCACACAACAAGTGTAGCTAATGACAGAAACTATTAAAAATAATGTAACTTAGAAAAATAAATCATGAGGGCAACAGGTTAATTACAGAATCATTGATTAGCGTGATCCTAAAGGAGTAGGCACACGGCATGACTCTAATTTTCACGGGCAAAATGCCGGCTGATGATATATATATGAAGAGTTCAGGCACAAAACCATGTAAACGCCAATCCAAAAATATGGTTTAAAATAAAAGATTTGTACCTGAGAATAATCTTACTTCTCACTAATTCCACTTTTCGTGTGATCATATGCTTATGGAGCAATGAACAAACAAGTAGGAATTTAAACAAATACACTGTTTGAAGGTTTGATTCCAATGTTTATCTCCATTTTTGGATTGGCGTTGATGTGGTTTTGCGCCTGAACTCTTCATATATATTTCTTTAGTACAATTCAAAGAAGTTACTACATAAAGCTCTCGAAATGTTTAGACCTTAAGGACTTATCTAATGAAATTAACAACTTACAATGGAAAAGCATAAAAGAATATATATAGAATTATAAATGAAATAGGCAAATCGACTAACACAAAGAAGGTAAACACTGGTAAAAGCTGGATGTTGGATTGTTTGCAATTTCCAACCCGTAGGCAAAAAATACAAAATTATGATTAAGACAAATTCCAAAGACTTGAATCAAATTGGACTAGTGCTGCGAGTATGGGCTCGAATGTTGTCACACCCTCATTCTCAATTGTGCTAATGTCCTCTGTGGTGGAGTGGTTAGAGTGTCTGACTTCTTTCAAAGTCAGACTCCTAATCTGAAAGTTGGTGGTTTGATTCCCCATGCCATTACCTCTGCCAATTTGGATTTCCACTGCTGTGTACAACATACAGCATCATCAAAGGCCAGTTGCTCTCATATGATATATATGTGGTGTGGGAGGTTACAAATCCCTTGGGCCGGTAAAAATGTAGGCTAGGGCTTTCTATCGACCAACTGTCTAATGGTGTAAACAAGTC
>CM059196.1:18436059-18529618 GCA_030323885.1 Branchipolynoe longqiensis
CATTCGCTATATCGCTATACAGGTACATGGAAGGTCAAGGCACCTCAGTACAATACTGCAGAAGGCTTGTGGAAGAAAACTATGACCACCAAATCCAAAAAACTAAGCCTCAAGTGAGATCAAGAATTGGTTGCCATGGGGATTGAAGGTTCTTTTGAATTCTATTTTCTTGCAAACAAATATTGGACTTGAGAATGTCCATGCACATAATTTGTTATAAATTTCTGTTTTACTACCAAACTCCAGTTTTACTACCAAAGTTTGACTTTGTTTAAAGCCGCCTAGTCCGATGAAAGTGTCAATTTTTCAAAACCAAAACATCAAAGGTCATATCAAGATGGGTACTGACTTGTGAGTGCGTGCTCAAGGCGACCTTATAGTGCTCCCCCACTGGGAAATCAGGCCACTGGCACCATGACCTGGTATCCCACACAGTCACATTATCCTGACACCGAGATAACCAGTCCTTGCCCTATCCTATTAATATAATAGGATAGGGCAAGGAGTACTTGCCGCTAATGATGGTAATTGCTAACGACTATCTATATATAGACTTGGTTATGAATAAATTTCATAACCAAGTCTAAATATCGGCTAGGAAGTGACAAGTATCAATTTGATAAGTTATCCGTTTGACTCAACTGAGAATCGAACTCCCGATCTCCCAGATGCGAGGCCAGCACTCTACCTATTCGGACACCACTCGCGGTCCCCTGGGTGGGAAGTTGTGGGCTTAAACCTTGACTAAGTCAAACCAAGGACTTACAAAATTGACATTTGTCATGAGCTAGCCTGGTGCTGAACATTAATAGGATGTGGCAAGGACTGGTTTGCTCAATATGAGTATCATGTGACCAAGTGGAATATCCTGTCATGGCAATGGTGGCCCAGTCTTCCAGGCGGGCAGCACTATAAAGTTGCATGCGTGCACACTGTCACAAGTCGGTACCCATTCTAATATGACCTTAGATGTTTCCAGGAAGTAAAGCCCCAACACACAACCCTAACCCTGCATAATCCAAGTATGACCTAACATTTTCAAAACCAAGACACTTACCTAGATTTGATCCTAGATAGCCAGCCTAGGTACTGGTACATTCATTCAATATTTATTGCAGCTTGCTCCTAATTGAACAAAACACGAGACAGTCCTATATAGTGGCATTTATTCTTTCTATTATAGCTTGTTACAGTTTGATTCAAGATTTTGATGGTTCATATAGTTAGAGGATTTCAGGCACTTAACCCTAACAATCTATGTCATTAGTTGGGTGTGTGGGACGGCAAATCTCCGCGAAGGAAACACGTCCAATCAGTTGAGAGGCTCTGGTCGAAGTGTCTAGCTAGATTCGCTAACTGCGTCATAGCCGTTGCTTGGAATTTACAGTAGGTGGCGCGTCGGTCAGCGGCCATTCGTTAATTCACAAGAACAATGTAGATGGCGCCAATAGTTACATTTAAAATCTACTGCGCAGTTTCGTTAACTGCGTAATATCGGTTTCAAGGAATTTACAGTAGGTGGTACATCAATCGGCGACCATTTCGTTAGTTCAGAATTACAATATAGACGGCGCCAATAGTCGCTTTGATATCTACTGCGAATATACAGTCATGTTGCGCACATCATGGACCATGTGTTAAGCTGCTACACTCGAAAACAATTACAGTAAATAATATATGATAATGATCAAACTAATATATATTATCTAAATAAAATATGGCAGAAACTCAAATCCATGGGATTGTGCAAGTTTAACTTTTGGGTGATCAGCCATGAACCACTGTTTCCAAGATGATATTGGCCTCATACCAACTCATCTATATCCAATTGTTCTGCGGGCTTGCTAACGCACTGAACTCTTTCGCAGGCAGCGGCTTTCTTGATCCTGCTGTGTTGTCTTCTAAATAGCACTGCAGGTTGTCAACATGCATCGCAGGCAACCGCTGTGGTGGCAGCTGCCCAGTTCCGGTCACGTGACCTTGTGCTCTAGTGGTCATGTGATCCGGTGGTGGTACCTGAAGAGGCTTCTTCATTAGCCCCGTTCACACTGGCGAGTTAAGTCGGCTTAACTAGTTCGCCTCCTATAGTTCAACTCAAATTGGTCGTGTGGACGTGATGTTGGGGCGACTTAGGCATGAGGCGACTCAGCTAGTTCGCTTCAACTAAACCACCTCTCGAGGTTGTTTAGATGAACCAAACTAACTTAAGTCGGCCCATCTAGCTTGTGCGGACGGTAGCGGTTTACTTGAGGTGGATTAAGGACGTCACACGCATGCGCAGTCGAGACCTGAGTTTGTTGACTTTCCGGTCGATCAAAAGCGCATATTATATAATTTGGTCTATGATACAGCTAGCTGTGCACAGATATTTTTTCATGATGAGAAGTTTTGACCGTTCCAAACCAATACGATTCAGTCCATACATATCTAGGTCGAACCCACACTCTCTCGTGGCGACGTCGACTAACCGAAACTGGCACTGGTTAGTATGGACTTGCTCATGCGCAGATATCAATTTCCGCCTTAAACCGCCCCAAGTACTTCATGTGTGGACAGGACGCCTAGTTTGCCTCCTCTAGTTCGCCTTATCTAGTTCGGCCTAAAGTTATGTGTGTGAACAGGGCTATATTATTGTCTGGTGATTTCTCAGATAAGAAAATACTATGTCGGACAACTAGGAAGACAATGGCGGCAATGATTTGCCACCCGATAATTGAGCAAATGACAATGACGGCAATGGCACCTCCAGTGAGTTCTGTTGATGGAGGTGTTGTTATCCGAGGGGCTTCAGTAGTCACTGTCGTCATGGCGGTACTAGTACTAGTAGTAGTGCTTTGTGTCGTTGGAATTGTAACCATGAATTTGACAGTCTTTGTTATATTATAAGAAACTCCCCTTATTGCATTTCGACACTCACACATGTATTCATTCATTCCCTCCATGGAGTTCACAATCCTCAAGACTGAACTTCCGACCGCTCGGCTAGTTTCGTCCACTCCGCTCGAGTGGACCTGGAACCAGCGAACAGTGGGTTCTGGGCGTCCCCCGGCCTCGCAGACTATCTGCTCTCCAGGCTGGTAATTCAGCCCCAATCCAGGCATGCGCAGGTTTTCGACCGGAAACTGCACATTCACGGCGTCCGTCACGTACTGGAACTGGTAGCTGGGCGCATCCCTGTTGTACTTTACACTCGGAGTATCATTAGGGAGGACCCCTTCCGGTGGTGTTGGGAATGAGATGGCACATTTGTAGCGCTGGCCCTCTTCGGACCGGTTTGCGGCCAGGACTTGGAAGAAGGCCCGCAAGTGGCCTGGTTTGCTGCTGCTCTTGTCAGTCGGCACTTCTTGTGAGTTCCCGTCTTCGCATGTGACCTGCGCCTCCCATCTCGACTTGTAGCTTGCTTTGCATGACACTGTGAATGGCTCGCCCTCGACAAGGTCAGTCAGCTCCACACTAGAGTTGCACATAGGGTTGTCCTTCATCACAATCAACTGAGCGAACCACTCTTGGGGGCCACCCACGCACTGAAACCGTGACGCGTCACCGGGGTACACAGTGCTGTTCATTCTGATGTTGTATGTGTTACTCGCATCATCCGCGAACAAATCCACCCTGTCTTTGTATTTAGGTCTCACACTGTCCCCAACCGTAATCAGTTTGTCACCTTGATACCATTCGAAATCGTTGATGCTTCCGTTCTTTGGCTGACACTTGAATAGCACGGCTTCGCCCGCCACGGTGGCCTGATTGACGGGAGCCATTTGGAAGTCCTCCCCATGGGCGGTAGGTAGGCTTGATAGGACCAGTGCCATCATCAGAACAAGTGCGCAGCCGCACGCTGTGTGCCTGAGCATGCGCACTGCTTGCCCCCTGCCATGACGCGGGGGCTCTGCCTCGAGCACCTCACAAGCACACCGGCTCACCTGGAGGGTATGCAGGTAGTCGGTTCTCATGTTACCTTCAAGAATGGTCTATTGCTATAGGAGTGAGTGGGGCGAGGGGGGAGTGGTGTTTTTTGTTGTTGCTTTTGTTGTTGCTGTTTTGGTCTCTTTTCTTTGTCTTTTAAAAAATATTGTTAAAGTCTTTGTTTCTTTTAGTTGATGTTAGAGGCTGGGATTTGAGGGTTGGGAGTTTGGGGAGGGGTAGTGTTTGATGCGATTTTCGATTTTTCTAGGACCTACGAGCGGTTCGTGTAATCCCAGAGTTCAAGGCAGCATATCCGGAAATGCCCTATTTGAATTATTTTAAAACTAGGTCACGTTCGTATCCGGATCTACCTATATCAAGAGCGACACTTTCATTTAAGGAACCGATGGCATGCGTTTACTTGGTGAGGATTCCCTGACGTCATTTGTAAATAGGTCACGTGTGGTTCCAATCGTAGTCGGTCTACTGCCCGAAGAAGGTCACACTATCACCAGCCTTAAGGGACCTGAAGGTCAAAAGCAGGAAAAAGACAAGTGATTGAAGCACCAATGGTAGAAGCTTTTGAGAGAAGGCTGGATAGACATAGGAGAGGACGCCCACAATTATATGACTTCAGGGCTCCGTCGACCTCCATATGTGTGCAAAAAAATAGTTCTCTTTTACCATAACAAGCATGCATTAGAGGCCCAATAGGGCCTAGATCAGTTAGAAGAGGATCTGTAAGTTAATCTGTAAGTTAAAACATGTATGTATAACAATAGACAATTTCCACCACCAACGCCTTCTGAAGCACAGTGGCAAGAACTCGTGTTTTGGATAGGACTTCAGAAGTAATGCAATGAATCGTACCTAAAGCCACAGCAGCAGGCACAAAACTACAGGAACATCGAACAGGAAAAGGAGCATATTAATGTGACATTTCAGGTATGCAAGATCTTCTTTTCAGCACCAGTTTAATAAATGCATGAGTGCGTTTTGGATAAGACTTCAGAAGTAATGCAATGAATCGTACCTAAAGCCACAGCAGCAGGCACAAAACTACAGGAACATCGAACAGGAAAAGGAGCATATTAATGTGACATTTCAGGTATGCAAGGTCTTCTTTTCAGCACCAGTTTAATAAATGCATAAGTGTGTTCCAATCGCATTTCAACACCATTTGACACCTGCATTTAGATCTAAAGATTGGTTGTTGGAGCTTTACGTCCTGGCAACATCTAAGGTCATATCAAGACGGGTACCGACTGGTGACAGTGCGCACTCATTGTGACTTTATAGTGGGAGACGAGGCCACCAGTACCATGACCTGATATACCACTCAGTCACATAATCCTGACACTGAGCCAACCAGTCATTTTTAAATATGATTTAAACTGATGAATTATGCAATTTTAATTCCAGTAGTTATGATAAACCAATACCACTGGGTGTGATGGCTGAATCAGTAAGAGCAGTGACTGGCTAAGGACACGGGAGGTGGTGCAATAGAACCCTGGCCAAGTTAAAGCGATGACTTACAAAATTGACACTAGTCGATACTTTAAGCTGCACAATCAGATGAAGCATCACATTTTTCAAAATTATCTAGAATTGATTCTACATATCTAACTTAGACACTGATGCACTTATTAAGCATTTGTTGCCACATAGATGGGAATACTGAGGACATTTAATAGAACTTGCTACTGCTGAAGTCTATGGTGTCTGTCACCTTTGGCATGCTTACCAAACAAATTTGACATGATTGCACTTCAAATATCCCAAAGGTTAGTCATTTAAAATAAAAGTGACTTCAAACTAAAATAATGGAGTTTATAACAATCAATTCAATATATTGATCTAAGAAAAAATTGACATAAAAGTTACTTCAAACTAAAATAATGGAGATTATAACAATCAATTCAATATATTGATCTAAGAAAAAATGACATAAAAGTTACTTCAAACTAAAATAATGGAGATTATAACAATCAATTCAATATATTGATCTCAGAAAAAAATTACAAAAACTCAAAACCTTCTGACTATGCAGCTGTAACATTACTAAGATTTTTGTTGTTGAGGATGTATACTGCCTATCATGGATAAGCCTGAATAGGCTTGTTTTCACCATTAGACAGTTTGTCGATAGAAAGCCCAAGCCTACACTTTTACCGACCCAAGGGATTTTTAACCTCCCACACCACATAGACATGGTATGAGAGCAACTGGCCTTTGATGTCGCTGTAAGTTATACACAGCGGTGGAAATCGAAATTGGCAGAGGTGGGGGGTACAGGAAATCGAACCACTGACCTTCAGATTAGGAGTCCGACCTAGAAAAAAGTCAGACACTCTAACCACTCCGCCACAGAGAACACCACAGGGCCAGAACTGGTTACCTTAGTACCCAGCTAAGGTGACTGAATCGGATATCGGGTCATAGTACCAGCAGTCTGATTTTCCAGTAGGGCAGCACTATAAAGTCACTAAGGGCGCACTGTCACAAGTCGGTACTCCTCCTGATATGACCTAACATATTGAAGAGACCGGCCTTGCTTGAATGTTGGCTTTGCATATTTGAGGTGAGGATTAGTGTGCCTAGATAAGGATATCTATAATGACTTAAAGCTGCATAGTCCGATGAAGCATACCATTTTCAAAACCAAAATAATCATCTCGATTTGATTCTTCATATCTAACTAAAAGTTGCATAGTCCGATGGTATTGAGTTTCGGTAAATTCTATGTGATAAATATATTAAATTGATCGTTATAATCTACCTTACTCCAGTTTGAAGTAACTTTTATTTTAAATTATTAACTTTGGAGATATTTGAAGTGTAGACCTATCAAATTAATTTAGGCAAGTATGCCAACACTTATGCAGTAACAGGTTCTATTAAATTGACTCTGTATTCCCTTCTATGTGGCATCAGTTTCTAAGTTAGATATGTAGATTCAATTCAAGATAATAGTTTTGGTTTTGAAAATGTTGATGCTTCATGGGACTATGCAACTTTAACTGCAGATGCACTTTTAAAGCATTTACTGTTACTGCTGAAGCCTAAAGTAGCAGAGTTTTGGCCTGCTTTCTTTCCACAAGTGTTTATTTATCAGAAGAAGTATAGTATCAGCACCCGAGCGCTGGTCTTCCAGCCGTTTTAATTAAATGCACTCTGGAATTGTACACATGGTTTGGTAGGGTATCCTGTGCTGTTTCTGTGCAGCACAGGACACTTTGTACACATTAATTTGGTATGTTTGCACTTCAAATATCTAAAAAGTTAACCGTTTAAAATAAAATAGATGCTGATAGATGGGTTTGTATGTATGTATACATAGACCTACATGGGATTACATGCAGATAGATGGGTTTGTATGTATGTATACATAGGCCTACATGGGATTACATGCAGGTAGATGGGTTTCTATGTATGTATACATAGGCCTACATGGGATTACATGCATATAGATGGGTTTGTATGTATGTATACATAGACCTACATGGGATTACATGCAGATAGATGGGTTTCTATGTATGTATACATATGCCTACATGGGATTACATGCAGGTAGATGGGTTTGTATGTATGTATACATAGGCCTACATGGGATTAGATGCCGGTAAATATGTTTGTATGTATGTATACATAGGCCTACATGGGATTACATGCAGGTATATGGGTGTGTATGTATACATAGACCTACATGGGTTACATGCAGGTAGATATGTTTGTATGTATGTATACATAGGCCTACATGGATTTACATGCAGGTAGATATATGTGTATGTATGTATACATAGGCCTACATGGGTTTACATGCAGGTAGATGGGTTTGTATGTATGTATACATAGGCCTACATGGGATTACATGCAGGTAGATGGGTGTGTATGTATGTATACATATGCCTACATGGGAGTACATGCAGGTAGATGGGTTTGTATGTATGTATGTATACATAGGCCTACATGGGATTACATGCAGGTAGATGGGTTTGTATGTATGTATGTATACATAGGCCTACATGGGATTACATGCAGGTAGATGGGTTTGTATACATAGGCCTACATGGGATGACATGTATGTAGATATGTTTGTATATATGTATACATAGGCCTACATGGGATTACATGCAGGTAGATGGGTGTGTATGTATGTGTTCATAGGCCTACATGGGATTACATGCAGGTAGATATATTTGTATGTAAGTATACATAGGCCTACATGGGATTACATATCTCCATAGTTTTGGCTGAATTCCAAGAATTCTGATATTCTAAAACATTTAGACGATTACATTTCCATTAAAAAACACACAAAAACGACAACTCCTCTTGGCTTAACCCAGCCAGAATCGCCCTGAAAATCTACCGAAAGTCATATTTGAGCCCCCCCCCCCCCTCCATTTAGTTTGTGGACTTTTCTGTCCTGATATGACCTTAGATGTTGCCAGGACATAAAGCTCCAACAAACAACCAACTTGTGGCATAGACCACCACGCTGTCCTCCTGACTGGTGCAAAACAAAAAGGTGTCTTTTTACCCAACAGGGCCAAGTTCAGTAAGAAAAAATATGATCTGTACAAAAGTGTAAGGTAATCTGTAGGTTAAAAAGACCAGTGTAGAGCCTAGTTAAAGTCCAAGTCACACATACCCGGACCAGCCCCGGATTTTTAGCCGGACCACCCCCGGACCAGTCGCCCGGACTGTCCTGGACAGCCCCGGATAAAATCACTATTTTGGTCGTTTTGGGGCTCACGGTCACACCTACCTGGATGAGCCACGGACTAGCCGCGGACCAGAGGCCAGATCGCCCTGGACTGAACAGGACCACCACCCCCCCCCCCCCCCCCCCCGGACTACCCGGTGTGTCCACGGAGAAGTCGCGGACTTGAAGTGGACTTGCTCCTGCTATATATATATATATATATATACAAAATTGGGGCTCATCCTGGACTGATCCGTAGTAAACCGGGCTATCCGTGGCGATCCGTGGCTAATCCGTGCTCATCCGGCTTGTTCGGGTCTTATCCGGGCAGTCCGGCAGTTGTCTGTGGCTATGTCGGGGCTAGGCGGGGCTAGTCTGGGGCTGGTCCGGGTTAAACCTTGGCCCCGGACGGCACACGGACTACCCCCAGAGCACCCCTGGATTACCCAGACCACCCCCGGATTACCACTGGATCATCCTGGATGATGCCGATCAAGCCCGGATCACAAAATGCCACAGACCGCCTCAAATGTTTTAAACATTTTAAAACATCCGGGGCGGACCCCTGACGACCACGCCGGATCACGGTCCGGGGCTCGTCCGGCCCCTGATCCGCGTAGGTGTGACTGGAGCTTAGCGTTGCATAGTCCGATGAAAGCATCACATTTTCAAAACCCCAAAATACTCACCTAGATTTGATCCTACACATCTAACTTAGAAACTGATGGTGTTGTTGTTGTTTGACGTCCTAGCAACATCTACGGTCATATCAGCACGGGTACCGACTTGTCACAGTGCACACTCACGGCGACTTTATAGTTCTGCCCCACTGGGAAATCAGGCTGCCAGTACCATGACCCGATATCCCACTGAGACATATTATTCTAATACTACGCTAACCAGTCCTTGCCATATCCTATTAATGCCGGGTGTCAGACTAGGAAGTGAGAAGTATCAATTTTAAAGTCATTGGTTTGATTCCACCGGGAACCAAACTCCTGACCTTCCGCATGCGAGGCCTGCGCTCTACCGATTAGACCAATGCGCCCGGTTAGAAACTGATGCACTTATTAAAGCTGCATAGTCTGATGGTTTTGAGTTTCTGTCACTTTTCAGAGATCAATATATCAAACTGATTGTTATAATCTACTGTGAAGTATTTTTTTATTTTCAATGGCTAACTTTTGAGATATTTGAATTGGAAACATGTAAATTTAGTTTTGGCAAGCACGCCAAAGCTCTGACACCATAGGCTTCTGCAGTAACATGTTCCATTAAATTGGCTCAGTAATCCCTTCTTTGTGGCAATACATGCTTAATAAGTGCACCAGTATCTAAGTTATATATATAGGATAAAATCTAAATAATTGTATTGGTTTTGAAAAGTTGATGATTTTATCGGACTATGCAGCTTTAAGTATGTGTTATGTTGTTCTATCTGTCAGCTATGTTCTAGGGAAAAGGAAAAGAAGAGAAGAAAGAAAGAAAGAAAATGAACAAAAGGTACTCAAACAATGGCGGGGATAGCTGCATGAGTTGAGTGCTTGCTCCCAGTGTAGAAGTGTAAAATATTCTGATTTACGCATTGGTGGGGGAATGCAAATGTTATATTATTGATCGTGTATACATGACCAGGTGCATGTATGTGTGTATGTAGGTGCTGGTGGTGCCTGAGTGAGATGTAAATAGACATAGTGGTGCAGGCAGGGCTGTGTGTAAGGGACACTCAGAGCCAACCCCCTCCCCCCTCTGCTAGGTAGGATCAGCACACTCAGGCTCAAGGCAGGTCATGGCAAGGGGAGCCACACAGCTTGGTGGTGGTGGGCAGATCACTGGTAACCATGGGGATCAGGAATGCTGGATCCCTATTGGTAGAGCTAAGAATGCTTGTTTCCCATTGGGGGAAAAGGGTGGGTGATACTCTACAATGAATCCATGTACCATAAAAATAATAAACCAGAGGGTTTGACTCTCTTTCTTCTTTCACACTTTACTCTTCCTTTCTCTTTGTCTGTATTGATTTCATTATAGCCTGCCTACACAACCACAGATTCGAGCCATAGACTTTACATACTGGGGCCATATGCATGGAGCAGTGTTAGCACGTGTGGTGTTATCCATGCATACCAACGTGTCTGCGCTAAACCAGAAATCCCACGCTAAACGCGTTTTGCCTCCTAACATTGCTCCATGCATATAGCCCCTGCGCTTTAAACTAATGAACTCCTGTCTGGAAAACCAGACGGGATGGCCGAATGAGTTAGAGCGTCCGTCTCCCGTGCTGGTAGATCGTGGGGTCGTGGGTTCGAGTCCCGGTCGAGTCAAACCAATGACTTTAAAATTGATACTTGTCACTTCCTAGCCAGGCGCTCGGCATTATTAGGATAGGGCAAGGACTGGTGTGCTCAGTGTCAGGATAATGTGACTGAGTGGGATACCAGGTCATGGTGCCGGCAGCCTGGTTTCCCAGTGGGACAGCACTATAAAGTCGCCATGAGTGTGCACTGTCACAAGTCGGTACCCGTCCTGATATGACCTTAGATGTTGCTAGGATGTAAAACAACAACAAACAAACAAACAAACAAACCTGTCTGGAACAAAGATTTAAACTTAAAACGAATGACTCCCAACTCACCTTCTCTCTCTCTCTCTGCTCAAGAAATGTGTGTGACCTCCTGTCCAGAAATACACTAGGTCAATAGCCACACTCCCGAGCCTACCTGTCACAGGTCAACTGGAAGCACATCTGCTTATCTGAGCACTATCTACAGCTAAGCAGGAACAACCGTTATCAACAAGTCCTGATTTATCAGCCTATTGGTTATTCCTAAGATAGTCGAGTAGACCTAGGTCGGGCAGGGCACCTGCCTCCCAGGCGGGAGGTCTGGGATCAATCCCCGACTGAGTCAAAACATTGCTATGACTATTTATCTTATATGTACACAGCATTGCTAGGATAGTTTTTAAATCACTGGTTGGATACACGGTGCAAGGTAGCCTTTAGTAATTAGTTGCGGTTTAAATTTAAAACTTGTTTTTAATGTGCGCTAATTCCAAAGATCATTGGAAAGGGGGGATTGGTGGAACAAGGGACCATTCACAATCATTGAGTAGGAGCTTCGTCTATTTCTGAGAAACCGAGGAATGAATTCACGAAGGGATTAACACCATTTAACAAAAAAAAGATCATGTCAAACACATTCCTTCCGAACGTCGATATATATATATGGGTCAGGATCACGAAAAGAGGCCAATTGGTGGAAGTTGGCGGCGTCGAGCATGGATGTTGGAGTCGATCGGTATAATTATAATTTAGCATTGACATAGATGTTGGAAAGTCTTTAAATTTATCCTGAATGTAAAGGTCGAGAAAATACAACAACCTGATTTGTTTCTAGGATAATATAATATAAAACAAAGAAATGCATGAGACTTTAAGAATTGCAACGCCGACATCTGTTAAAGTTATCGGCGTCGATCATTGGATGTCGGCGTCGATCGGTATAATTATGATTTAGCATTGACATAGATGTTGGAAAGTCTTTAAATTTATCCTGAATGTAGAGGTCGAGAGAAAAAAACAACCTGATTCATTTCTACGATAATTTAATATGAAACAAAGAAATGCACTACACTTTTAAGAATTGTGACGCCGACATCTTCTCTTGACCACCGATTGGCCCGTATGTATATATATATATATATATGAGGAGTTCAGGCGTAAAACCCTGTAAACACCAATCCAAAAATTAAGATAAACATTGGAGTTAAACCTTCAAAAGGTTAAATTTTTACATTCCTATATTTTGTTCATTGCCCCATAACATCTTCATCACAAGAAAAGGCAATTAGTGAGAATTAAGATTACCTTCAGGTAGAGATTCTGTTATTTTAATTAAATATTTGGATTATCGTTTACAGGGTTTTGTGCCTGAAGTCTTCATATATATATATATATATATATATATATATATATATATACATATATACACGCGTATATCCGTGATATGCCGGTGTAGTGGATAAGCAGTGCCTCCTCCTGCTGTGGTTAAATCGCATTGATAGTATGTTAGTTGTGTTCGAATCCATCAGGTGGCGCTTTGCCGCCTCGTTCCTACCCACCAGCTTGGCCCGACCCCACTCCTGCTTCGGATGTTGCTCGGCCCACCTGCTTCCTCTGTGTTTAAAAAAATTATAGTCTACGCGGATTTATATTTGGCTTTCGGGTCATTAATCAGAGTTGCCCGAGTGTTTACCCGGCTCCTTCTTCGTTTAAGTTAACCACGGATGAAAGTTCATTTATTCATAATAAATTATTAAAAGAATTAGACGCGGGCTACATCAGTCGTGCTACGCGTCAAGCAGACTGTACACATAACATGTTTTGCGTATCGAAAGGGAACAACAGTTATAGACTAGTAGTAGATTGTTCAAAACCATACATACATTTGGTTAATAACTATGTGGATGAAATTGTTCACACTTTCTCTTATAAAGGTGTTGATTCGCTGGTAAGTCAAATGTGTCAAAATGATTATGTTGCAGTTACTAATATAAAAAAACGCTTACCGTTCAGTTGCCATTCATCCGTTGAACCATACAAAACAGAGTATTTCTTTCGATTTTGGTAATGGTAAGGAATCATTTCTAGACAACAGGATGTGCATGGGCCTGTCTTCAAGTCCGTACGTATTCACCCAGATTGGTGACTGTATAGTCCGTTGTGCGGCTCATCACGGAGTAAGCACGGTAATAAACTACTTAGACGATTTTGCAGTTCTGGGATCGACCTGGTCGATCTGTGCACAACATCAGTTAATAATTACCCACATTCTGCGCCATTTAGGATTTTATATAAATTTTCTAAAAATTAGATCACCTTCACAATGTACTAGTTTTTTTAGGAATAGAAATAGATACCGTTAAATTACAATTAAGGTTACCTCAAGATAAAATTATTAAATTGAAAAATCACCTGCAACCATTGATGCCGATGCGTAAGGTGACAATACGCCAGTTGGAATGCTTAGCGGGTCGACTGGCGCACTGCGCCACAGTCGTCCTCGGCGGACGTTCCTTTTCTGGGAGAATTTATAACGCTATTGGTGCTTTAAAGCGGCCGTATTACCGATTACGATTAACTGATGAATTTAAGGAAGAGATCAATTGGTGGTTAGAGTTCATAGATCGCTTCAACAGATCCGCACAGGTACTTGGCAAGCACACGCCAGTAGATTCAGTATATAAGGATGCGTCAAACGACGCCTTTGGAGCTATTCACTTAACCGATTGGTGTGCAGGCACGTTCCATAAACAAAATTTGGAGTTAGTATTGGAACTTGGTCATTACGCTGATGCTAACGACGCATGGTTCGATGCCCATATTAATATTACAGAAATGTGGGCTGTTTTAGCTGCATCCTCCAGATGGCAATCGTCTTGGCGCGATGAATCAATAATATTTATAACTGACAATAAAGTTGTCCAGTCAGCCTTAAATTCGGGCAAATAAAAAAGAAATTAAAATTATGACCTGGATTAAGAAACTATTTTGGGCTTCATACGACTACAATTTTGAAATTTCTTCTGCATACATAAAATCTGAAAATAACTCCATCTGTGATGCCTGAAGCAGGTGGTCAGATTCCAAAACCAAAATTTGTCTGGTTTTGTCTGATACCTCACACATAATCTGTTTCCATCATCTTGTACAATTTTCCGATAATGACCTGAGGATATATGTGAAACTACTATAATAAATTGCAACTTGTCTATATAATGGTAAATGGTAATATATAAAATACAAAGGCATATTAGGGATATGTGGAGTTGGTAAACTATTACTCATTAGGTATAGAAATTGTATAGTAAAATAGTATAGAGGAGGAGTGTCACTTCTTAGATACAGTCTTTGGAGGAGTCACCTCACATACCCCCTCCCCCCATGGTGTTATTTATGGATCATTGGCCACCACAAGGCACTGTAGCCAGCATGACAAGGCCTTGGATACAACAGATTGAACCCTGATTGGTGGATCAACCCAGGTGACCACCACCATCTTGGATTCTAGAAACCTATATAAGATAATAAACCAGGGTGTCTCTCTCCTACTTTTCACTCTTTCTCTACCTTCCTTCATTACCTGTATTGATTTCTCATTAGCTTGTCCACACCACTCACACCACCAGCCGGCGACTTTACAATCTGTTTACCTAGACCTTGAACCAATCAATATTATCGCGCTTATTTAATAATTTAATTTCTAGGCCTACGCCAAGATATGGGAATATTGCAAGACCGTTACTACGCGCCAAACTCCCAGTTGACGCGTAGCATGCAAGTTTGTACCTACATGTGGTTTATTGACGAATTTGTGGGTCTTCTGCAACCAACGTCATGTCCTTCTACGCAAATTGCCTTATACATAACTTGGCTTTCTAAATTTTTGAAGTACTCGTCGATAACTAATTATCTTAGTGCGTTAAATGTTTTTCTTAAAGCTGGAGGAGTTCCACCAATTGATTATCAGTAATATCACGCACATGTAATTAAAACTGTCTATGGGGGAGCAAAACGCAAGCTCGGCTGCGCTGTCAAGAGAGCGGCCCCATTGCTTCCAAAGGAGTTATTAACCATTTTTTCTCATTTTTCTTCATCCGTTGATCACACAGCTACAAGAGCTGCTTTGTTAACAGGCTTCTGCGCCTTGCGATGTAAGTGTCAACTTACTAATTCTGACTCTATGTTATTACGCAAAGCCTTTGTATTTTATAATTGGGGTGTTATTATAACAGTAAGAAAATCAAAAACTATCCAATTCCAACAACGTGAATTATTCTTGCCGGTTGCCAAGGTGGCAAACCATGCCCTATGTGCGGTGCATTGGTTAACAAAATATTTTGCTGAGCTGCCGGTGACTCTCCGGCCTTTTTGGCTCCGTCATCAGACGGTTCATTGTCACCGTTATCATATGACGCCTTGCAGGCTACGATTAAGTATTTTTCATACCTGTCGGGACTTGATCCCGCAGATTATTCATGCCATTCGCTACGCCGGGGTGGCTGTACGTTCCTGGCAATGCAGAGAGCATCATTGAAGGAGATAAAAACAAGGGGGGATTGGTCGTCAGACACGGTGTTCAAGTATATTTGCTCGCCACTGTTGGAGCGTATTTTGGCAGATATGCGTGTCACAACAGCCTTCGCGACAACTTACTGGCTGGGTGGACTTGGTGTCCATGGCGTCTTGCCCAGCCAGATACAGGCGATTCAATTGTATAACGGTTATGTTTTGAATAAATGCCTGTATCCGCCCTTTGTCATTCGCTTGCCTGCGTTCACTACACACACGTATATTCATGATATGTCAGTGTAGTGGATAAGCAGTGCCTCCCCCTGCTGTGGTTAAATGGCATTGATAGTAGGTTAGTTGGGTTCGAATCAATCAGGTGGCGCTTCAACGCCTCGTCCCTACCCGCCGGCCTGGCCCGACCCCACTCCTGCTTTGGATGTTGCTTGGCCCACCTGCTTCCTCTGTGATTTTTAATTTAAAAAGAAATTTGTTATTATTATTATCGAAGAAACATTAATGCTAAATCATTAACTTGGTAGGGTGCCTTGCCCAGCCAGATACGGGCGATTCAATTGTATAATGGTTGTGTTGTGAATAGATGCCTGTATCCGCTCTTTGTCGTTCGGTTGCCTGCATTCACTACATACATATATACATATATATATATAGATATGTATGAATATGTATATGTGATGTATAACGAATTATGCAAGTATAAAGATACGTAAGGGTTAATTATTACTTTATTGTTATACTCCGTAAGATAAACACTGTACGGGTGGCTCCACCTACCCTCCTCACCTCCACCGGATGTAGACCGTCCCGGCCAGTGCTTTTTATACTATGGTAGGGAGCACCCCCAGTGATAATATTCCCCATCTAACTCCAGCTACGTACAAATGTACCATCACTGATAATTTTAAAAATAACGGGGAAAGTGGTATCCGAAATATGAAAGCTGGGGAGTCATCTACATACATTCTTTAAATGGGGAATGGTGATCTCAGTCCGCAGGTCCAAGACGAGAGAGAGCTCTTAATCCCTGTGGCCCGAGTACCAAACACCAAACTCTGTGCGGTATTCTGGGTTGAAAAGCACTTTCAGCAGGTTAAAGTAACCCAAGATGCCCCTGCTTTCCAAATTCCTTCTGCTCGCGGGGGCTTCAGGCCTTTAGATTATGTTACCCTCCAGGCAACCATACAAATTTTCTCGGAAGAGACCAGCCTAGACACCTCCTCATTCTCCTGCCACTCACTCCGTAGGGGTGGGTGTACCTTCCTCGCCCTACAAGAGGCCTCCATTGACCAGATCAAGGTACGCGGCGACTGGTCCTCGGACTGCGTCTATAGATACATTGCTTGACCTCTGGCCGACAGGATCGTTGCGGACATTAGGTTGCCACAGCTCTCTCCGTCTTGATTTAATTACTTTTTCTGTCTGGTGTGTCTCTGACTTTGGCATTTGAGGCCCAGCCAGGTGCATTACTATTCTCTACTATTGTCACTTCCTGTAAATACACAATGTACCCACCAATACTGTGTTGCCGTGCAGTTCTTACACCCACGTATATGCAACGTATATGTGGATGTAACCGAATTGCACTGTGCTGCCGCCCAGAGGCTCCTGGGGGGGCTCACAGGATAGTACCCTGCACAGCCACCAGGTGGGGCAGGACCCTCCCTACACCTGTTGTTGTGTTGGCTCAGTGTGTCACTGCCACCCAGATCGACCACACTTCGTTTCAAACTTTTGTCTTTATCCATCATTTTATTAGGTAGGGCATTTGAGGCCCAGCCAGGTGCATTACTATTCTCTACTATTGTCACTTCCTGTAAATAAATAATGTACCCACCAATACTGTGTTGCCGTCAATTCTTACATATACATATATACATATATATATATATATATATATACATATATACATATATACGTATATGTACATATACATATGCGGACTGTCACAAGTCGGTACCCGTCCTGATATGACCTTAAATGTTGCTAGGACGTAAAACAACAACAAACAAATTTTTATATTGAGGGAAATTTTACCAGATAATAAATATACTTTGCTGTGTATACGCAGGTACGAAAGAGCATTGTTCAAAATGCAAGACTATTTTAGAGATATGTTCTGTCATAGTTTTAATTTAGCGTAGGTGTATGACAATGATCAAAGTCAACAGGAATTGGGGGGTGGCTAGGCAGAGTAAGTCACTATGGGAACACAATTAATGAGAAAACACTGTCTCGCGGATGTGTGTGTGTGTGGGCGTGTGAGTATTCGTGACCATGTTCGTCTAAGTAGGTCACATAACAGGGTGTAAAATATTTGGGAATGTTGGGGTGGTTTTTATTTAGTGCTCTGCAGCCAAGGGCCTGCCGGGTACAGGCTAGGTCACCTGACTGGTACCTGGTTGCATTGGTACTCTGCAGGCAAGGGCCTGCAGGGTATAGGCTGGGTCACCTGACTGGTACCTGGTTGCATTGGTACTCTGTGGCCAAGGGCCTGCCCGGTACAGGCTAGGGTCACCTGACTGGTACCTGGTTGCATTGGTACTCTGTGGCCAAGGGCCTGCTGGGTACAGGCTAGGTCACCTGACTGGTACCTGGTTGCATTGGTACTCTGCAGCCAAGGGCCTGTCGGGTACAGGCTAGGGTCTCCTGACTGGTACCCGGATTTAAACCTTTAAATAAGGGTGCATGGTGCATGTGCGCTCTCTCACCACCACACCAGCCAGCCCAGACAATGTACATGTGCCTGTAGCAACTTTAGTTTTGGATTAAACCATGTGAGTACAATATTGTGTCTTCTTGTGTGATATTTCAGTTACTGAGCCCAACAAGTGATTTTGGAAGTAGATAGTTGATATATCTAAAGAATATGTGTAATTGTTCTGAGATACACAAACTTGTCAATCTGCTGCAACCCATATGATGTGACCAATTCTATGTAACCGATCTGATACAACCCATATGTGGCCAATCTGATCCAACCAATACGATGCAACCCATCAGATCCAACCAGTCTGATGCGGTAAATCTAATGCGACCAATCTGATGTGACCAATCTGATGTGACCAATCTGATGTGACCAATCTGATGCGACCAATCTGATGCGACCAATATTATGTGACCAATCTGATGTGACCAATCTGAGGCGATCCATATGTGACCAATAGGATGCAAGCAATCTGATGCGACCAATATGAAGTGATCCATCTGATGAGGTCAATCTAATGCGACCCACCTGATGAGACCGATATGATGTGACCCATCTGATGCGATCCATATGTGATGAATAGGATGCAACCAATATGATGTGACCAATCTGATGGGGTCAATCTGATGTGACCCATTTGATGCGACTAATTTGATGCGACCAAGCTGATGTGACTGCGACCAACCTGTTAAATTCGACGTTTTGGAACGATAACATTTCCAGAAGCTATGCATGTTTTTCTATGACCAAACTTGATATAAATCGGGCGCGGTGGCCTAATCAGTAGAGCGCGGGCTCTTGTGCGGAAGGTCGGGAGTTTGGTTCCCGACCCGGTCAAACCAATGATAGTAAAATTGATACTTGTCGTCACTTCCTAGCCTGGCACTCAGCATTAACACGGTAGGGCAAGGACTGGTTAGCCCAGTGTCAGGATAATGTGACTGAGTGGGATATTGTGTCATGGTGCTGGCGGCCTGATTTCCCAGTGGTGAAGCACTATAAAATCGCCATGGGTGCGCACTGTCACAAATCGGTACCCATCCAGATATGACCTTGGATGTTGCCAGGACGTATAATTCCAAAGACCAACCAACTTGATATAATAACATGTTTATAATATCACATTTCTGTAATACTGCGTAAACATTCATTTAGAACGATGACGCAATATCTAACTTTTATAACAATTCATGGAAATTCAGGAAAAATAAGATTCACACTGATCATAAAATAAAACTGTTTCGTCTGAACTGTGTGGGGTAGAATTGTTCTGTGTAATGTACAAACACATTCGAAGACCTGTAGTGTTTGTTTGTTGTTGTTTTATGTCCTAGCAACATCTAAGGTCATATCAGGATGGGTACCAACTTTTGACAGTCCACACTCATGGTGACTTTATAGTGCTGCCCCACTGGAAGACCAGGCCGCCAGGACCACAACCTGATATCACACTCAGTCACATTATCCTGACACTGAGCCAACCAGTCCTTGTCCTATCCTAATAATGCCATGCACCAGGCTAGGAAGCGACAAGTATCAATTTTTAAGTCATTGGTTTGACTCGACCAGGGTCGTACCATGATCTACCAACACGGGTCACAGACGCTCTAACTCATTCGGCCATCCCATCTGGTTGAGACCTGTTGTGTTATTGTATTTACTTTTGGTCATCTTTGTTACATTATGCATTTCACCATAAACTCCCACGTTGCTGATACCAAAACAAGAGAAGTATATTTGATCTCGTCGTGTGCCAGCAATCACGGCGAAATACACAACATTGATACTGACTAATCCTTCCCAAAGATAAGCATGTGTTTGTTTTGATGTGGGGACCGGTGTAGTAAGTTCAAAACACTACCCCACAACAACACTACGGTAGTGTTTTCAACCTAGGTTCAAAACACTATGGTAGTGTTTTCAACTTAGTTAAAGGTAGGTTCAAAACACTACCGTGGCCACGCTCAAAACACTATCCTTAAGTTCAAAACCATAGATGTTGCTAGGATGTAAAACAACAACAAACAAAGAATCAAACACCGCAGCACCATCAGGGTAGTCTAATACGCTGTGCAGTTGCCACAGCACCATCAGCATATACTAATTACATGGTGCAGACGCCGCAGTACTATCAGCGTATACTAAGTAATACGTGGTGCAGACACCGCAGTGCTATCAGCATATGGTACTAGTATATGTGTCCTGATATGACCTTAGATGTTCCCAGGACATAAAACTCCTAATAACCAAACTAGGTTACATTTTGCGACATTACACTTACAGCCCCCACTGCCGTGTTATGATAGTGTTTTGAACTTGGGTAGTGTTTTGGACATACATAGGGGTAGTGTTTTGAACTTAACAGTAGTGTTTTCAACTTAAGTTGAAAACACTACCATAGTGTTTTGAACTTAGGTTGAAACCACTACCATAGTGTTTTCGATGGGGTAGTGTTTTGAACGTCCTACACCGGGCGCGTGGCCGAATCGGTAGAGCACAGACCTCGCGTGTGGGAGGTTAAAAATCCCTTGGATCGGTAAAAGTGTAGGCTCAGGCTTTCTATCGACAAACTGTCTAATGGTGAAAGCACGTCTATTCAAACTTATCTATGATAGGCAGTATAAATCTTCAAGAAAAAAAATGCAAGTCTTATAATGATAACCCGCTGGTGGGACCACACCACTGGGAACACGACCTGATATCCCACTCAGTCACATTATCCTGATCCTGAGCAAACCAGTCCTTGTCCTATTCTAGTATAACAGAGCGTCAAACTAAGTCGCGACAAGTATCAAATTGGTAAGTCATGGGCTTGACTCTACACAAAGTCTGTCTCTTCCACAGGAACAGACCAGTCCTAACGCTGAGAGCTCAAACACTGACAGTTGGTAAAAAACACTTTCCCAGAAATCCATATGAAGACGGGTTGGCCAAATGAGTTGAGTGCCTGCCTCCCATATTTGCAGATTGCGGGATTCAAAGCATGACTGACTCAAAGTAATGACTTAAAATTTGAGGCATGAAAGTAGAATGAGGAAGCCTAATTTTCTGTGATTTAAAGTTTCCTAGCTTAAAGTTGCATAGTCCGATGAAAACATAAAATTGTCAAAACCCAAACACTTATCTAGATTTGATTCTATATATTCAACTTAGATACTGGTGCACATATTAAGCATTTATTTATGCATAGAAGGTTTGTAAGCCAATTTAATAGAAGTTGTTAGTACTGAAGCCTATGGTGTCAGAGTTTTGGTGTGCTTGACAACATTAATTTGGCATGTTTTAACGTCAAATACCTCCAAAGTTAGCCATTTAAATTAAAAGTTCCTTCAAACTAATGGCCCTGTCACACTATGACACTTCTCGCCAGCGTGCTGTCAGCACGCAAAATATCTTCTACACGTCGAGACACGTCCAACTTTTCGGCGGTTTGGGGAAAAAGATCGGCGTCAGCACAGCGCGTTATTCGCGTGTGGCCAACACTAGTCGACGAGTGAGAAAAAAAAAAAGAAAGTTTGGCGTGACGTGCTCATATGACCTTAGATGTTGGTAGGATGTAAAACAATAAAACAACCATTTGGTGCAACGTGTGGAGACGACCCTCACATGCGCGCGGCGACTGCCTAGCATTCGCATAACGTTATTCCAGCGCTGTCGACGTCCTTCTGACGTCGCCATAATATTGGCAACCGCGTGTTGAAGCGCGTTGTCGGTCGTTCAGTTTTTTTGACATGTTAAAAACATTGAGCAACCAACTACGCGCGCCACCATTCTCCGGCGAATGTCGACGTCCAGGATAGTGTACCGACGTTCGCATACCGTCCTCCTAACGTTTCCCGACGTTTCCCGACGTTTCCCGACGTTTCGCCCAAAAAGGACACACGTCGCAATCGTTGGAGAGAAACGTTGTAGTGTTACAGGGGTATAACGTAACATAGATCATAACGATCAGCATAATGTATTTATCTCAGAAATGGCAGAAACTCAAAAGCATCGGACTATGCAACTTTAATCAATCAATGTATAGAAGAGAAAAGAAAATGTGATGCCTGAAGTTTGTCATTCCAGCAAAGTCACACACAAGATGCTTTCAAGGAGACATATTATATGAGGAGCAGTTGAAAATGTTGGTCAGTTGGTTGTTGGAGCTTTACGTCCTGGCAACATCTAAGGTCATATCAGTACGGGTACCCACTTGTGACAGTGCGAATTCATGGTGATGTTATAGTGCTGCCAAACAGGGAGACCATGCCACCAGCACCATGACCTGCTATCCAAATCAATCACATTATCCTGACACTGAGCCAACCAGTCCTTGCCCTATCCTAATAATGCCGAGCGCCAGACTAGGAAGTGAAAACTGTCAATTGTTAAGCCATTGGTCTGACTCGACCAGGGTTCGAACCCGTGGGATCCACCAAAACGGGTGATGGACGCTGAGTCCGTCGGTGAAATTAGAAATGACTGCTAGTGGAGTTCTAATTTGGTCCAAGTTAACCGATCAATTGCTTATCATAGAATGTACTTCCACTTTGTTTCGGAAATGATTAATTTTCTCAAAATATCTACACCGGTTGGTTACCTGTGTATGGCGTCATCAAAGTGGCGGTTGCCATGGCAATGTAGTGGTTAAGGGCTATTTAAATCATGTTTTTTCTCAATAGGATGATCGGTGATGCGAGGTACTCTCTTGATAATGGGTTACATATATATAAACCACTAGGCAATAAGGATAGACAAAGCAGAGTTGGGCTGAGTTCTTTATTAGTTCTCTGGCTGGGACTAATATGCCCTATCAAAAAGAAAAATGCGAATGAAGTGACAGTGGTTTGAATCATTTCCGCACCAAACATTTGGCACCCCAATCGCGCGCCCGTAAAGGGGTGGGTGCGCGAATCCGAATACACGCAAATAATCGTACAATAAAATATGATATCAACCTTGGAATTGCTCCATTCCTTTATATTATTATAATACATTATAATACACATAAACCACTAGGCAATAAGGTTAGACAAAGCAGAGTTGGGCTGATTTCTTTATTAGTTCTCTGGCTGGGACTAATATGCCAAAGACCCGAACCCTGGTCCCCCAACCCAACTCTCTTAATTAGTCAGCGCTAGCTTTGCTGCCACGCGCATATCATTCATAATACGAATGGATAAAGGTGTCTTAAGGTATTGAAATACCGCGTTACTTGTCCAATCACCTCTTGTCTTGATCTCTTCCAAGGAAGCGCCGCACATTGATAGATACGTGCATCCCCCCTACGCAATGAGTGAGAAGAAATTATTTCGATGTTAAGACCAGCAAAACCAGCAAACAATTTCAAAGTTGTTTGATAAGTCTTATATGTTAACGTGGAGATTCCTCCGAAATCATTAGGAATACAAAATGCGGGCGAAGAGCCTATCGCCGGTTGACTACGAAAATGTTTTTCCGTCCAATGGACTGCACAGATGTCTAAATCTGGACATCTTGCAATAGGAATATGTAACAACCTTTCTTTAAATTGTATCGTCTTAGTTTTACAAACTTTTAGCAACATACCCCATGTGTAGAACTTTATGTCTTTACGCAGGAGCACAGCATCAGAAAAAGTCACACTTGATTTCTGTAAAAGTCCTCTAAAGCTAAATAGCACTGCAGCCCGCCATGCGATATGCCCCGGGCTGTCCGTTAGAAAGGACAAAATCTGCTTCAAAATATGTGGCAGTAATGGCATCGCCTGCAGTGGCATGTCACCTAAAGTTCTATGTATTCCTCGAATGGTGAAACTAACTATAAAATGTTTATAATCTATAGGCGTTGCGCCTTGACATTTTAGAAAATAATTAAGCCCACTCAAGTAATTAATGACCAAGGAGTATTTAAATGTCCTAGACAACCAAGTTGCATACAGCGCTACTTGCATAGAATCACAAGGTAAAGGAGAATGCGTATCTGAAAATTCCTCTACAAAGGAAAGATACTTGTTTACTTGCACATGCCTGGCTGCCCTAGAGTTCGGAGCATAGCATTTTAGTTGGAGAACTTTCTGTTCTGCTTTGAGTTTATCAAGCTCTGGAAAAACAAATGTTGCCGAAATAAGTCACTACAACATAGCATACCTTGTGGGTACGCATTAATTATAATACTAGCCATGCCCTGCATATTTAGCCTGCTTAGGGCGTCTGTTATTATATTCAGCTCGCTGTTAATGCATACAGAAGCAAACACAAAATTATATTTTATTGATATCCAAAACAACCGTCGCAAATAGTACATAATCAATTTACATTTCGATCCTACTGTGTGTAATGCCAATTCTACTGTAGCATTGTCTGTAATTATCATTATAGCAGCTCCTTCCCAACTGGCTCCCCACCACTTTATGGCCGCATATACGGACCTCATTTCTTGTTCATTAATATGCGCAGCAAGTAGCCCGTCATCTGGTTGATCGTAGTGGTGTTTAACCGTCGAACATAGAGGATCTGCATGAATCGGGTCAGAGCAACCTATTAACCAATCGGTTCCATGCATAGCTCCATATCCCCATTTACTGGCATCACTATAAATAGATTTTATGGCAGCAAACTTGCCGAGTATTAATGCTTTGCCATTAAACGTGTCTGCAAACTCAATCCACCAATTCAAATCTTCCCTGAAACCTGCGTTGAGTCTTACTTTATAATAAGGCTGAGCCACAGAGTTTACCAAGTCATATACTCTACATGAAAAAGTTTGCCCACCACGCACTACTTTTGCGCAGTGGGCTAACATTCCCACCAACCTTTACAGTTCTTTCCTCGTTGCTTTCATTTTACCACTAAAAGAAGCCAGAATTTTCCGCAATTTCTCAAGTTTATCGATTGGAAGTGTTAATTCCAGTTTAACGGTGTCAATTAATATCCTTAAGAACTTTATCTTCCTACCTGGGCAAATTAACTTTCTATAATTTATGTGGAAACCTAATCGGCGCAATATGGCCATTAATTTATTTTGCTGCTCCCTAGCCATTTCCCAATCTGAAGAAACAATGCAAAAATCATCTAAGTAATTTACTACTTTCAAGATGCCTTCTCTATTTGCACAGCGAACTACAAATTCTGATATTTTTGAAAAAACAAAAGGACTTGATGACAGCCCCATGCATAACCTGTTGTCAAGCATGTAGTCAGGCTTCATTCCTATGTCATCATTAAATCCCCAAACCAACCCTTGCCTTGGCCTATCTGTTGGGTGTATAGCGACAGCTCTGTACGCATCTTTTAAATCGATCGTAGAAAGGTAATCACCGGCACTCATGTAGTCAACTACATGGTCTACACTCTTATAATTGAATTTAAGAGCAACTTGATCTGTAAATTTATTGACCGAATCTTGTTTAGGCAAACTACAGTCTATTATACCCCTTCCACCCCCTGTCTTTGGTATGCAGAAAATATTATGTACGCAAAGTGGGGTATGTGTCGTTCTGGAAATTTTGCCTTGCTCTAGTTCAGCTAATAATTTTTGAGTTATAATATCTCTGTATAGAGTATTACGGATTCTCTTAAATTTAGTCTCATAATTTGCCTCACAATCCATATTTATCACGTGATACCTGAACACCACTCCCCACAGGATATACATCCAATCAGGGTCAGTGTCCCCTCTCAGGAAGAGCTCACAAATAAATCGACATGGCTTGAATTGTACTAGGTTGCCTGCTATATAATGCTTACAGCTACAATTACCATTAACACAGTCATTCCTGACATTAATTATTTTCGGTATTGAACTGGGGTATTCTTTAATATGGAATTTCCAATAGCAGTAATCATGCCTAACTGTTTCTACATAGAGCTTGTCCTCCCTACTTGCATCATTTTTATTTTTCCAATTATTTAGTATTCCATTGACCTGGCTTTTTATGCTATATTCAACATTTATTTTATCGCCTGACACTAACGTGTTGCTATCTTCGGCTTTATTTTGAATTGTTTGAAGCATATTAGCACATGCAATGTTGTCTGTACTATTTAAATGCTGCCCTAAACTTTTATCGTTCAAGTCATTAATTACACATTCGGCTCCCCATACAGAAACTATTCCATTGGAATTTGGTAACTCGTCGGGGTTAGTAGCACATGTAACATTAATTGGATTGCTATTCGAACAAAGGCCGCAACCATACTCGCCAGCTTAGCGCTGGCACTACCTGAGTTATTAATACAATTAGGGTCATTAGGCACACATGTAACATTACACGTTATAGCATATACCAGACGGGATGGCCAAATGAGTTAGAGCGTCCGACTCCAGTGCTGGTAGATTGTGGGGTCGTGGGTTCGAGTCCCGGTCGAGTCAAACCAATGACTTTAAAATTGATACTTGTTGCTTCCTAGCCAGGCGCTCGGCATTATTAGGATAGGGCAAGGACTGGTGTGCTCAGTGTCAGGATAATGTGACTGAGTGGGATACCAGGTCATGGTGCTGGCGGCCTGGTTTCCCTGTGGGACAGCACTATAAAGTCGCCATGAGTGCGTACTGTCACAAGTCGGTACCCATCCTGATATGACCTTAGATGTTGCTAGGACGTAAAACAACAACAAACAAACGTTATAGCATTCTGCTGAAACTGGGCCGCGGAAGGAAATTTATCAACTCGAGAGGAAGCAAATTTGTCTCGTCCCTCACTTGAAATGCACACGTTAGCATTATCAATGGTCTCTCGTATCTCTTGTTTGTAATTACTAACACCACATTCCGTTGCAACATGTTTCATATGATATTTCTGATGCCGGCTGCCTTCCCTTCTTGTCTTGCGTTTGGCAGTTCAGTCCTTAGCACAATTATATTTGTTGTGCCCTTTGCTGCCACATTTTGCGCACCAGTGCCCAAAATTACATGCATCGTCCGTTCTGCTGCTGCCTGCCTCCTTGTTCCACCTATAGCACCCCGCTTTCCCATCTTTTGTGTACGCATTTGACTTCCGCACCATGCCAGTTGACTTTCTTAGCCGCATGTTGTGCATACCATAGTGGAACATCCCCACACCTGTGTTGCGGCTACTAAAAGCCGCAAAACCTTCTCTACTTCTGCTAGTTTCCTAATGTCTTTGTCATACTCTATATGAGTGGAGTCATTAAAGTCATTCTCTCTGGCTCTCAAAGCCATGAAGCATAAGTGTTCTAGGAAAGCACAGAAGTCCTTTATAGTTAAGCATTCAATGTCAGGGCACCAACAAATGGAAGTGGTAATTAACTCATAGCAATTTAATCTCTTCACCTCCTTTCCTAACACAGCATACCGTCTGAGACTCCACTTACTTCGCCGTCTTCTTGTACTGCTGGTGCTCCTGCTGTGCGAATCCGATGGAGTTTGTCTCCGTCGTCTTGTTCTTGACTTCTGTCGTCTCCTTGCCACTCCATATTTGGAGTTTCCAGCAATGGCAGCTGCTACCGGCGCCGCCATTGCACCAGCTGTTTCGGTTGTTCGTCCTCCTTCCTCCAATGGCGTCATGCCGCACAGACGCCCTTTCTGTCTCCTCTTCATGACGTCTCGCTTCTCTTGCAACTCCGCTATGCGCTGTTCTTTGGCCATGCCCGCAATTTCCTTGAGGAGTGCCGTCTCTTGGTCATCCAAACTGAGTGCTTGCATTTTCTCAACCAACTCTGGTGAACTTTCTCGCGAGCCACTTCTAGATAAATCTTCCTCTATTGCTGCCGTGCGCCTTGTTACCTTTGTAGGCGGTATTTTCTTTCCTTTCCTCTTCCCTTTCATTTTCTTGCACTTATCAATCTTGTGCGACAATCCACACAAGTCGCAATACGGCATTCTAGAAAGGTGGTCAGCAAATGCGCACGGTGTTCCTCGGAAGAAAAATGTGAGTGAAGTGACAGTGGTTTGAATCATTTCCGCACCAAACATTTGGTGCCCCAATCGCATGCCCGTAAAGGGGTGGGTGCGCGAATCCGAATACACACAAATAATCGTACAATGAAATATGATATCAACATTGGAATTGCTCCGTTCCTTTATATTATTATAATACATTATAATACACATATATGTGGTATAACTATATATTTATGCAAATATTATTGGGATATATGACGGGTAGTGGGTTGGACTAATAGCTGTTATGGTGTGTTCTATGATTCAATGTTGTTGGAGCAGCCTGGTGAGCCGGTTGGTTGTATTGAAGTAGGGGTAGTAGGCCTGGGCTGCAGGCAGCCGGTCAGGAATCGATCAGTTGGTTGGCAGATTTGAACTTTTTGTCAATAAAGAATGGCTGGTGTATCAATTGCCAGCCAGAGTTCTGAGCCAAATATCATTGTTTGTTGCCTTTCATTGATTAATAATATAAAAATTCCAATGCGCGAGTGACAATATTCATGGCACTGGTAGGGGATGGGGGTGGTGGCGCCACCTGTCCCAACAGTTAAAAGGGGTCGCCCATAAAACAGCACACAACATATAGGGAATCTTCCCTTACACGCCTTTATACTTGCATACTTTTTATACATCATATATGTCCATTCGGTTGGATTAAAGTCTGTTACAACACCACTTATGTAGTTATAATCATAGTGTTGTGATGGACCGGGTATTCTGCTTGAGGAATAAAGAAGCACACTGAAATTGCTTTTAACTCCAGGGCCTTCTCCGATTTATTCGACTCAGGTCAGAATAGGAATGACCTGTCACTGCCCAGCCGAGTAGACTATATCCTCCCACCAGGCGTGGCCGCTAGCGATCGGTGGAACAGTCCACCTTATACCCATGTCACACTACAATGTAACGAGCCAACGTAAGCCTGACATGGTCACTTTTCGTCATTACGTTGACGTATGTTATGATGACGTCAGATTGATGTTAGACTGTCATCGAGCTACGTCACATTACGTCGTGTTACATCGGCGCGCGTCAACGTTTTGAACCTGTTCAAAACTTTCGACTTAACTCAAACCTAAGGGTTTACGTTTGCCATACATTCTGTACACAATAAAGCCGGTGGAAACGTCCACGCGGCATAACGGGAACTTCAGGAGAACGTCAGGAGAACATCAGGAGAACGTACGCCAAACATACATCCAACGTACGTTCAGCGTTTCGCCAACGTTTAATGACATAAGTAACGTAAGGTAACGTAAAGCAAGATAGTTCTGGTGATGGAATAACGTTCAGAACGTTCCGTGAGCATCATTACATTGTCCTCTCTTGTTGAATGATGCTATCACTATGCTTTACCAATGCTACGCTCTCGTCAACTACGCTGCATCCACGTTCAACTTGTACCCAAATTTGCATACTACGCCGAGAGGTTTGACATTTTTCACGTTCTCCCTTCGCTGACGTTGTTACGTTGTAGTGTGACAGGGCCTTTAGGGACTGTTCCTGCTAGCGTGCTGCCACCTATTGCTACTTCTTAGCAAATATGGGTCATGATAGTTGTCAACTAAAGCTAAGATTCCATATATGCGATATGCGGCATGCTGATATGAATGTGAACGCAGCATGCGGTATAGATATCGATGCGATTTTCCGTCTACAAATTTGAGAAGGAAAGTCAAAGTTACTGTTGTTTTCTATGGCAAAATGGGCTGCATTCGCATTCACATTCACACCGATTGGTCCATGGGTTGATGCACTTTCCGCATTCACATTCGCATTCGCATCACATTCTGACATACGGAAGCACTAATGTCCCTTTACATGCTTTTCTATCTGTTACTGCATAACTATGTTATATACAGTGATTCGTTCTCTTTCCTCCTGGCTGTTACTGGACTGAAAACGAATCACCCTATTCTAGCAACGGTCATTTATAAAATGAACCAACTGACAACGGATGGGTATGACATCCACCTGTGCTAGGTGCCTGGCTATGCCGGCATACAAGGAAACAAACGAGCTGATTGGGCTGCGAAGAATGCCCTGAACTGTGATCTTGAACCGTGTCTGATACCTCACTCTGATCTGAAACCACTAATAGCCACCCACATAAAATCCACTAATAGCCACCCACATAACATCCAAATGGCAACATGAGTGGGATGAAAACATCACTAAACTTAAAGAAATTGAACCATTTGTGGGAAAACCACGACAGACTCATGCGGGAGGTCGGCGGGACCAAGTGGTCCTTAGCCGCTGCCGTATTGGCCACTTGTGGCGTACATATGCTTTTCTGCTCAAGGGGGAACCTCCCCCTGAATGTATTGGGTGCCAGTCCCCGCTGACACTCAAACATATTTTACAAAGTTGCGTTGATTTGTTGGCCCTGTGCCAACAGTTCTACACTGCAGACAGTATGCATGACCTTTTTACTAATGTAAAACAGGAAAACATTTTAGCCTTTATGAGGGCAGCTGGACTGTACCACCTCAGATAGTTTACTAAATAGATTCTATCAATTATTAATAAAACTTTTCTTTTTCTATGGGAATTTGTCTCCCTTGACCACAAATATATGAGCTTTCTAATTTAATGAGTGTCCATTGGCACATAATTGATTGTCTGATTTTACATGTAAACGCGATGGTTTGAACACAAAAGAGACATTTCTCGCTGTGAATATGGCCTATGCTGCTGACACGGCATAAAGCAACCACCAATCAATCAATCAAAACCTTGCTATGCTCAGGACTGGTGGCACTGCCACCAGCGCTCCTCCTCCCTACCGGGTACGGCTAACCGCCACTCACACCAGAGGATTAATAAAGATTGTATCATCCACTCCGGTCTCCTCGTAATGCGTAACTTATATATATATATATATTTATATATATAAATATATATATAAAATATATTTACATATATATATATATGTATGTTTATATATATTTAAATATATATATTTAAATATATATATCTATTATACAAATATAAAAGGGCGCAATATTATATGTACCCATTATATTTATTATTATTATTTACTATTAAAGCTGCGTAGTCCGATGAAGCATCAAATTTTCAAAACCAAAACAATTTTCTGGAATTGATTCTACATATCTAACTTAGATACTGATGCAAGTATTAAGCATTTGTTGCCACTTATCAGGGTTTACTGAAGCAATTTAATAGAACCTGTTGCTGCTAAAGACTATGGTGTCAGAATGTTGGCAAGCTTGCCAAAACTATTTTGACATGTTTGCACTTCAAATATCTCAAAACATAACTGTTTAAAATAAACAGGACTTGAAGCTAAAGTAAGGTCGATTATAATGATCAGGTTAATATATTTATCTCAGAAAAATTACAAAAACTCAACACCATCGGACTTAGGTACAAGATTCACCCCGCACTGCTGCAGTAGGGGTGCAAACCAACCCTATGTAAAAGGTGGCGAAAATGCGGGTCAAAGAATTGAGAGCCTAATTTCACAATCTAAGAAGCAGCAATTATTCTTTACATATGTCTTATTAATAGCCTGCTATCTTTGAGTTGAAAAATATAATATAATAGCTAGTTTAATCAGATTTAAAAGTGAAATCGACGGCGTTCTCTGGCCGCCATCTTGTCTTTTTGCATTCTCCCCCATTTCACCAACTCTGCGCCTATATAAGTATCCATTTGATACTGGAGCCACAGTTTCTAGGTGATGTTCCATACTAACGCTATTTTCGCCCGTATTTACATAAGGCTGATCTTCACCCGTGTACTACAAGTACCGGGTGAATCTTTTATCTACTGCAACTTTAAGCTATTTATTATTATCCTATGTGCTTTGTATATTTATTTACTGTGGGCCAGTACCCATTCCACGCTGCTGGCGCCCTCACCACCTAGTCCGCACACAACAGGTGTGCTTCTGTGCCAGGACAGACCAAGTTTTAATTTTTAGATTTGTATAGGTAGAGCGTTTATTGCTCGGCCAGAGGCCTTTCCAATAAAAGAAGGCCTTTCACCATCATCCGTCTGGTCTGTTTCTCTATCATGTGGCCTGACTTTATATAAATATATATAATTAAATATATTATAAATCTATATATATATATATATAAATATATAAATATATAAATATATAAATATATAAATATATAAATATATAAATATATAAATATATAAATATATAATAAAAAATATAAATACATAAATACATAAATACATAAATATATAAATATATAAATATATAAATATATAAATATATAAATATATATATATATTAATACATACATATTACTATATATGTGTGGTGTAGATATACAAGACAGTGTTTTCCTCTATCGGTAAATGTTTGAGATAAGATAAAGGAACCTGAAGTAAAAGTAAGCATGCTTCTTTCTACTGTGTACTCTAGTTCCCCTGGGTTGCCGCCGGGCCCACCACCTTCGGGCCTAATTAAACAGGCCAATTACGGCATGCCGGTCACGTGACAGGGCGTTGATTGCCTCCGCGTTCACGGGCCCTGTGTGAGGGCCCAAGTCTTTCAGGTGGAATCAAATGAAATAGGAAGTAGCCGCTGAGGCAGACACACTGTTAACAAAGCATCGCATTAAGTGGGTCATTAGGTGAGGACGCGGTTATCAGAGTAAGTGTTATTTAGGTGTACATACAGGGTTGTAGTGGTATCTCACTGATAAGTGTAATTTAGGTTACATACAGCGGTGTAGTGGTATCTCACTGATAAGTGTTATTTATGTTACATACAGGGTTGTAGTGGTATCTCAATGATAAGTGCCATTTAGGTTACATACAGGGTTGTAGTGGTATCTCACTGATAAGTGTTATTTAGGTTACATACAGGGTTGTAGCGGGTTGTAGTGGTATCTACTGATAAGTGTTTTTAGGTTACATACAGGGTTGTAGTGGTATCTCACTGTTAAGTGTTATTTAGGTTACATACAGGGTTGTAGTGGTATCTCACTGATAAGTGTTATTTAGGTTACATACAGGGTTGTAGTGGTATCTCACTGTTAAGTGTTATTTAGGTTACATACAGGGTTGTAGTGGTATCTCACTGATAAGTGTTCTTTAGGTTACATACAGGGTTGTAGTGGTATCTCACTGATAAGTGTTATTTAGGTTACATACAGGGTTGTAGTGGTATCTCACTGTTAAGTGTTATTTAGGTTACATACAGGGTTGTAGTGGTATCTCACTGATAAGTGTTCTTTAGGTTACATACAGGGTTGTAGTGGTATCTCACTGATAAGTGTTATTTAGGTTACATACAGGGTTGTAGTGGTATCTCACTGATAAGTGTTATTTAGGTTTAGGGACAGGGATGTAGTGGCATCTCACTGATAAGTGTTATTTAGGTTACATACAGGGTTGTAGTGGTATCTCACTGATAAGTGCCATTTAGGTTACATACATGGATGTAGTGGTATCTCACTGGTAAGTGTCATTTAGGTTTACACACAGGGATGTATGGATATTATGTCTATACACAGGGATGTACTGATATATCTCACTGTTATGTATCATTTAGGTGTACATACATGTTTGTAGTGGTATCTCACTGCTAAGTGTCATTTAGGTTTACATACAGGGTGTATAGTGGTATCTCACTGATAAGTGTTATTTAGGTTACATACTGGGATGTAGTGGTATCTCACCGTTAAATGTTGGTTAGGTCTACACACAGGGAAATACGGATATCTCACTCTTTTGTATCATGAATGGTTTACATACTGTCCTCACACAGGATTGGACATATATATACCACAGTTAGTGTCATTTAGGCATACATATATGAGCTTAGTGCACTGTTATTGTAGTGTAGTTCAGGTCTACATATAGGCATGCAGTAATATCTCACTCCTAGTGTCATTTAGGCCTACTTACATTGTAGTAGTATACTTTGATTGTAAGTGTAGTTTAGGTCTGCACATAAGCTGTAGTGATACCTCACTGTTAGCATCACTTAGGCCTACATACATGGTTGTAGTGTACTGTGACTGTACATATATTTTAGGTCTGCACGCAGGGCTTTATTGATACCTCACTGTTACCATCATTTAGTTCTACATACATGGTTGTAGTGTACTGTGACTGTCAGTATAGTTTAGGTCTGCACACAGGGTTGTATTGATACCTCACTGGTAGCGTCACTCAGGCCTACATACAGGGTTGTAGTGTACTGTGACTGTACGCATAGTTTAGGTCTGCATACAGGGCTGTATTGATACCTCACTGTTAGCGTCACTCAGACCTACATACATGGTTGTAGTGTACTGTGGCTGTAAGCATAGTTTAGGTCTGCATACAGGGCTGTATTGATATCTCACTGTTAGCGTCACTCAGACCTACATACAGGGTTGTAGTGTATTGTGACTGTAAGTGTAGTTTAGGTCTGCACACAGGGCTGTATTGATACCTCACTGTTAGCATCACTCAGACCTACATACAGGGTTGTAGTGTACTGTGACTGTAAGCGTAGTTTAGGTCTGCATACAGGGCTGTATTGATACCTCACTGTTAGCATCACTCAGACCTACATACAGGGTTGTAGTGTACTGTGACTGTAAGCGTAGTTTAGGTCTGCACACATGGCTGTATTGATACCTCACTGTTAGCGTCACTCAGACCTACATACAGGGTTGTAGTGAACTGTGACTGTAAGCATAGTTTAGGTCTGCACCCATGGCTGTATTGATACCTTGCTGTACTGACCTCACAGACAAGGAGCCACATATACAACCACGCATGAATAGGGTTATTGCTTCAGGGGGCCTAGGTAGTGTTATGATTAGCACACTAGCACCAGAATGGCAATTAATGGGGGCTTGAATCCTGCTCTAGGCACACTATTTCCGATTGTTATCACTCTCATGACACTGGTTCCATGACCAGGATCCTGTACAACATATGTGCTGTATGGTTATTGAACTTACCCTGTGTATCTGTATGTTAATGTGTCCATGACAACCAACCAGCCTACCGGGCACGGTGGTCTAATCGGCAGAGCGCGGGCCTCGTGTGCGGAAGGTTGGAAGTTTGGTTCCCGGTCGAGTAAAACCAATGACTTAAAAATTGATACTTGTCACTTCCTGACCTGGCGCTCGGCATTAATAGGACAGAGTAAGGACTGGTTTAGCTCAGGGTCAGGATAATGACACTGAGTGGGATATGGGGTCATGGTGTTGGTGGCCTGATTTCCCAGTGGGGCAGCACTAAGTCAGCATGGGTGCGCATTGTCACAGGTCCAGTACCTGTCCTGATATGGCCTTAGATGTAGGCAGGACGTACAACTCAAATAACCACATGAAAGTGTATATACTGGAAGTTTATATAAACAATAAAAACACAAACACTTAACCCAATGGATATTGAGACCCTACACATGGGTGTATGTGTAATATGTGTGTGGTGAAAAGTCACTTAGCGCTCCAATCTCCATATTACACATGTTGGGACTCCGATAGGCGAATGCCCTGACTGCTCACTGGGCAAAAGTAGCCTGAGAAACCGCTAGGTGGCAGGGCGGATAACTCTCCCATTCGCTGAATTACATACGTTGTTCATGGATAACATGGACATATTTGATTTAGCAAAGCTCTGCAATCAATGATGCATTTCCTAAGCGAAGTAACTGTTACTATTTCATGAAAAGAAATGTAATTGAACGACACGAGACCAGGTCAATATATAGTGGCATTTATTTTTCTTTGTTTCGTTATAGTAGTGAGTCATGATGTTTCAGTTTTAACTGCCTGTCACACCTTACCGGATTGAGTAGCGGACACAACCGGACAAAGAATTTTCGAGTCCGGTGGTGTTCGGTATCAAAATGTACCGAAATGTTGCATTATTGGGTGAAAGGCCGCCGGACCAAACAAATGCTAAACGGACAAGGAACATAACTTAACGAATAACCACCGGATGATAACCAGATCATAACCGGATGACACCGGATAACAATGGACAAGCAACGGTCAACCGACGGGCGAAAACCGAATGTCAAACGGACTGACCAAACATCAACCGGACATGTACTGGACTGATCACGGATGCGTAAAAAAACGATGGACCAGATTCCCGCAACACTGTCAACGGACCCTTCAGGAAACAAATCGGAGATGTAGTGGATGGGTACCAGACATGAACCGGACAAAACGGACTAAACAGACTTAAACCGGACTCCAACCATACACGCTAGTCTGGTGGTGTCCGGTACAAGTTTTGTGCGTGTTCAAAACTTGCCACAGTACAAGCCGGACACCACCAGACAGAACAGAAACACTGGATGCCTACTGTATATAAACCGGACATTGACGTATTTCAACGGACATTGTCCGGTTTCTATCCATTTCCTCAAACCGGTAAGGTGTGACTGAGCCTTTAGAGTTTGCGGTTTCCAGGAACTTAACCCAAACCTGATACTAATTCTTAGAGTAGTTGGGTTGGGTGGGATGGTGAATTAAGTACACCTCTGATGGATTGAAACACTCTGGTCGAAGTGAGTTTGGAAAGTCACGATGTGTTTTCAGATTTATGCTAGGTGGCGTGTCGAGCGGCGGCCATTTACTTAGTTAAGTCATATGTTGGTAGGGGGCGCCAAGGATTGCCTCCACAGTAACAATGTGTGCTGTTCACGTGCGCTCAAATATTCCGATAAAACGCATTGGTGGCAGAATGCAAATGGTCTATTATAGTAAAGGGCCAGGTGCATAATTGTATTTATGTAGTTGCTGGTGATACTTTACTCATGGTCAATAGTCATTGTGTGTTAGTCAGATAGTGTGAAAGAGGCACTAGGAGATAGTGTGTAAGGGGCACGGATCACCACACACTCATCTCCACGCCGCATGGTGGAGGTGGGCAGAGCACTGTAGTCATGGGAACCCAAGAATGCTTGATGTTCATTGGTGGAGCTTGAGATGTTTGATTCTCATTGGAGAATAAGGTCAGGTGGTGTGCCATACCAGATCCATGTACCACTATAAATAATAGGGCTGAGGGCTTGGCTCTCTCTCTACTTTCACTCTTTATACTCTTCCTTTCTCTTCTTGGCTGTAGTGATTTCATTATAGCCTGCCTACACAACCACATATTCCAGCCGTGGACTTTATACCATGTTGCAAGCAACATGGACAATACACCATATTTAATTTAATTGTAACTGAAATTTAGTTTATTCATTAATTCATGTCTTTTTATTCAGCGCCAGAACATTGAAACATGTATTGGTACATACAAGAAACTCACAGATGCCAGTATAAGTACAACCCCATGCAAATCCTGTTCGATAATACAAGTATTATACATACTTTAAATGAACTATTAGTTGTAATAGTAACTGCATAATATTACAACTATAAGACCAGAGTATGCCTAGCATTATATCACAAACTCACCCATGCTTGTCTGTAGATGTGAAAACGCCCACATTTTCTTTGTACTGTAGTAGTCCAGACATGAGCTCTACTACCATACGGTCGCAGTGAGGACTGCTCCGTAACCATCACAGTTTACAGCGATAGGTGGCAGTATGGTAGCCGCTGGGCAGTGCTGTGACATGGCTGCCACCTACTGCATGCAGCTAGCACAACCTTCCCCCCAAGGAAGTTGATGTGGGACTCGGCAGGGCAGAGACGGGTCACTTGAACCATGGATGCTGCAGTGAGCGGAGAATAAAGACGTAAGAAGCAAACATACTCGTTCTCCTGCTTGCTTGGGGGTCTACAGAGTGAGGGTCAAGTTCCGGGCGGCCATCAAGGGGCCCCATCACAGTACCTTCCATACCAATACCCGGTCTATCACTGAAAGGTTTCCCGATGTGTGAGAACACTTTATGGTTTCCATACCTCGTAAATCTAGGAGCCAGTGGAATTGTAGAAAAAGGGTCCAGCTTTCCAAGCCTAGTTAATATTGAAATCTCGCAGAATACAATCCCGCTACTTTGTATAGCCCACCTACCAACGTTAAAGTAATAGATGTAGTATATATGTGACGCGAGGGGGCCCCCCCCTTCCCAGCAATTTACCCGATAGCTGGGAGGGGGGGGGGGGCACTCCACCAATGCACGCAGAGGAAATATAGGGTGTACAATGTCATGTTACCCTTGCATTTATACTTGTATAATGCGTTGTACATCACATATTATATGCTGTATAAGCAGTATACAATTATAATAAGCCCAGAGGCTTACACCCGCTTCTCAGCCACTACTCCTTCTTCAATCATGGGAGCTAAGTCATCGACTGGTGTGATCTATTCCACCGTCAGATCTGCTCGTTGCGCAACCTAACCACTAATGCATCAAACAATTGGTAAACCTACATTCACTGTACCGCTGAGTAGAGGAACCTTTTGTGTGTATATATATATATATATATATATATATATATACACAAAACACATATATATACACATATATATATATATATGTATATATGAGTCGGCCACACGAAAATGGACCAATTGGTGGTCAATTTAAGATGTCGGCATCACAATTCTTAAAGTGTAGTGCATTTCTTTGTTTCATATTAAATTATCGTAGAAACAAATAGGGTTGTTGTATTTTCTCTACCTTTACATTCAGGATAAATTCAAGAACATTCCAACACCTCTGTCAATGCGAAACTATAATTATGCCATTCTATGGCGACATCCAATGGTCGACGCCAACATTTTTAACAGATGTCAGCTTCGCAATCGTTAAACTGTAGAGCATTTCTTTATTTCATATTAAATTATCCTAGAAACAAATAAGGTCATTGCATTTTCTCTACCTTTACATTCAAGTTAAATTTAAGAACTTTCCAACACCTCTGTCAATGCTAAACTATAATTATGTCGTTTGACGCCGACATACAATGCTCGACACCGACAACTTTCCCCGATTGGCCTATTTTCGTGAGACTGACTCATATATATATTTGTATATATATATATTTGTATATATATATATATTTGAATATATATATATATATTTGTATATATATATTTGTATATATATATATTTGTACATATATATATATATTTGTATATATATATGTAAATATATACAATACATGTACTATATGTATCTATCCTCGTGGCCCTTGCTTCATATTTGCCACAGATGTCGCCACTAGAGATAACACTCGAGTAAAGCATGATCGTTCAGGGGTTTGAACACTACACTATCAACTATTAACATTTCAATTCGCACGTTCCCAGAATCAATCGGTCTGATTAATAAGGGGATATTCTTAGAATACAGACAGGTTCGGATATATTAATGATCCAATACAGAGGATTAAACATTAAACAAATTAGTTGTTGTCGTTGCTATAATTCTTTTTAAAACCGTGTTTTTGAACCATATGGGATCAATAGGATCTTGTTGGAGGCGAATTGTGTAATGACTTAGAGATGTAGGAATGGCGTGACAAGGTAGGTTGCTGCCGACCCTCTCAAGCTCTTAAGCAACCACTGAACTACTTTATGGCTTTTTGTCAAAGTATTCAGATTGGTATATTCTTTTGAGCAAATTATGCTCTTAGCGTGAAGTAATGGCTTTGTGGTGATTGTGAAAGAAAGTGGGGCAATGGATGTGAAGTGTGCAAGACTACTCGTCCTGTGACAATTGCGAGCTTGGGCCGATTAGCTCGCATTCTGAAATACGGGCTACTCGCCAAGACAGACCCACATTTGCCACCATTTGCTGGGGCGCTGGGTTCCCTGCTGCAACGCGTTGCTAGGAAATATCAATTGTGATTTTCCTAGCAATGGTGGAAGGTCGAGCGCTAGGGCTCCGACACATCGGACGTGTTTATGCACGCTCTGATGTTTTAGACGAGATCTAGGCTTTTATTGTCGGAATTCCAAACTTATTTAACTTAATTATAGTGGAGGGGATTTACTTCATCATATTCATCATATTGTTGAACTTATATTGTACTAGCTAGGGTAAGAATAAAGCAGTGAGCTCTTGGAAAGGTAACTTGGAATGTTCCTTGCATTCTTTACTATTCTCCAGTCTTCTTGTATATTAACCGGTATGGTCAACTTGATATTTGATTGCTTTGTATGTAATTAAGGGCTTTCTGCCTACTAGGCCTTATGCAGCCGATTAACCCATCTGCATGGAGAAATTATAGACATATTAACAGAATTAACGTAGTGATATTTGGCTGAAAATAAGACATTAACTTAGGCTGATTATCAGTGACAGTAGCAGAAACACAGGGAGTGTCTGCTTAGTTCTGGATTAATCCAAGCATATTAACACACATCGAATGGCGGGGAGGATAGCCAGTTAGTTAAAACAATAAGTACCTCCATTCTATTATAAATGCGGGGAGAGGGACAAATCCATATTTCTATGATACTCTGGCTGTCCGCCCTTAGCCCAGGAATAACATCGATGGAGACGGTCTACCTGCAGATTGGAGGAGAGGCGGCGGCCCACGGCAGGCCCAGGGAATTCACATGGAAATAATTACATAAATTAAGCCATAGGCTCGCCTTAGGTGGGGGCGGAATAGCCAAACGGTTAAGCATTTGAAAATATATATCTATCTATAACACAAAACAGTGGTTAAATTTGACGGTCATTCTGATGACTACTCCTCTGTTAATCGGCGCTGCCAACGCGCATCATCATACTCCACTGATGCTTCACCATGTATGGGTTATTAATAGCATGTTTTACTTGTGCCAACCTACTCATTTCACTTTAATTTTGATGGGTTTTACTAACTTTAGTCACTGCAACCAGAGTGGTATCCACTTTGAGTCACAACACCGTGAGTGTTGTTAATGCCTAGTACACACCTACCATTTGTGCGCACCCACCTACCGTATACGATCTAAAACTGTCCGTTTCGCGCATAAACATCGCTAGGTGTGCGCTCCCTGCGCACACCTAGCGATTGCGATTCATGACTAAAAACTCAGTTTTAGGGCTAAAACGGGCCAATTACGATTGCGATTCAGGATTCGAAAAATGAATTGGCCCGTTTTCAGTTTTAAGCGGGTCGGGTCGAGTCATGAGTTTTAGTATGCGAATTGTATACGGTAGGTGTGTACCAGGCATAACTCTGCCATTAGATTACACCACCGATATGGTTTACTGCATAATGGTACAGATGGATTCCATGAGATGGCGGCAGTGGTCCAGACACTGATTCAACATGGGCGTGCTATGTGTTATCTGGTCTGTGGGAAAGTGCATATAATAGACCCTTTGCTGCTTATCGGAAAGAGTAGCCTCTGTGGTGACAGCAGGTTTCCTCCAAACAAATCTGTCAGAATGACCATATGTTTGACGTCCAATAGCTGATGATACAACAATCAAATTGTTCTAGAGGCATCATCAAATAAAACAAGCTTTACTTGTGTGACACAAGGTTTTTAGATCAGCCTTGACCCATTGAATACACACATTGCATGGGTTCATATCTGCGGTAAAGCAGCACCAGCGTCCATCAAGCTATGTCTACAGACGCCCGTCTCATACACTTTGGAGCTGCTTCCGGAGCCGGAAGCTGGGCGACGTCCTGAGCGCCATCTAGTGGCATAATGTGATAAAAGACTGATTGGTTGGTTGTTGGGGTGTTATGTCCTAGCAGCTTCTCTGGCTATATCAGGACGGGTACCGACTTGTGACAGTGTGCATTCATGGCAATTTGATAGTGCTTCCTCACTGGGTTGGTTGGTTGTTGGGAGTTTTACGTCCTGGCAACATCTAAGGTCATAGCAGGATGGGTACCGACTTGTGATAGTGCACACTCATCAAAACTTTATAGTGCTGCTTACTGGGAAATCAGGCCCCTGCCACCATGACCCAATATCCCACTCAGTCATATTATCCTGGCACTGAGCTAACCAGTCCTTGCTGTATCCTATTAATGCTGAGGGCTAGGCTAGAAAGCGACAAGTATCAATTCTATAAGTCATTGGTTTGACTCGACTGGGAACCAAACTCCCGATCTCCTCGAAGCGAGGCCTGAAATGTCGCTAATTGGGGAGTTTGTGTATAATAAGATTTAAGTTACATTGCTACAGTGAAAAGAACGAGTGCTGAACTGTATTGATCTGGCTTGTATGTTAAGCAGCCTGATGATCATGTTGTGTGCTGCACAAATCCTCTTACCAGACGCGGTGGTCGAATGAGTACATCGCAGGCTTCCTAATCGGAAGGCCGGGAGTTTGACTCCGAGCTGAATCAAACCAATAACTTACAACATTTAAACTCATTGCTAGCTAGCATGGTGGTTGGCATTACCAGGATAGGGCAATGACTGGTTAGCTCATTCTCAGAATAGCTTGGTTTGTTGTTGGGAGTTTTACGTCCTGGCAACATCGAAGGTCATAACAGGACGCGTCTCAGAATAATTTGACTGAGTGGGAAACTGAATCATTGTGCATGTGACTGAGTGGGAAATAGGGTCATGGTGCTGATGCGATGGTCGCCCAGTGAGGCAGCCCTATAAAGGCACTATGTGTGGGCATTGTCACACGTCCTGACATGACCCTTAGATGCTGTCAGCATGTAGAACCCCAATAAAGAAATAAACAACCAACAAACTACCCCTCTTCCTTCTCTCACATCCCCCACCCCCCCATCACGCCACTGCTCATGGCACTTTCTATGCCACCTCGGCATTCTCAATTATCTCTCACAGCACATCTCCGAGGACGGGGAAGATGTTCGTACATTGTCGATAACCAATAGCAACACAAAACAGCCACACCATAGACAAACATCTAACACAAATACAAACAAAAAAACAACAATTTAGGGAAAAACACCCAAGGCATAGGCATACAACACACAATCGATATAGGTCATGATATTGCAAATGCAAATGTCCTATGGGAGATGAAGCAGTTGGCTACTTGCCAATTATATACAGTAAAACCTCTCTTACCGACCACCTCCACAGATCGACCACTCCCTAATATCGATCGCTTTATTTGGGTCCCAAATGATCGCCCATACAATACCATTGTAACTATAAAAAAAAAAACCTAATCCGACCACTTCCCTATATGGACCATTTCAGTTCCGTCCCATGGTCGGTCGATTTAGAGAGGTTGTAGTGTATTCGTAAATCCTGTTATCTTCTGTGCCCGGACTGAGGTGGATATCCCACAAGAAAAGAGCAAGCTTAATGTGGCAATAATATGATCCTAACATTGGTTGATTGTTGGAGTTTTACGTCATGGCAACATCTAAGGATATACCCGGATAGATACAGACTTTTGACAGTGTTCGCTCATAACGACTTTATAGTGCTGCCCCACCGGGAGACCAAGCCACCATCACCATGACCTGATATCCCATTCCGTCACATTATCCTAACACTGGGCCAACCAGTCCTTGACCTATCCTAATAATGCTGAGAGCATGGCTAGGAAGCGACAAGTATACATTTTTAAGTCATTGGTCTGACTCAACTAGGGTTCGAACCCAAGAATCCATGGGTTCGGATCCCCAGATCTCCCAAAACAGGAGACGGACTTTCAACTCATTCGGCCATCACGTCTGGCCTCTACTAATAACAACCGCAGGGGTAAGCTCTAATGATCTGTCCCTATCTATGGGGCTGGAGCTCAAAATAATATACCCCATCCGGAACACAATACAGTTGATCTTTCTGTGGAAAAAATGGCTTATTTTTTGTGATATGCATTTAAGCTGAGAATATCTGCTAAAATCACGTGACCAGATTTGTAATAGGGACCGTCCATCTGTGGTTCACATTTGTAGCACGCCCCGAGTGCGACACTAGCTTGTTAGATTTATTTGACACGCTTCTCTGTGTGTTCCGCTTTGTGGTTTAATATTTACCGCTTTGTGGTTTAATATTTACGATCTCTCTGCCGAGACCTTGCTATGGCTCCTACATATATATACTTCCTCTCATAGAACCTGTTGTAAAGTCCTCGACTGGCAGTCTTAGTTGTGTAGGTAGGCTAAGAGGAAATCACTACAGGCAAGGAAGGAAAGCAGATATCGAGTAAAAGTAGGAGAGCTAGACTCCAGTCTTTATTATATTTATAGTCTTCAAGAATCAAGATGGTGGCTCACACATGATCAGAAACCTCCAATCACCAACAGGCATTCTTATATCAACCAATGTACATTCAAGATCCTTGTAACCAAGCCATGGTTATGTCTGGCTACAGCGCCCTTTGTGTCTGGTGTGCAGTGATCCGTAAATAACACTTGGAGGGAGGGGGTATGTGAGCAGAGCTCCGAATACTCTGTACATTTCAAGAAGTGCCCCTCTCACACTATCTAATAAAATACACAATTCTTATCTTAAATCAGTAATGGAGCACCAACACCACATATACCTTATATGCCTTTGGTTTTACATACCATTTACCATTATATAGACCATTTGTAATATATTATAGAATAGTTCAAACCTTAACCAATGTCTCAAATATCTTTGAGACTGATGGAGACGTAAGTGCTGCTGAGATTAATTCGGGGAGGGGGTGCGACCCCCTTGTGGAAGAGCCAGCCTAGGCTGGTGTGTGTGTGTTGGAAGAGTCAATGACTACATCCTCAATTATTATGTTTGATAAGGGCTTTTTTATCACCATCCACATATATAAATATATTCACAGATGCTTGGTTGGTTTTTGGAGTTTTACATCCTGGCAACATCTAAGGTCATAGCAGGATGGATACAGTCTTGTGACAGTGTGCACTCATGGCAACTTTATAGTGCTGCCCAATGGGAAATCAGGCCACCAGCACCATGACCCTATATCCCACTCAGTCACATTATGCTGACACTGGGCTAACCAATCCTTGCCCTATTCTATCAATACCAAGCGGCAGGCTAGGAAGCGACAAGTATCAATTTGTTAAGTCATTGGTTTGACTCGACCGGGACCCAAACTCGCGACCTTCCGCACACGAGGACAGAGGTCTACTGATTTGGCTACCACCAAGAGCCAATGTCTACACCCTCAATTATTATGTCTGATAAGGGATTCCTTATCACCATCCACACACATAAATATATTCATAGATATAGATCTATATTTATATATATATAACTTTTGAGTGTGGATGATGAAGGACACACCACCCATTCTTCGGATGATGACCCCCAAAGCCAGACAGCCATCGAGAGCACAGCTTGCAAAATCACCCCGCCGGCATTAACGATTGAGCGGTGGACCCTTTGCACCTTTATATAATATGCCAGTTACGTGTCCTGATTAAGCCAAATAATCTAGTCTACTTGCATATGGGCTCAGGCTTGGACACCACCCAATCTGTTCGCCTACTCAAGCCGTCCAGTATTCACGACCAGGCATGTAGGCGATAGCGATTGGTCAGGAATCCAATTACCGTCAACCTGCCACACAGCTTAGGCCAGCAGGAGGTGCTTCGGGTATCAGGCAGGCTCAAGGTGGTATCATAGCACCATCTGACACCCTGCTCTTCCTGCCCATCAGAGTTCTGCTTGCCGGGTTAAACAGGTTAGGCTTGTTTGTTCATTGGAGGAATTACGCATCAGTAAGTGGCGCAGTCTTCCCATACGGAAGGAAGGAAGGTTGAGTGTTCGAAAAACCCGGCTTAGTCAAATCCAATGACTTGTACCATTTATATTTGTTGCTAACTACCCTGGCGCTTGGGTAGTACTAGGATAGTGCAAGGATTGGTTAGCTTGGTATCAGGATATGATGACTGAGAGGGAAATTGGGGCATGATACCTGTGGCCTTGTCTCTTAGCGGGTCAGCACTATGAAGTGGCCGTGAGTGCACACTGTCACAAGTGGGAATCAATGACATGTCCTGAGATCTTGCTAGGATGCAAAAACTCCAAAAATAAAACAAACAACATGCCTCCTGCATCTCAGTTCATAGCTCAAACCGACTCATGACACAGTGCACACAGCTGTACCTTGATAGTGTTGCCTCCGCTGGGACATATCTTTACACCGGCACCCTGACCCAGCCTGCCGAGATGGCCGAATGAGTTAGAGCGACCGTTTCCCGTGTTGGTACATCGTGGGATCGTGCGTTCAAACCCTGGTCGAGTGAAACCAATGATTTAAAAATTGATACTTGTCACTTCCTATTCAGGCGATCGCTATTAATAGGATAGGGCAAGGACTGGTTAGCTCAGTGTCAGGATAATGTGACGGAGTGGGATATCAGGTCATTGTGCTGGCAGCCTAGTCTCCCAGTGGGGTAGCACTATAAAGTTGCCATGAGTGCGCACTGTCACAAGTCGGTACCCGTCCTGATATGACCTGAGATGTTGCTAGGGTGTAAAACAACAACAAACAAACAAACAAAGCACCCTGACCCTGCTATGTCCCATTCAGTCATATCTTCCTGTCACGGAACCCAATCTGCCAGTCCTTTCCCTATTTCTAGGATTGGAAGTTCGATTCCCGGTGAATCAAATCAATGACTTACAAAATTTATACTTGCCGCTTCCTAGCTTGCCGCTTGGCATTAATGGGATAGGGCAAAGACTGGTTAGCACAGTGTCAGGATAATCTGACTGAGTGGCAAAATTGGGTCATGGTACTGGCGGTCTGATTGCCCAGTGGGGCAGTATTATGAAGTTGCCATGAGTATGCACTGTCAAAAGTCGGTGCCCATCCTGATATGACCTTAGACGTTGCCAGGACGTAAAATTCCTACAACCAACAACCAAACCTAATCCTAGTAATGCCAAGTGCCAGACAGCGCAACAACAAGTGTGAATTTGGTACATGTTTGCTTTGGCTGCCGGGATGTATCGCTCAAACAGGTCACAGTAGAAGCAAGCATTTTAATTACCCACTCATCCACAGTGCTCTATTGGGTGGTCTGCTCTTGGAGTTGGTTGGTTGGTTGTTGGAGTGTTACGGCCTCGCAAAATCTAAGGTCATATCACGACGGGTACATCACAGTTCATACATCATTGATCTCACTTGGCCCTTCTTACATCACTGTGCTTACATCACCATTATGACATCACTGTTCTTACATCATCATTCTTATATCACTGTTCTTAAATCACTGTTCTCACATGGTCCTTCTTACATCACCATTCTTACATCACTGTTTTTACATCACCTTTCACATTTATGTTCCCTTGTGGCCATTGCTACATCGCTGTTCATACATCGCTGTTCTCATATGTTCCTTCTTACATCACCATTCTTACATCACTGTTCGTACATCACCTTTTCAAATATATGTTCTCACATGGCCCTTTTTACATCACTGTTTTTACACCACTGTTATAAGTCACCATTCGTACATCAATGTTCTCATATGCTTCTTACATCACTGTTCTCACATGCCCCTTCTTACATCACTGTTCTTACATCACTCATCTCACATGCCCATTCTAACATATCTGTTCTTACATCAATGTTCTCACATGACGATTATTACATCACTGTTCTTACATCAAGTTTCTCACATGACGCTTCTTACATCACTGTTCTCACATCAATGTTCTCATATAGTCCTTTTTACATCACTGGTCTTACATCATTGTTTGTATGTTGCTGTTCTCACATCACTGTTCTCATGTGGCCCTTCTTAGACCAGAGTTGCCACGTGACCATACATTACATCACTGTTCTTGCATCATCATTATTACATCACCATTCTTACATCACAAGTCTTACATCACAATTCTTGCATAACTGTTCTTACATCACCAGTTTTACACACTCTTCCTACATCACATGATTACGTCACTCTTCTCACATCACTCTTCTGACATGATTCATCTTACATCACCATTCTCACATCACCATTCTCCCATCACTGTTCTCACATCACTGTTCTCACATCATTATTCTTACATCATTGTTATTACATCACTGTTCTTACATCACCTTTCTTACATCACCGTTCTCTCATCACCATTCTTATGCCACCATTCTTACATCGCTGTTATTACAACACTGTTCTTGCCTCCCCATTGTTATATCACTGTTATTACATCACTGTTCTTACACCACTGTTCTTACATCACCATTCTTACATCACCATTCGTATATCACTGTTCTTACATAACTTTTCTTACATCACCGTTCTTACATCACCATTCTTACATCACCATTCTTACATCACCATTCTTACATCACTGTTCTTACATCACTGTTTTTACATCACTGTTCTCACGTGGCCATTCTTATATCGCGCCCTTACACACGTGCGCCTGCATCCATCTAACCACGGCCGTTAGTTCCAGCGCTGTCCTCTAGGGGGCACGTGAGTCCCTCTGGTGGCGAGCAGGTGCACCAGGCGGTGTTGCTGCGCTGCATGGTGAGAGCCTAATGCGTGTGGGCGGCTTTCCGTTTTTAAGGAGCAGTACTGAGTTACACAGCCTGAGCATGGAGCGGGACATAGTCCAGGCGGTAGAGTGTCCACCTGTGAAGGTCTGGGTCATCCGATCGATCCTGCTCAGTGGACACATTTGCAGTTTAGGCTATTTTCCATTCCAACCTGTGGTCCATAGCTGGTTCATCAAAGGCTGTGGTACCATATGTGCTGTCCTGACTGTGGGAAAGTGCATATAAAAGACCCCTTGCTGCTTATCGGAAAGATTAGCCTATGTGGCGGCAGCAGGTTTCCTCCAAAGAAATATGTCAGACTGACCATATGTTTGACGTCTACTACCGGATGTTAAAAATTGATGTTGTCTAGATGCAGTAGTTAAATAAAACAAACTTTCTTTTTACACAGCCTGAGCTGCCGCAGAGTTGTTCGGGAACAGCAGTATCCACATGGTGAAGCATATCCGGTTCATGCGGCCAGTCATACTCAAAGGTTGGTTCGTTGGTTAAGTTTTATGTCCTGGAAACATCTAAGGTCATATCAGGACGGGTACCCATTTCTGACAATGCGCACTCATGGCGACTTTATAGTGCTGGCCCACTTGGAAAATCAGCCTGCTGGCACCATGATACGATATCCCACTCAGTCATATTATCCTGACACTGAGCTAACCAGTCCTTGCCCTATCCTAGTAATACCAAATGCCAGGCTAGATAGTGACAAATATCAATTTTGTGAGACATTGGTTTGAGTCGGTAATGATTCAAACTCTCGACCTTCAACCTGGGAAGCCTGCGCTTGTACCTCCACGTCTAGTCAATTAATGCGCTACATTAGTGGAGTGAGGGAAGGCCTGCCTCTGAACCATTGACGAGCTAATGGACCTGGGAGTCCTACCAAATCACACTATCAACAGCGACGAGTCGGGATGAACGAATGAGTTAGAGCGTCTGTCTCCCGTGTTGGTAGATCATGGGGTCGTGGGATCGAACCCTGGTCGAGACAAACCGATGACTTAAAAATTGATACTTGTCGCTTCCTAGCCTGGCGCTTGGCATTAGTACGATAGGGGAAGGACTGGTTCAGTCAGTGTCAGGATAATGTGACTGCGTGGGATATCAGGTCATGGTGCTGGTGGCCTGGTCTTCCAGTTGGACAGCACTAGCCATTAGTGCGCACTGTCACAAGTCAGTACCCGTCCTGATATGAGCTTAGATGTTGCTAGGACGTAAAACAACAACAAACAACAACACTATCAACAACAAAGAACTAGCTCTAATACAAAATTATTTCTCATCTATAACCATGCATTGATATGTGTGAGTTGGTAAGTTGGTTGGTTGTTGGAGTTTTACGTCCTGGCAACATCTATGGTCATATCAGGAAATGTACCGACTTGTGACAGTGCACAGTCATGGCAACTGTATAGTGCTGCCTCACTGGGAAATCAGGCCATCGGCACCATGACCCAATATCCCACTCAGTCACATTATCCTGACACTGAGCTATCCAAATATCAAAGGTAGCGCACCTCCATTGAATACACAGGGCAGGTTCATCGACCATAGCGTAAGTAACTTGTGCAGTATGCTGGTCATGGATCCAATGTTATAGGGATGGGCGGGTTGTCATAGCAAATGAAGGAACACATCATACCTAGCAGTTTGTTTGTTTGGAGTTTTACATCCTGGCAACATCTAAAGGCATATCAAGAAGGCTGGCAAATTTGTGAAATTGCACACTCATGGCTATGTTATGCTTATACAGTTATAGTCCTGCCCTACTGAGAACCCAGGCTCCTGGCACCATGACCTGATTTCCCACTCAGTCGCATTATCCTGATACTGAGCTAACCAGTCCCTGTCCTATTCTAGCAATGTTGAGTGCCAAGCTAGGTAGCAACAAGTAGTAGTTTGTAAGTCCTGTTTTTACTGAACCAGGACTCGAACTCCTGACCTTCCGCATGGGAAGTTTGTCTCAAACCCACACAACTGCCACCCAGGGTTAGCGTCCTAACCATTAGTTCATCTATGCTCCCTGGTGTGATCACTCTACCAAAGTCTGCCTGTGTATGTGGATGTGACATTTCTACTGGAGAATTAAGTGCATTTCACTACTCCACCAATGCTAACGTGTGGGAAATGTCTTAAGATAATTAAATAGGACACCTTAATAATTAGATTGCATTGGAATAGCACTGTGCAAGGCACAGCATTCATCACTTGTAAGGATTCCTCTCATAATAAGGATGTTCATAATTAATTTATTGTATGTGTTTTCTCATATATTAAGGATATTCATAAATATCTAGATTGAGTTGTTGGTGGTTTTACATCCTGGCAACATCTAATGTCATATCAGGACAGGTACCGACTTCTAACAGTGCACACTCATGGCGATTTTATAGTGCTGCCCCAATGGGAAATAAAGCCCCGGGCACCATGCCCCAATATCCCACTCAGTCACAATATCCTAACACTGAACTAACCAGTCCTTGCATTATCCTATTACTGACGAGCGCCAAGCTAGGAAGCGACAAGAATACATTTTAAAGTCATTGGTTTGACTCGACCAGGAACCAAACTCCCGCCCTTCCACACGCGAGGCCGCGCTCTACCATTTCGGCCACAACGCCCACTTAAATATCTAGATATTTCTATAGGATGTAACCAACAACAAACAAGCACTTATATGTCGATTTCCACTGGGAATACATAGTCTATAAACTGATGAATGCCATGTGTCAGGAAGAATGGATGGAACAAACCCTGCCATCACCAATATAAAACTGCTAAAGCCACACAACCCAAGCTTCATCCAGCCCTGAAGCCACATAGACGCAACTCGCTGCAACCCAAATGCCCCGGGTCTCCACGGGTACCGACTTCTAACAGTGCACACTCATGGCGATTTTATAGTGCTGCCCTGTTGGGAAATCAAGGCCCTGTCACCATGCTCCAATATCCCACTCAGTCACAATATCCTAACACTAAGCTAATCAGTCCTTGCATTATCCTATTACTGACGAGTGCCAGGCTAGGAAGCGACAAGTATCAATTTTATAAGTCATTGGTTTGACTCGACCAGGAACCAAACTCCTGCCCTTCCACACGCGAGGCCGCGCTCTACCATTTCGGCCACAGCGCCCACTTAAATATCTAGATATTTCTATAGGATGTAACCAACAACAAACAAGCACTTATATGTCGATTTCCACTGGGAATACGTAGTCTATAAACTGATGAATGCCATGTGTCAGGAAGACTGGATGGACCAAACCCTGCCATCACCAATATAAAACTGCTAAAGCCACACAACCCAAGCTTCATCCAGCCCTGAAGCCACATAGACGCAACGCGCTGCAACCCAAATGTCCCGGGTCTCCTGGCTCCCGGCCCCCGGGACCCCGGGACCCCGGGACCCGCCCCCCCCCCCCCCCCCCCCCGGCTCCCGGCCCCAGGACCCCGGCATCCGACTCCGGGACTCCCGCCCCCGGTTCCCGGCTCCCCGGAACCCAGCTCCCGGCCACCGGGACTTGGAGACTCCGTCGGCGGGCGGCGGGCAGCGGTCGTCGGTCCGGCGACTAGCGGCCACCCCTCAGCGCGCCGAGCACAGTGGACTGGTCCGGGAGGACAGTGTCAGCTGTTTTGGCGATGAGGACGGTAGTAAGTGGATGTAGAGAGGTGCGCCCAGTGCCTACCACCGCGCCGGCCACCAGCCACTGCCACTGCCGACTACTACCTCTACTACTACTACCACTACTACAACTACTACTACTGCAAGTACAACACGGCAGCCTCACCACTGACTGACCAACTGACACGAGCGCATCCGGATCACAGTGCTGCTATATATGTGTACATAGATGTATCCAACAAGCAAAACCTGAAGCAGGAGGCAGGCAAGCGGAACAAGGAGCAGAATCTCCTCTTGTGAGTGAGTGAGAGAGGAGTGTGGTGCCATCAGCAGCTGTGTCATGGGTTGATTGGTTGATTAATTGGTTATCAATCAGTCAGTCAGTCGAGGGATCGAGCGATCGAGTGATCGATCACAAGTGAATTGGTTGGCCACAGTGATTTTGTGATTAGATCCAATCAGTGCTGTCAGGCATGCATCAGTGGGGGTGGAGCGATTAAACCAACATATACTCAACCAATTAGCTAGGTATAAATATATATATATATATATTATATAAAATACATATATCGCTGTGACTGTGTGTGTGGATAGTTGGTCAAGTCCAATTCAAAATAGTACCATTGGAACATACAGCGCTATAAACACATCGTTGAGATCAGCTGACCCAAGCCAAGGCCTCACACAACAACGAGCTCGCTCTCTCTCTCTCTAAATATACATATATATATATATATATATATAAGTGCAGATTATCGGTTCTCTGACTATTTGACTGCATCAATCTTTCAGCCTGCCTGCCAGTCTACTTGCCTGGCTCTATCTGGCTTTGCCTGACCCCTTTCGGCCCGGCTTGGACCTCCCTGCCTGGCCCTCCTGGCCCAATCTGGCTTTGCCTGGCCTTGCTGAGCTCTGCGTGCCTGGCCCTGCCTGCCTCGGCCTGCTTGCCTGGGCCTGCCTGGGCCTGACTGGGCCTGCCTGGGGCTGCCTGGCTGGGCCTGCCTGCCTGGGCCTGCCTGCCTGACCCTACCTGCTGACCCTACCTGCTGACCCTACCTGCCTGGCTCTACCTGGCCCTACCTGGCCCTACCTGCCTGTCTATACCTGGCACTGCTCGCCTGGCCCTGCCTGGCTCTACCTGGCCTTGTCTAGCCGTGCTTGCCTGGCCCTGCCTGGCCTGCCTTGATCTCTCACCTGCTGTTGAAAGCACCTACCGTGCCCGCCCCCCTGGATACCTCGTCACCGTCCGCCCCGCGGTGCACGCGGCAGGCTTCTCACGGCCGACCCGGGAAGACTGCCCGTCACCATGACACATTGTTGTCAGGGGCAGCACCCGGTCCGCAACGTTGCTAGGGTTACCTAGGTACCTACGTACCTACCTACCGCGCCTAGCACGGCGCCTGTGGCTGCTTAGCTATCTATCTGCCTACCTACCGCGCCTAGCACGGTGTCTGTGGCTACCTATACCGACTGACCTGGCTACTTGGCTACCTACCTGGTTACCTACCTACTTACCTGGTTACTTACCTGACTACTTACCTGGCTACCTATTTGACTTCCGACGCGCCAACTAATCTACCTGGGAGGATCTCTCACCACACACAGCAACAGCTTCTGGATATAGCTATAAAGGTGAGTGATTTGTTAGGGAGTGAAGAGTGGTGGTCAGGTGTGGGTCTAGGGAGGGAGTGGTGGGTGGGTGATGTGTTAAGGAGTGGTGGTCAGGTGTATGCGTCTACGGAGGGAGTGGTGGGTGGGTGATTTGCTAAGGAGTGGTGGCCAGGTGTATGGGTCTAGGGAGGGAGTGGTGGGTGGGTGATTTGTTAAGGAGTGGTGGTCAGGTGTATGGCTCTAGGGAGGGAGTGGTGGGTGAGTGATTTGAGTGGTGTCCAGGTGTGGGTCTGTGGCGTGAGTAGTGGGTCATTGATCTGTTAAGGAGTGGTGGCCAGGTGTGGGTCTAGGGAGGGAGTATCTTAGGGAGTGGCGCCCGTAAGTAGTGATCTGTACCTGCAGTGATGGCTGGGTGATTTGTGAGGGAGTGGTGGCCAGAAGTAGTTGGCCTGTAGTGATGGCTGGGTGATTTGTTATGGAGTGGTGATCGTGAGTAGGGTTCTGTACCGATAGGGATGGCTGGGTGATTTGTTAGGGAGTGGTCGTCGTGAGTAGTAGTCTGTACCCACAGTGATGGCTGTGTGATTTGCTAGGGAGTGTTGGCCGTGAGTAGGGGGCTGTACCCACAGGGATAGCTGGGTGATTTGTTAGGGAGTGGTGGTCCTGAGTAGGGGTCTGTACCCACAGTGATGGCTGGGTGATTTGTTAGGGAGTGGTGGCCATGAGTAGGGGTCTGTACCAGCAGTGATGGCTGGGTGATTTGTGAGGGAGTGGTGGCCAGGAGTAGTGGTCTGTACCTGCAGTGATGGCTGGGTGATTTGTGAGGGAGTGGTGGCCAGGAGCATTGATCTATAGCCACAGTGATGGCTGTTTGATTTGTTAGGGACTGGTGGCCAGGAGTAGTGGTCTATAGCCACAGTGATGGCTGGGTGATTTACTAGAGAGTGGTGGCCAGATATATGTCTGCAGCAGGTATGATTGGTGGGTGATTTGTTAGGGAGTGGTCGTCAGGAATAGTGGCTGTGTGATTTGTTAGGGAGTGGTGGCCGTGAGTAGTGGTCTGTACCCACAGTGATGGCTGAGTGATTTGTTACGGAGTGGTGGCCGTGAGTAGCGTCTGTACCCACAGAGATGGCTGTGTGATTTGTTAGGGAATGGTGGCTGTGAGTAGTGGTCTGTACCCACAGGGATGGCTGGGTGAGTTGTCAGGGAGTGGCGGCGGTGAGTAGTGGCCTGTACACGCAATGATGGCTGAGTGATTTGTTAGTGGGTGGTGGCCATGATTAGTGGTCTGTACCAGCAGTGATGGCTGGGTGATTTGTTACGGAGTGGTGGTCGTGAGTAGGGGTCTGTACCCGCAGTGATGGCTGGGTGAGTTGTTAGGGAGTGGTGACCGTGAGTAGGGTTCGGTACCCGCAGTGATGGTTGTGTGATTTGTTAGGGAGTGGTGGCTTTGAGTAGGGGTCTGTATCGGCACTGATGGCTGTGTGATTTGTTAGGGAGTGGTGGCCATGAGTAGTGGCCGGTAACCGCAGTGATGGCTGGGTGAGTTGTTAGGGAGTGGTGGCCGTGAGTACTGGTCTGTACCCGCAGTGATGGCTGGGTGATTTGTTAGGGAGTAGTGGCCATGCGTAGGGGTCTGTACCCGCAGTGCTGGCTGGGTGATTTGTTACGGAGTGGTGGTCGTGAGTAGTGGTCTGTACCAGGAGTGATGGCTGGATGATTTGTTAGGGAGTGGTGGTCGTAAGTAGTGGTCTGTACCCGCAGTGATGGCTGGGTGAGTTGTTAGGGAGTGGTGGTCGTGAGTAGTGGTCTGTACCCACAGTGATGGCTGGGTGAGGGTAGGAGGGTGCTGGGTGTTGGTTGTATCGCGCCTGCTGACGGACGCACTGGTCGCCGTTGTTGCTGTTATTGTTGATGCCGATGTTGCTGTTAGTGTTTTTGCTGGTAACACGGGAGGGTTAGTTCGGCAGTAAGTCAGTAAGTGGACGAGTCAGTTACCTGACAGCCAATGTCCCATTCTGAGTGAGAGTGGAGGCGAGAATGTCTACTCTGCTTGTCTGCACCGGTCAATCAGCCCAGCCGTGTAGGAGATGGTGGTTCTGGGTGTTGGTGGTCGGATGGGAAGGGGAGGTGGCGGGAGGAGGCGGGGTCGGGGGAGAAGAGGGCATATGGAGATGGTAAGAAGGAAGGACGGAGGCGGTCGGGGAGGGGAGAGGGAGAGGGGTGGGGGGGGGGGAGCTGGAGGAGGGAAGGGTGAAGGGGAAGGAGGGAGGGCGGAGAGCGTGGGGAAGTGGAGACGGAGACGGCGACGACGGAGGAAGGACGACATCGGGTAGGGGAGGGCGAGGAGGGAGGTAGAGGGCGGAGGTGGAGGGGAGAGGTGGAGGAGAGAGGTGGATGGGAGAGGGGAGGGAGAAGGGGAAGGGAGGGCGAAGTCGTGTTGGGGAGGGGAGAGGGCAGAAGGAGGAGAGAATTGGGGGGAGGAGGGTGGGGGAGGGGAGAGGGGGACGGAGAGAGAGCGAAGGTGAGTGGGTGGAGGCAAGATTGGAGAAGGTGGGGGGCGGGTCAGCGGGGTGAGGCGGGTGGAGGGATGGGACAGGCTTGAGGGTCTGGGGGAGGTATCGGGAATGATAGACTGCTTCCACTGGGGAGCCAACTCCTTCAGCGATCCCCCGTCCAGAGCCTCTCCCCTCCACCAGGTATACACACACATACAAGACCATTAAGTTAGAGTTCACAGCAGTTCAAGCAAGCCGTGAGCAATTCCTCACCAGAGAAGCCCCTTTGAAAGTAAGGCTTAACTATACAAACACGTCAGAAGTGAAGGAGTCCAGTGACGACCGCGGGAGGTGGTGGGTCTGAGATCTGACAGGGTGGCACAGGGGAGGAGCATGTTGATTGGGTGGGTGTGGGGCATGGGAGAGGCTAGATAAAGGATTCACCCAGTACTTGCAGTACACAGGGTAATACCAACCCTATATAAAAACGGTCGAAAGTGCGGGTTAATGAAATGAGAGCCTAATTTCACAATCTAAGAAGCAACAATTATTCTTTACATATGTCTTATTATTTCCCCACTACCTTTGAGTTGAAAAATCTAATAAAATATCTAGCTCAATACGATTTAAAAGTAAAATTGATGGCGTTCTATGGCCGCCATCCTGTCTTTTTGCATTCTCTCCCATTTCACCAAATCCCTGCCAATATATGTAGCCATTTGATCATGGAACCACCGTTTCTACTTCCTGTTGCATACTAAATCTATTTTTGCCCGTATTTACACTACATTGTCGTTCACCCGTGTACTCCAAGTACCAGGTGAATCTTTTATCTAGGGAGAGGTGTGTTGATTGGGTGGGTGTGGGGCATGGGAGAGGCGAGTTGATTGGGTGGGTGTGGGGCATGGGAGAGGCGAGTTGATTGGGTGGGTGTGGGGCATGGCAGAGGCGTTGTGATTGGGTGGGTTTGAGGCATGGGAGAGGCATAGTGATTGGGTGGGTGTGGGGCATGGCAGAGGCGTGGTGATTGGGTGGATGTGAGGCATGGGAGTGGCGTGGTGATTGGGTGGGTGTGGGGCATGGGAGGAGCATGTTGATTTGGTGGGTGTGGGGCATGGGAGAGGCGTGGTGATTGGGTGGGTGTGGGGCATGGGAGTGATGTGGTGATTGAGTGGGTGTGGGGCAAGGGAGAGGCGTGGTGATTCGGTGGGTGTGGGGCATGGGAGGGCATTTTTATTGTGTGGGTGTGGGGTACGGGATGGGCGTAGTGATTGGGTGGGGGTGGGACATGGAAGGGGTGTGGTAACTGAGCGGGTGCGGGGTGTGGGAGGGGTGTGGTGATTGGGTGGGGGTGGGGCATGGGAGAGGTGTGGTTATTGGGTGGTGTGGGGCATGGCGTGTGTCTCTGTATGTTGGTCAATTAATCAGGTCATGACTGTGTGATGTTAATCCAATTCAGTAACACTTGAACGTGGACCAATATATATATATATATATATATATATATATATATATACACGTATATATAGGATATGCAGGTGTTGGGAGTGGGTACCAGCATGCACCACTCCACCTCCTGCGCGGGGCCAATCCTGCACTCGCTCGGAGGAAATTATATATATATTTATATATATCTAGACATACACATACATATTTACATATATATATATATATATATCTCTTTATATATTTATGTAAGCCGAGTCGAATACCGGGTAGACAGACTGGTTAAATGCCCACTTGCAGGTGGCGCCGCCATGGCTGAAATAGGAACTAGACCCTTAGGTTGGTTAGTTGTTGGAGTTTAACGTCTGGCCAACACCTAAAATCATATCAGCACAGGTACCATCTTCTGACAGTGCTCACTCATGGCGACTTCATAGCACTGCCCCACTGAGAGACAAGACTGCTGGCACCATGACCTGATATCCCACTCAGTCACATAATCCTGATATTGAGCCAACCATATCCTAATATCGCCGAGCTCCTGGCTAGGAAGCGACAACTATACAGTTTGTAAGTCATTGGTTTGACTTGACCGAGAAGCAAACTCCCGACCTTACGCACGGGAAGCCTGCGACCTACCGATTAGGCCATCACATCCGGTGCGTCGGCAATGGGGCGCGTGGCGAAAGCCGAAACTTCTATTAGTGTGCTTAAAACTGGTCATTCCCCAGTGATGAATTTATTCATTGCAGCGATACCGCATTCAAGATGAGGAGGGAGCAAGACATAGTTCAGGCGGTAGAGTGTCTATCTGTGAAGGTGTCAGTCATCCTATCGATCCTGCGCTGTGGACCCATTTGCAGTTTGGGGTATTTTCCGTTCCAACCAGCAGTCCACAATTGGTGCATCAAAGGCTGTGGTATGTGCTATCCTGTTTGTGGGAAAGTGTATATAAAGGACCCCTTGTTTATCAGAAAGAGTAGCCGAGGTGGCGGCAACAGGTTTCCTCTGAAGAAATATGTCAGAATGACCATGTGTTTGATGTCCAATAGGCGATGATATGAAAATCAATGTGCTCTAGAGGCGTTGTTAAAGAAAACAAGCTTTACTTTGAGACATGATAATCTACATCGTAGGTACGTGGTTCTTCAGGTGAGGCCCAGCTTGCGTTATTTACATGACAGGTGACAGGTGACAGTTGAGGTAGCAGAGTTAACCCTCTCCGTCCCAGGGTCCCGGCTACCCGTGTCGAAGTAGATTGTAGCGTTACGGGGTGGGGGGGGGGGGTGGTTAAGTGAATGTTGTCAGGACTTTGAGTGGATATGGACATATGTGTGCATGTGTATAGAGGTGGCACTAGATATAGGGTGAGTCGGTGGGTATGGATCTTCATCTATGTGTGTTGATACTTTTATTGGACTGGAATTGTACACGGTTACTACTACAGCTGATACTTCATTTATGTGTGTTGATACTCGTATTGGACTGTAATTGTACACAGTTACTACTACAGCTGATACTTCATTTATGTGTGTTGATACTTTTATTGGACTGGAATTGTACACAGTTACTACTACCGCTGATACTTCATTTATGTGTGTTGATACTCGTATTGGACTGTAATTGTACACAGTTACTACTACAGCTGATACTTCATTTATGTGTGTTGATACTTTTATTGGACTGGAATTGTACACAGTTACTACTACCGCTGATACTTCATTTATGTGTGTTGATACTTTTATTGGACTGGACTTGTACACAGTTACTACTACAACTGATACTTCATCTATGTGTGTTGATACTTTTATTGGACTGGAATTGTACACAGTTACTACTACAACTGATACTTCATCTATGTGTGTTGATACTTTTATTGGACTGGAATTGTACACAGTTACTACCACAGCTGATACTTCATTTATCTGTGTTGATACTTTTATTGAACTGGAAGTGTACACAGTTACTACTACCACTGACTACAGCTGATACTTCATTTATGACCAGATGGGATGGCCGAATGATTTAGAGCGTCCGTCTCCCGTGCTGGTAGATCGTGGGTTCGAACCTGGTCGAGTCAAACCAATGAGTTAAAAATTGATACTTGTCGCTATAAAGTTGCCATGAGTGCACACTATCACAAGTCGGTACCCGGCCTGATATGACCTTAGATGTTGCTAGGATCTAAAACAACAACAAACATATACTTCATTTATAAAATGTATAATACTTTTAGTATCAAACAGGATTTGCATGCAGTTACTATAAACAACTGATAGTAGTTTCATTTATGTTTTAAGGAATTGTACACTACTGCCGAAAAACCAGTACTCTGGTGCTGACAAGAGATATTATTCTATGAATAAAATACACTTTAGTAAAGAAAAAAAAGGTCGGGAGTTTGAATCGCAGCCCAGTCAAACCAATGACTTACAAAATCGATACTTGTCGCTAACTAGCCTGGCTCTCGGTATTAATAGGATACAGGAATGACTGGTTAGCACGCTATCATGATAATGTGAATGTCGGATATTGAGGAATGGTGCCGGTGGCCTGATTTCACAGTGGGGCAGCACTATAAAGTTGCCATGAGTGCGCACTGTCACAAGTCGGTACCCGTTCTGATATGACCTTAGATGTTGCCAGGACATAACACTCCAACAACCATTCATGTTAGATCTCGGCTTTTTTTTTGGTGGTAACTATTTTTATTCGTCTGAATACATATATTGTCAGCACCGAGGCACTGGTGTTCCAGCCGTTGGAGCTTTCATGTTGGACTTAGATATCGCATTGACCAGACTGCCAGGGCTCTAACTGGACGAGGCGGCCAAGATGATATCGCTGATGGCTTCCTTTGCAGAAATTTGGGCGTGGGCGACATAACCAAGTCAAACCAATGACTTACAAAACTGATATTTATCATTACCTAGCCTATGGTTGCTCAGTATCGGGAAAATGTGACTGAGTGGGATATTGGGTCATGGTGCCAGCAAAATCGCCTCGCAGTTATGCAACACTATAAAGTCGCCATGAGTGGGTGCTGTCAGAAGGCAGTAGCTATTGTAATGAGCTAGATTTTCATCTCGAGTTAGTGGTCTGGCTGGTTTTAACCCAGAGAGAGCCATAGCTGATCAGAAGGTCCGCGTCTGACACCATGTAATGATGTGATTAAGAACCGACTAAACACATTGACGTACAGTTGCTTAATGACTTGATTACGGTGCCTCCCAGTCTGCGCTGGTTGCACATTCACTGATCCCAGCCCGCTGACTCCCGGCGTGTCATGTCTTAGTACATACATACCACCTATCCGGATATGATTTTATATGTTCCTAGGACATAAAACCCAAACAAACACACACAAACCAAGATAATATGAGTGAGTGGGATATAGGGTGAGGGTGCCTGCGAACCGTTTTCCCAGTGGAGTAGCACTATAACAGTTGCCATCATATGACCTTAGCTGTTGCTAAGCCATAACACCCCAACATACAAACCGGGGATGTGTGTATTTCATAGTTACGCGCATGACAGGTGCTGGCGGATAACAGGTAGGGTACACAGGTAGGATGCTATTGTACGAGGTAGGGGTCACCACTGGGTTCTCAAGACATAATGGCAGAATGAGTGAGAGCGTCCGTCACAAAATTGACTATTGTCATGGGGGTGATGAAAATGGGAAATATTGCGCCTAGAGCAGGACTCGAACCCACATCTCTTTGCATTCCGGGCCAGTGTGCTAACCATTACACCACCTAGGCTCCCAGATATCACCACACTACCCACACCTGCCTGTCTATGTGGTTACTTGCCTGAGATGTCAGTGCAGACCCTTACACTCGTCCCCCTGGAATTGTAAGTCTTTTAATGCTTACAATTACATACATACAGGCAATGCACTAACACATGCATACACAGGGTAGGTTCAACAACCATACAGCACATAGCTTGTAAAGGATCATGATCATGGCAACCAGTGTCATGGGGGTGATGAAAATGGGAAATATTGCGCCTAGAGCGGGACTCAAACCCACATCTCTTTGCATTCCGGGCCAGTGTGCTAACCATTACACCACCTAGGCTCCCATATATCACCACACTACCCATGCCTACCTGTCTATGTGGTTACTTGCCTGAGAGGTCAGTGCAGACTACTACACTATCTAGCCTGGGACTTGGTATTATTAGGACAGGGCAAGGACTGGTGTGCTCAGTGTCAGGATAATGTGACTGAGTGGGATACCATGTCATGGTGCTGGCGGCCTGGTTTCCCAGTGGGACAGCACTATCAAGTCACCATGAGTGCGCACTGTCACAAGTCGGTTAACGGGTCACTTAACTGAATTACATTCCATAGTACCCATCTACAAAGGACAAATCTGCATCCAGACCAGTTTTGTTCTGAAATAGCTGTTGTCCTGCCATCAGAGGGACAGTCAAATGACACAAACACACTTTATCTTGATTGATGCAACGGGAATTGATTGCAAAAAAGTAAAGCTTGTTTCATTTAACGACGCCTCTAGAGCACATTCATTTGTATCATCGGTTATTGGACATCAAACGTACGGTCATTCTGACATATTTCTGTCAACCCACTACCGCCATATCGGCTACTCTCTCCGATAAGCAGCAAGGGGTCTTTTATCTGCACTCTCCCACAGACAGGACAGCACATACCACAGCCTTTGATGAACTAGTTGTGGACCACTGGTTGGAATGGAAAATAGCCCAAAACTGCAAATGTGTACACTGGGCACGATCAATATGACCAACACCTTCACGGGTGGACACTCTACCAGCTGAGCAACATCCTGCTCCTGAAATTTATTGCAAATCTTGCATTGTGTTTGATTTGGTGGGAATGACATAGCACCCTTCTCCCTAGATAAAGGATTCACCCGGTACTTGCAGTACACGGGTGAATACCAACCCTATATATAAACGGTCGAAAATGTGTCGAAATGAAATAAGAGGCTAATTTCACAATCTAAGAAGCAACAATTATTCTTTACATATGTCTTATTACTTCCTCGCTACAATTTAAAAGCGAAATTGATGGCGTTCTATGGCCGCTATCTTGTCTTTTTGCATTCTCTCCCATTTCACCAAATCTGTGCCAATATATGTAGCCATTTGATCATGGAACCACAGTTCCATACTAAAGTGATTTTCGCCCGTATTTACACTACATTGTCATTCACCCATGTACTACAAGTACCGGGTGAATCTGTTATCCACCTCCTCCCATGCCCGCTGTGCCTTGGACTCGTCTTCAGGTGGACGGGCGAGTTTATCTCTCCATCCACTTGATTGGCTCGCTGGGATTTCACACCTTCTACACCATCACCGACAGCCTGTCAATGTCCCATCAGTTTCCACCTAACTGGCGATGTGTGAACTTCCCACCCGCCCTACTACTATTGTACTGTTGTACTATTTAGGGCTGCACTTGAACACCACAAATCAAACTTCTTGTACCTGCTCGTGCCTTCTTATACCTTTCCTCTAGTATCTCCTTTTTTAAATTGAATAACATTAAAATAGAGATATAATACTCTTCATTGGTCACCGGACACGGTAGCTGAATTGGTTGAGCGCAGGCTTCCAGTGCGGACGGTCAGGAGTTCAAATCCCAGCCGAGTGAAACCGATTACTTATAACATTGATCCTTGTTGCTAACTAGCCTGGCGCTCGGCACTGTACCAAGTTGGTACCCGTCCTGGTATGATCTTAGACGTTGCTAGGATGTAAAACAACAAAACAAACAGAGAAATGTGCATGTGTGGGTCTGCTGTTAGGGTTAATTACAGCTAAGAATCTACAGATAACATATTCATGGAATAAGTAGAACAAATATAAATGGTTGCGGGTCAATTGAGCCATGATGTCTGAAACACCGGACAAGGTGGCTCAATTGGTACAATGCAGGCTTCTTGTGCAGATGGTTAGGAGTTCGAATCTCTACCGAGTCGACCAAACGACTTACTAAATTGATACTTGTCACCACCTAGACTTGCGTTCGGCATTACTAGGATAGGGCAAGGACTGGTTAGCTCAGCATCTGGGTAATGTGACTGAGTGGAGTGCCTGGTCATGGTGCCGGTGACCTGGTCGCTATATATCCGCCGTGAGTGCGCGCGCACTGTGATAAGTTGGTACTATATGATCTTAGAGGGTGCTAGGAGGTAAAACCCAAACACACAACCGAACATAATGTGGTGAGATAGTACTCGAACAGATGGGGCTGCCCTATATGGAAGATCTTCTGATCAAAAAGAATCTCCTTGTCCGTTTAGCATCCATTTCGTCTGGTGGAAAGCGCAACATTTTGAGACATTTCGGTACGTTTTGATAACGAACACCAACGTACTAGACAATTCTTTGTCCGGTTTAGGTCCATTGCTCAATCCGGTAAGGTGTGACAGGCACTTTAGAAAATGGTATGCTTTTATCGGACTATGCACCTGGAACTACTACTGAGCGCGGTGGCCGAATCGGTAGTGCGCAGGCCTCACATGCGGACGGTTGAGAGTTCGGTTCCAGGTCGAGTCAAGCCAATGACTTATAAAATTGATACTTGGTGGTTCCTAGCATGCCGCTCCGCATTAATAGGATAGGGCAAGGACAGGTTGGCTCAGTGTCAGGATAATGTAACTGCATGGGATATTGGGTCAAGGTGTTGGAGGCCTGGTCTCCCATTGGGACAGTACTATAAAGTCACCATGAGTGCACACTATCACAAGTCGGTACCCATCCTGATATGACCTTAGATGTTGCCAACAACAACCAACCAACCAACGAAGATAGTGACAAGTGTCAATTTTGTACGTCATTGCTTTGATTCGGCAGGAGTTCGAACCCACGCCCTGACCAGACGGGATGGCCGAATGAGTTAGAGCGTCCGTCTCCCATGCTGGTAGATCGTGGGGCTGTGGGTTCGAACCCTTGTCGAGTCAAACCAATGACTTAAAAATTGATACTTGTCGCTTCCTAGCCAGGCGCTTGGCATTATGAGGACAGGGCAAGGACTGGTGTGCTCAGTGTCAGGATAATGTGACTGAGTGGGATACCAGGTCATGGTGCCAGTGGCCTGGTTTCCCAGTGGGACAGCACTATACAGTCGCTATGAGTGTGCACTGTCACAAGTCGGTATCCGTCCTGATATGACCTTAGATGTTGCTAGGACATAAAACAACAACAACAAACACCCCACGCCCTTCCGCGCTTGGCGCTCCACATTCGGTGCTGATGTCACTGAATGGCGGTCTCTGCTCTTAACACCACTGTCCGGAACCGCCGCAGATTGCCAGTGTGCACGCCGGTAGCCCAGCACCATGGAGAACTCTCCGCTCTTAACGCCATTGTCCGGAAATACGGCAGATCGCCAGTGTGCACGCGGGTAGCCAGCGCCATGGATAACCGGGTACCAGGGCAGCTTTATCGGAGAAGCAATGTTTACTGTCGGAACGGGTCGATAGCCCAGACTGGACAATGGGCGGGTGCAGATAACTGGTTTGGGGTGAGCGGTGGGATGGGGGTGGGTGGGGGTGGGGGGGGCGAGGTGAGGGTGAGGGAGGGGGAGGGCGCGGGTGTGGTGGGGGAGGGCGGGGAGGGGGCGGCGTGGGTGAGGGGGAGGGTGAGGGGTGGGGGTGAGGGGTGAGGGGTGAGGGGTGAGGGGTGAGGGGTGAGGGGTGAGGGGTGAGGGGTAGAGGGGTGGGTGTAGAGGGGTGAGGGGTGGGTGTAGAGAGGTGGGGTTTTGGGTGGGCATGATGGTGGGAATGGGGTAGGGGAGGAGGAGGTTGGGCTGAGAGGAGGGGGAAGGGTGTGGATGGGTGGGGGAGGGGATGACGGTGGGGTCGGCTGGATGTAGGCTTTGGGGTGGGGGATGAGGGTCCGAGTAGGGGTTGATGGGTGGGGTGGGGGGATAGGGGCGCAGTGAGGGGTGGGGGTTGTGTGATAGCTGGGAATGGGGTGGGGATGGGGGTGGGGGTGGACTGGTGGTGTGCTAGGGGGCGCTACTGGTCGACAAGGTACAATGACTCCACACCAGGGTTCACCAAATAGATCCAACATGGCGGAACAGGGCGCCACATTCGGGAATCTTAAAGGAGCATAGTCCGATGGTCTTGAGTTTCCGTCATTTTCTGAGATAAACGTATGAAGTCGATAATTATAATCAACCTTGCTTTAGTTTTAAAGCAAGTTAAATGCCAAAACTCTGACATCATAGTTGTCTGCAGTGACAGGTTCTATTCAAATTAAGTGCTTCAGTAGTCCCTCCCTTCCATGTGGCCTCACGTCTTTGATCAGTGCATCTGTATTTAAGTTACCTATGTCGAGTCAATTCTACATAACTGTTTTTGTTGTTGTTTTTTTTGGTCCATTAGTTGTTTAAGCAGGGGAAATGTCAGTCATAGACGACTGGTCTTCCTCATTCCACTGCTGGTCGATAGAAAGCCCGAGCCTACACTTTTACCGACCCATGGGATTTTTAACCTCCCACACCACATAGACATGGTATGAGAGCAACCGGCCACCGGCCTTTTAATGACGCTGTAAGTTATACACAGTGGTGGAAATCGGAATTGGCAGAGCTGGGGGCACGGGGAATCGAACCGCCGACCCTCAGATTAGGAGTCTGACCTAGAAAAAAGTCAGACACTCTAACCACTCCACCACAGAGAGTTTTGAAAATGTGATACTTTCAGTTTCATTGGACTATGCAGCTTTAAATGGGTGATTTCCACCACCAACACTCATGTTTATGTGGCATTTTACCTGGGTAGGTGAGTACAATACGCTACACTCACCCCATCCCCTCCCCACACACACACCCTGGAACCGTGAGCCTTAAACATATGATTATAAATATCCAGGTAGCACACTTCTAGTAATACACACAGAGCAGGTATGACCTTCAGCCAGGGCCGGCTGAAGGTGCTGGCAACTCTGTCAATCCCACGGAGCGCCACCTGGTGGAAGGGGGGGCACCAAATATAATTTCAGAGAAATTCTAGACCATCCTCGCATACTTGTAAGGGTGTCAAAATTGAGTTTGTCCCGGGGCGCCAGCAACCCTAGGGCAGACACTGCCCTTGTTGCATTGTTTGCTGGGTGGTGATTGCAGCAGAATGTTTACCATGGATTGTTCACTGGGAAATTCCTTAGTTGAAAAAAAATGTATAAACATTTAAAAAAAAAGAAAAAAAGGTTCACCCTATGTAAATGGTTCAGTGGAAAGTGATTCCTACGAAAGGGGCTTAGGAAACGTGCAAAGCGTTCGCTGGATGTGAGCTGTTCACTGGGAAGTGGATTGCTTCCAAATCCGTTACACAACACGCCTGGTGTGTTTTTTAGCTGGGTAGTAATTAGACACACACACACCGCTGACTGTCCATGCTTGTTTGTTTGTTGTTTTACCTCCCAGCAACATTTAAGGTCATATCAGGATGGGTACCGACTTGTGACAGTGCACATTCAAGGCAACTTTATAGTGCTACCCCACTGGAAGACCAGACCTCGAGCACCATGACCTGATTTCCCACCAGTAACATTTTCCTTGGCCTATCCTAATAATGCCGAGCGCCTGGATAGGAAGCGTCACATACCAATTTTTAAAGTCATTGGTTTGACTCAACCAGGTTTCTGTTCAGGAGCAGCATCCAGCAGGTGATATCAAAGATCTCTGACATCAGAGTCCTTTCGGGCACACGCTGCTCAGGTAACTGCACACTGTATCGATTTAAATTGGTTGGTTATTGGAGTTTTACATCCTAGCAACATCTAAGGTCATATCAGGACAGGCACCGACTTGTGATTGTGTACCCTCATGGCGACTTTATAGTGCTGCTCCACTGGGAGACCAGGCCATCCTTATCAGGACCTGATTTCCCACTCAGTCACATCATGACACTGAGCCAAGCTATCCTAAAAATGCTGAGCGCCTGACTAGGAAGTGACAAGTATCAATTTGTAATTCATTGATTAGACTCGACCAGGGTTCGAATCTGTGAGGTCGGATTCCACAATCTACCAAAACGGGAGAATTACGCTCAACTTATTTGGCCAACCCATCTCACGGCAAATTGGAACATGACTAACACAAAAGCTGTGGACTGCAGGCTTGCTCTGCAGGCTATCCTCCACACCTGCCAGTGGCAGGCTGCCTCAAACTGAAATCATCAATAGATCCTTGTTGTTGGTGTTGTCAGAGCTGTTTTTCTTCACGCACACATCAGGATTCCTATTCATCAGGGGTTGCCTCAAACTGAAATCATCGATAGATCCTTGTTGTTGGTGTTGTCAGGGCTGTTTTTCTTCACGCCAACATCAGGATTCTTATGTCTCAGGGGCTGCCTCCAACTGAAATCATCAATAGATCCTTGTTGTTGATGTCAGAGCTGTTTTTCTTCATGCCAACATCAGGATTCCTATTCATCAGGGGTTGCCTCAAACTGAAATTATCGATAGATCCTTGTTGTTGGTTTTGTCAGAGCTGTAGCTATTTGCACCAACATCAGGATCCCTATGTCTCAGGGGCTGCCTCAAACTGAAATCATTGACAGATCCTTGTTGTTGGTGGTTTAGGAGCTGTTGCTATTTGTGCCAACATACAGATCCCTGTTATTTTGATGTTGTTGGTACATTAGTTGTTTGAGCAGGGGAAATTTCAATCGTGGATGATTGGTCTTCCTCATTCCACTGCTCCTTGCCCTATCCTAATAATGCAGAGTGCCTGGCTAGGAAGCGACAAGTACCAACATGTAAGTCATTGGTTTGACTCGACCAGAGTTCAAACTCACGAACCCATGATCTACCAACACGGGAGACAGTCTAACTCATTTGGCCATCCCATCTGGTTATTGCTGTATGTTATACCACAGAACACATACATAACGCAAACCTGGAGGTGTTTGCATGTAACACGTGAAACACCTGCTATATACAGCTCACTGAGGGAATAAAATCAATATAGTGTGTAATTACTTTGTTTGTTCTTTGTTTGTTTGTTGTTGTTTTACATCCTAGCAACATCTCAGATCATATCAGGACAGGTACCGGCATGTGCCAGTGCGCACTCATGGTGACTTGATAGTGCTGCCCCACTGGGAGACCATGCCACCAGCACCATGATCTGATATCCCACAGTCACATTATCCTGACACTCAACCAACCAGTCCTTGCCCTATCCTAATAATGCTGAGTGCCTGCTTAGGAAGCGACAAGTATACATTTTTAAGTCATTGGTTTAACTCGACCAGGGTCCGAACCCACAATCCCATGGTCTGCCAACACGGTAGTTATTACTTTGAGAGCGCTGTCTCTATGACAGCGCTGTCTCTGTGACAGCGCTGTCTCTGTGACAGCACTGCTGAACAACCCATTACAGAAAGTGTGAGAAGGCTAGCTTATGGAAATAACCACATGATTTTGTAATCTAAAGTGCTTAATATCTAGTTAAAGTTAAACACATCGTAGTATTAATTTTCTATCAAGAATTTATGTAATTATGTAGATTAATGGACTTTAACTTTAACAATTTAGACCATTTAGTGGCCACCATCTTCATTTTTGTCTGCATTCTCTCCCATTTCAATAACTGTATGCCAATATAGAACGACACTTCATGCTGATACCACAATCGCCACAGTTAATTCCTACTGAAGCAGTTTTTGCTTCGGTTTAAGCAAGGTGGTCATTCACCCCTACTCGGGATAGGGGAAATCTGGTATCTCTTCAGTATCCTGAGTTGCACGCACCTCCCCAGGTGAAATGCCACAGACACATGCAGGCATTGGATGAGATTGTCCGCCGAATGACCAATTGAGTTTGACTCGCAACCTAATCATGAAGCATTTGTTGGACTGAGTGGGATATCAGGTCATGGTGGCGACGGCCTGTTCTCCCAGTAGGACAGCATTATAACGTAACATTTGTGTGTGCACTGTCACAAGTCGGTACCCATGCCGATATGACCCAAAGACCCTATAATACTAAGACGGCTCACTCTGCCTGTGCTGTGTCATCAAAATGATCAACCCCACGACTTGGTGCGCGGGCTGTTCTCTTGGTTAAACAGGTGCTATATTATATGTATAAATGTATATATGAATGTGAAAGATGTGTGGTGATGGCGATGCTGATGATGATGCTGATGATGATGTGTATTTGTTCATAGCAATTTCATATTGATGTGTATTCATTCTTACCTATATCATGTATAGTATAATTGTATGTGTTTACGCGTGAAATACCAACCAGCAGCTGGGCTGATCAAACCCACCACAAGGTGGCACTGCAAAATTTACATTACCATGGGAGAGATAGGGAGTGAGCCGTCTTAGTATTATAGGGTCTTTGTATGACCTTAGATATTGCCTGTGCCGGGACATAACATCTCAAACAAACAACAAACAACATATATGTTTCCAGGACGTAGAATTCCAACAACCACCCAACAAACAACCAAACAAACAACCTAGATGGTGTTGTAGTGCGCTCCTCCTCTGGATTCTGAACCCCTTCTATGCGCTGAGTTAAGTGAGTATCGCGCCGTGGTTAAGGCCCTGTCACATTACGGCGTATGGCGGGAGCGTATTGAAAACCTACGTAGGTCCTGCGCGTGCCGGCCTATGATGACATTTGGTGACCTTTCGGGTGGTTTTGAGCGTATGTGGAACCTACGAGGAGCGTACGAGGAGCGTATGAGGAGCGTATGGGAGCGTATGGGAGCGTGCTGTGACATGTTTTGACAGTATGGGCCATACGCCCTCATAGGTCGTTTTTTTTTAGCATGCACAAAAAAATTTGGACGGACGGATTTATGAAAGCGTATGGCGGCGTATGCCTCATACGCTTCACATACACCGGCATCTGGCGGCATCTGGCGGCATATGAGTAGCGTATGAGTAGCGTATGCATAGCGTATGAGTAGCGTATACGGCGTATGCCGACGTATATGACGTAACGCGCTTACGCCGCCATACGCTCCCGCAAAAAAACCTAATGTGACAGCCCCTTTAGGCAGCCTATTGAGGCACACTCCCCACAGGCTATGAAATGCCAAACCACATACCACATACTACTCACAGGTTCGAACCCTGGTCGAGTCTAATCAATGAATTACAAATTGATACTTGTCACTTCCTAGTCAGGCGCTCAGCATTTTTAGGATAGCTTGGCTCAGTGTCATGATGTGACTGAGTGGGAAATCAGGTCCTGATACGGATGGCCTGGTCTCCCAGTGGAGCAGCACTATAAAGTCGCCATGAGTGTACACTATCACAAGTCGGTGCCTGTCCTGATATGACCTTAGATGTTGCTAGGATGTAAAACTCCAATAACCAACCAATTTAAATCGATACAGTGTGCAGTTACCTGAGCAGAGTGTGCCCGAAAGGACTCTGATGTCAGAGATCTTTGATATCACCTGCTGGATGCTGCTCCTGAACAGAAACCTGGTTGAGTCAAACCAATGACTTTAAAAATTGGTATGTGACGCTTCCTATCCAGGCGCTCGGCATTATTAGGCCAAGGAAAATGTTACTGAGTGGGTGTGGGGGTGGGTGGAGGTGGGTGGGGGTGAGTGGGGGTGAGTGGAGGTGAGTGGAGGTGAGTGGGTGTTAGGGGGGAAATTAACGCCGATTCGTGGTAATCCTTTCGCGAATATGTCTGTATCACTTATCAATTTTTAAGCCATTGTTCATTGGTTTAACTCGACCAGGCTTCGAAAATGTGGGTTCGAATCCCACGATCTAACAGCATAGGAGATGGGCTCTCAACTCATTCGATCATCCCGTATGGTCCATTATTGTTCCAGGTATTTTGTTGGGGACAGCTGGTTTGTACCACCTCATATAGATATAGTTTATTAAACAAATTCCATCAATGAATAACACTTTCATCTAGATTTGTATTTACCTTTACCAGAAATTATATGATTGTGAGTTTCAAAATGGATGAGTGTCTATTGACACACAATTGATTGTATGCCTTTACATGTAAAAGTGATGGTTTGAATCAAAAACAAAAAGTTCTCACTGTGAATATGGCCTATGCTGCCGACACGGCTTAAAGGAACCACACATCAATCAATCGATCCTTAAGTAAAGTCATATTGGTCATGTTACTGCCCCCTTAAGTAAAGTCATGTTGGTCATGTTACTACCCCCTTAAGTAAAGTCATGTTGGTCATGTTACTGCCCCTTTAAGTACGGTCATGTTGGTCATGTTACTACCCCCTTAAGTAAAGTCATGTTGGTCATGCTACTGCTCATTTAAGTAAAGTCATGTTGGTCATGTTAATGCCCCCTTAAGTAAAGTCATGTTGGTCATGTTACTACCCCCTTAAGTAAAGTCATGTTGGTCATGTTACTACCCCCTTAAGTAAAGTCATGTTGGGCATGTTACTGCCCCCTTAAGTAAAGCCATGTTGGTCATGTTAATACCCCCTTAAGTAAAGTTGTGTTGGTCATGTTACTGCCCCTTTAAGAAAAGTCATGTTGGTCATGTTACTGCCCCCTTAAGTAAAGCCATGTTGGTCATGTTACTACCCCCTTAAGTAAAGTCATGTTGGTCATGCTACTGCTCCTTTAAGTACAGTCATGTTGGTCATGTTACTACCCCCGTAAGTAAAGTCATGTTGGTCATGTTACTGCTCCTTTAAGTAAAGACATGTTGGTCATGTTACTACCCCCTTAAGTAAAGTCATTTTGGTCATGTTACTGCTCCATTAAGTAAAGTCATGTTGGTCATGTTACTGCCCCTTTAAGTGAAGTCATGTTGGTCATGTTACTGCCCCTTAAGTAAAGTCATGTTGGTCATGTTGCTACCCCCTTAAGTAAAGTCATGTTGGTCATGTTACTACCCCCTTAAGTAAAGTCATGTTGGTCATGGTACTACCCCCTTAATTAAAGTCATATTGGTCATGTTACTGCTCCTTTAAGTAAAGTCATGTTGGTCATGTTACTGCCCCTTTAAGTAAAGTCATGTTGGTCATGTTAATGCCCCCTTAAGTAAAGTCATGTTGGTCATGTTAATGCCCCCTTAAGTAAAGTCATGTTGGTCATGTTACTACCCCCTTAAGTAAACTCATGTTGGTCATGTTACTGCTCCTTTAAGTAAAGACATGTTGGTCATGTTACTACCCCCTTAAGTAAAGTCATGTTGGTCATGTAACTGCTCCTTTATGTAAAGTCATGTTGGTCATGTTACTGCCCCTTAACTAAAGTCATGTTAGTCATGTTACTGCCCCTTAAGTAAAGTCATGTTGGTCATGTTACTGTCCCTTAACTAAAGTCATGTTAGTCATGGTACTGCCCCTTAACTAAAGTCATGTTAGTGATGTTACTGCCCCTTAGCTAAAGTCATGTTGGTCATGTTACTACCCCCTTAAGTAAAGTCATGTTGGCCATGTTACTACCCCCTTAATTAAAGTCATGTTGGTCATGTTACTGCTCCTTTAAGTAAAGTCATGTTGGTCATGTTAATGCCCCTTAAGTAAAGTCATGTTGGTCATGTTACTACCCCCTTAAGTAAAGTCATGTTGGTCATGTTAATGCCCCCTTAAGTAAATTCATGTTTGTCATGTTACTACCCCCATAAGTAAAATCATGTTGGTCATGTTTCTGCCCCTTTAAGAAAAGTCATGTTGGTCATGTTACTTCCTCTGAAGTAATGTCACGTTGGTCATGTTACTGCCCCTTTAAAGTTGATTGGTCCGATGAAACGTATTTTTTTCAAAACCAAAACCAAAACACTTATCTCAATTTGGTTCGAAATATCCAACTTAGATATAAGTGCTAAGGATGTGTGACAGCACATACAGTATAATCAGTGAATTGATTACCTCATCCCCTTGGACACCCAAGTTGAGACATCCATTATGCAGCAACACTCATTAAGCAAGTAGGTCAATATTGTGGCCTCATTAGCCAAGCCTTCATTCCAATCAACATATGTAACCCAATCAGGTTCCAGGATGTCCCACTGGAAGTTTGATGGCGCCATAGCCTAAACTGTTTTAAAGTTGCATGGGCTAATGAAGCATAATTTATTTGTAATGCCAAACCACATACTTACATTTGATCCTCTCTTTCCAACTCAGATGGAACAATGTTAGACTGAATATCTTAAGGTACCTTGGGTTTTTTGTTTGGAGGGGGGGGGGATTTTTGTACATCAGTTGTTTAAGGAGGGCAATTTTCAATTGCAGACAATTAGTCTTTCTCATTCCACTGCTCCTTGCCCTATCCTAATAATGGCAAACTCCAGGATGGGCAGCGACAATAATCAATTTTTAAGTCATTGGTTTAACACAACCAAGATTTAAACCCAGGGGTTCAAATCCCATGACTTACCGAAAAGGGAAGTGGGTGTTCAATGCATTTGGCCATCCTTTCTACTTTCTAGTTAGTTTAAATCCTGTTCTGCCAGCTATTTTTTAATCTACTTTTTGTTTAATTCATACATCAATAATACATCAATAATACATCAATATGTGTACCCAATTTGATTAATCCTATCTATGGAATTGACTATGGACTGGTTATTAATGATGTAAATTAAATAAATACAATTAAACATGTATTATATTAAAAATATACATACATATCACTAAATGATACTGATATTTGTAATGTCGAATATTCTGCCATATATGGTATATAAGTGAATATTATATTGAATGATATTACACCACTGCCAAACATCCAATGTATATGGTTAAAAGTACACACACAAATATTAACACACTAAAGTTAATCAAACAATGCTAGTGTAAATTAAATAATATATATAAAAATATCACATCACATGCCAGCAAATAAATGATGGTGCAATGGCACCATCAGTTGAAACTGCCAGGAGACCAGTCTACATTTGAATTAGGTCATCCCACATCACGTGGTCATTGCAAGACGTCAATCTGCGTCATAGCAAGAGGACATCACGTGGTCATCGCAATACGTCAATCCGTGTCATAGCGAGAGGACATTTGGGAAGCTGCTCGAAAGTATTTTGCATTATTTCAGCTCCAATTGCTTTAAAACTAGCCATTTCCCTCAACATTACTTCAGACTAATGATAAGTAAGTCATAGCGATCAATTTGATATATTTATAAAAGAAATCAAATAAAAATTCAGACGCCATCGGACCATGCAACTTGAAGTAAAGTGATATTGTTCATGTTACTGCCCCTTTAAGTGAAGTCATGTAATTTTGGTCATTTTGCTGCCATTGTTAAGAGCTTCTCCACAACCGGGCGCGGTGGCCGAACAGGTAGAGCGCGGGACTCATATGCGGGATACCGGGAGTTTGGTTACCAGTTGAGTCAAACCGATGACTTATAAAATTGATACTTGTCGCTTCCTAGCCTGGCGCTCGACATTAATAGGATAAGGCAAGGACCGGTTTGGCTCAGTGTCAGGATAACGTGACTGAGTGGGATATTGGGTCATGGTGCCGGCAGCCTGATTCCCCAGTAGGGCAGCACTATTAAGTCGGGATGAGTGTGCTCTTTCACGAGTCGGTAGCCATTCTGATATGACCTTATATGTTGCCAGGACATAAAACTCCAACAACCACCCAACAACCATCTCCACATGTGAGGCTGTTAGGAGGAGGGTGGGATGGTGGGATGGGGGGGAGGGGAAGAGGCGAGTCATAGTGACGTGTGTCAACCGTGAGCATCGTATGCCATTGACGTTCCAAGTGCATGGTAACATTTGACATTAAAATAATGACAGAGCAAAAAGACCACAAAAACATTGCCCTAGTGAATTGGCCTCGTCCTCAAAATGGGGGTGACGCACCGGAATACCAATCGCGACTGCTAATGGCGAATGTTGGTCTGTGTCCCGCGGTCAATACGCAGCCTCAGTGTGAAGTGAAAGCGCACATTCACACCGACCAATACCCACAGGGGGCGCCACTGTACTGCTGCATAAATACCAGCGTCCGCCACCTTCCCCTCCCCTCCCCTCCTCTCCTGCTCTCCCTCTCCCCATCCTGCCCTCCTGCGCTGCTGACCCATCCTGCCCCGCCCTCCTCCGCCCTCCTCAGCCCTCCCGTCCCCCACGATCCCCCACCCTCCCCCACCCTCTCCTCCCCCTCCCGCCCCTCTACTAGTCCGACCTTCCTCATAGGAAGTCTGCGCTCTAACCGATTCTGCCACCACTTCCGGTATGATAAAGAACGATTCCAAAACATTTAGAAGTGCCTCCCTTCGAAGAAGCCCAAGGTCTCGCCAACGCAGATCGTTCAACCTTAAAACTAAAATTCCACATATACGGTATGCGGTATGCGAATGTGACAACAAAAATGGAAAAACATGGAAATGCATGGTAGTGCTTCCATATGTCCAGATGCGAATCTGAATCTGAATGCGATAAAGTGGATCACTGAATGGACCGATCAGTGCAAATGCGGGTGCGAATGCGAATGCGAATGTGGGTGCGAATGTGAATGCGAATGCGAATGCGAATGCGAATGCAAATGCAAATGCAAATGCAAATGCAAATGCAAATGTGGATGTGGATGCAGATGTGAATGCCAATGCCGATGCCGATGCCAATGCAGATGCAGATGCAAATGTGAATGCCAATGCCGATGCGAATGCCAATGTGAATGCTGATGCGAATACCGATTCAGACATGAATGCTACTGTGAATGCGGACATGAATGTGAATGCAGATGCGGATGTGAATCTGAATGCAGATGTGAACCTGAATGCGAATGCAGATGCAAATGCAGATGCAAATGCAGATGTGAATGCAGATGCAAATGCAGATGTGAATGCAGATGCGAATGCAGATGCAAATGCAGATGCAAATGCAGATACGAATGCAGATGCGGATGCAAATGTGGATGCGAATGCAAATGTGAATGCAAATGCTAATGTGAATGCGAATGCGAATGCGAATGCGGATGTGGATGTGGATGCAGATGTGAATGCCAATGCCGATGCCGATGCCAATGCAGATGCAGATGTGAATGTGAATGCCGATGTGAATGATGATGCGAATGCCGATGCAGACGCGAATGCTACTGTGAATGCGGACTGTGAATGCTACTGTGAATGCGAATGCAGATGCAAATGCAGATGCAAATGCAGATGTGAATGCAGATGCAAATGCAGATGTGAATGAGGATGCGAATGCAGATGCAAATGCAGATGCAAATGCAGACACAAATGCAGATGCGGATGCAGATGTGGATGCGAATACAAATGCGAATGCAAATGCTAATGTGAATGCGAATGCGAATCCGAATGCAAATGTGAATGCGAATGTGGATGTGGATGCAGATGTGAATGCCAATGCCGATGCCGATGCCAATGTAGATGCAGATGTGAATGTGAATGCGAATGCCGATGCGAATGCCGATGTGAATGCTGATGCGAATGCCGATGCAGACGCAAATGCTACTGTGAATGCGGACACGAATGCGAATGCAGATGCGGATGCGGATGTGAATCTGAATGCGAATGCAGATGCAAATGCAGATGCAAATGCAGATGTGAATGCAGATGCAAATGCAGATGCAAATGCAGATGCAAATGCAGATGCAAATGCAGATGCGGATGCAGATGTGGATGCGGATGCAAATGCGAATGCAAATGCAAATGCAAATGCAGATGTGAATGCCGATGCGAATGCCGATGTGAATGCGAATGCGAATGCGAATGCGAATGTGAATGCGAATGCGAATGCGAATGCGGATCTCAATCACAATCACAATCACAATGTGAGTGGCATGCCGCATACCACGTCTTTGGAATATTTATTCACGCGCTGTCATACATGGACGGGTATCCCCGAGTCAGCATCTTAGAAACGTAAACAAATCACGAGTTACAAGTATCTGGTCGCCAGGTTGGTGGGTTATTCAGTTCATGTGGACAGCGAACTCTCTGGGGAGCGAGGCCGTCTCCACAGTGGCAGTGGTGACGGGCAGAGAGGCTGTGAAGCCGGCGGGCAATCGGGAGGTGTGCTGGACAGAGCGGATCCATTGAGAGTGGCAGCTGCTAGTGTCAAATAGCTGACGCAGCATTTGTCATTCTGTCGCGAATCAAACACAATTCGTGAATTATAAACATATATATAATATATGTGAGTGAGTCGTGTTATAATTAGGTGAGTATAGATAATGGAAGGCTGGGCAGAAAGGCAGTGGAGCCAGCGGCCAATCGGGAGGTGTGATGGCCAGAGAGGATCCATTGAGAGTGGCAGCTGCTAGTGTCAAATAGCTGACACAGCATTTGTCATTCTGTCGCGAATCAAACACAATTCGTGGATTATGAAAAAATGGAGATAAACATTGGAATGAAACCTACACAAAATGAATGTGTTTATAGTCCTCTTTTGTTTTTCATTGATCCATAATTATATTATTATATGAAAAGTGCAATTATTTCCAGGGGAAAATCTTTTATTTAAACTACAATTTTGGATTGCTGTTTACCTGATTTTGTACCTGAACTCTTCATATATAATAAATCAGACGGGGTAATCGAATGAGTAGAGTGTGTCCGTCTCCTGTTTTGGGAGATCACAAGATCCAAACCCATGAGTTTGTGGGTTCGAATCCTGGTCAAGTCAAACCAATGAGTTAAAAATGTATTCTTGTCCTTTCCTAGCCTGACGCTTGGCATTATTAGGATATGGCACAGGACTGGTTGGCTCAGTGTCAGGTTGGCTCAGTGTCAGGATAATGTGACTGAGTGGGATATCAGGTCATGGTGCTGGTGGCTGGTGTCCCAGTGTGGCAGCACTATAAAGTCGGCACTGTCGCAAGTCGGTACTCGTCCTGATATGACCGTAAAACAACAACACACAAATCATATATAATATATTTATATATATATATATTTATATGTGTGTGAGTCGTGTTCTTAATTATGTGAGTATAGGTAATGGGAGATTGGAAGACCAGTCTTTCAACGCTGACAAAATAACTTATTCACCAGAATAAACATATTTACCAACAATATATCCTCTGACGAGAGTGATGTTTTCCGGGTATACAGGTACGTCATGACACATGGAGGAGGTACTTAGTGTAATAATAATGAGGACATAATTCACTTCTGTGCCTTTATACTCGCATAATGCGTTATACATTATATATATATATATATACAATACCAATATTTAATATTGCAATACCCACACATTTCTGTCATGCATGCCACCATGTTGATAGTGTTGCTAGCCTTTTAGTTAGCTTTCCGCAAGTTCCTACATATATAATTAACCTAATTAACCTAGAACGAGGAGCAGAGTGAGGCGATAAATAACATAACATGAACACAAATTAAACAACAAATTTCAAGGTGAACACATTCATGGCCTAACCTGGATGTAGCCGCCCATGGTCATGCTCTCGGGCATGTCCGGTTAACCGCGCGGAGTAGCCGTGCCCATGCGCAGTTACTGCTTATGGGGAGGTGTGTGTGGGTGTATGTCTCCAGCTGTGAGGCTGTCAGTCATCGGATTGATCCTGGTCTGTAGACCCATTTACAGTTTAGGTTATTTTCCATTCCAACCAGTGGTCCACAACTGGTTCATCAAAGGCTGTGGTATGTGCTCTTCTGTTTGGGGGAAAGGGCATATAAAATACCCCTTGCTGCTTATCGGAAAGAGTAGGCTATGTGGCGGGAGCAGGTTTGCTCCAAAGAAATATGTCAGAATGACCAAATGTTTGACGTCCAATAGCCGATGATGTTCTCAAGAGGCGTCACTAAATAAAACAAGTTTTACTTTTAGTCTGTGGGTGTGTGTGGTGTGTGGATGTGTGCAGGTGAGGGTGTGGAGATTTGAACTTGAGTGGGGCTGTGGTGGAGGCTGTGGGGATGGGGTGGTAGGTATGGGTGCATCGTTCTACATATGTGGGTCTGGGTGTGTGGGTGTGCGTGTGAGTAGGGAGTCCGGGGTTGTGGGGGGGTATGGGGGTGTGGGTGTTTGGTGTCAGGTGTGAGGGAGAGGTGTGAGGATTGGCTGTATCGGACTATAGACCCGTTCACACACTCGCATTAAGTTGCCTCAACTAGTTCGCCTCATCTAATCCACCTCGCGAAGCGGTCTACATGAGTCGAACTAGTTGAGTCGAATCAGCCTAATTCGCCTCAGCTGTGCGTTCACACGCACGTTTTGAGTCGACTTAGATGAGGCAAACTAGTTGAAGCAACTTAAGGTGTGTGTGTGAACGGGGCTTAGGTCTGTATGTAGATCAGGGGGTGTGGATGTGAGTGTGAGTGGATGCTATGAGGTTGTGGGTGGGTGGGTGTAGGGGTGTGAGGGCCGGGGGGTGGGATGTATGGGTGTATCGGACTGGATCAGTAGATTTTGGTGTGTGGATCTGAGTTTAGTCTGGGTGTGTGGGGGTATGGGGTTGTGGGTGGGTGTGGGTGGGTGTGGGTGGGTGTGGGCATGTGGGTGTGTCGGTGTGAGTGTGAATATGTGGGCGTGAAAGTGTGCATGTGTGTAATACTTGTGCGGTGTTAGTGTGTGTGCATGGGAGTGGGTGTGTGTGTGGCGGTGCGTGGGTTGGTTGGCTGTAGTTTCATGTCCTGGCAACATCCAAGATAATATCAGTACGGGTACCGACTTGTGACAGTGCACACTCATGGCGATGTTATAGTGCTGCCCCACTGCTAGACCAGGCCCCCAACACCATGACCCAATATCCCACTCAGTCACATTATCCTAACCAGTCCTTGCTCTATCCTATTAATGTACATTGATAGGCTAGGCAGCGGCAAGTATACATTTTATAAGTCATTGGTTTGACTAGATTGGGAGCCGAACTCCTGATCTCCCTCATGCGAGACCCGCGCTCTACCGATTCGGCCACCACGTCTGTTGAGGTGAGGGTGTAGTTGACGGAGTGGGTGTGTGTTGTACATGTTGTGTGGGGGGTGCTGTATGAGGTGTATGAGAGTGTGTGTTGGTGTGTGTGGGGGGTGGGGGGTAAGTAGAATATCGGCCTGAGTGGTGCCTGTGGGTAGGTGTATAGTTGTGTGTGTGGGGGTGGGGTGTGCTTAGGTTAATGTTCAATACTTTATTGGGGTTTTACATCCTAGGAACATTTCAAGTAGTGCTCTTCAGTTTACTCGTTTTTTTTCTGTCTTAGCAATTGTTTTTATGTGATGTCTGTAATGTGTGTTTTGATGTAATACATTGGTGTTTTCGCATGCTAACAACATTTAATGATGAGGTGGGTGTTTTTTTTAACATAGAGTTTTTGCGTCCTAAGTAACATCTGGGATCAGATCTAGACTGGGATAGCGATCAGTGACAGTACTTCACAGTGATGCCAACTTGTGATGCCATGCATCTGTCACATATAACACAACAGTCCACACAGTGAGACTGGCAGTGATACAATCAAGGCCATGTCACATACACGTTAGCCAAATGGCAACATGAGTGGGAGGAAAACATTAATAAACTTAAAGAAATTGAACCATCTGTGAGAAAGCCACCACAGACTCATGCAGGAGGTCGGCGGGACCAAGTGGTCCTTAGCTGCTGCCGTATTGGCCACTCGTGGCTTACACATGCTTTTCTGCTCAAGGGGGAACCTCCCCCTGAATGTATTGGGTGTCAGTCCCAGCTGACACTCAAACACATTTTACTAAGTTGCGTTGATTTTTTGGCCCTGCACCAACGGTTCTACAGTGCAGACAGTATGCATGACCTTTTTACTAAGGTAAAACAGGAAAACATTTTAGCCTTTTTGAGGGCAGCTGGACTGTACCACCTCATATAGTTTACTAAATAGATTCTATCAATTATTAATAAAACTTTTCTTTTTCTATGGGAATTTGTTTCCCTTGACCACAAATATATGATTGTGAGCTTTCTAATTTAATGAGTGTCTATTGGCACATAATTGATTGTCTGCTTTTACATGTAAAAGCGATGGTTTGAACAAAAGACAAACATTTCTCGCCGTGAATATGGCCTATGCTGCGGACACGGCGTAAAGCAACCACCAATCAATCAATCAATCAAAACATAGTTAAACGTAGTGGAGGCTAATGTAGTTGAACGTATTTGAATGTAGTTGAAGGTAGTTGAACGTACCAGCATCCATACTTCTCTGTCATGATAACTTGGTAATAATGTGGGTGGGCTGTGAGTTCCTTTTTAATCTTTGCACATGTTCAAAAGAGCGCTATGTTAAGGCCCTGTCACATTACGGCGTATGGCGGGAGCGTATTGAAAACCTACGTAGGTCCTGCGCGTGCCGGCCTATGATGACATTTGGTGACCTTTCGGGTGGTTTTGAGCGTATGTGGAACCTACGAGGAGCGTACGAGGAGCGTATGAGGAGCGTATGGGAGCGTGCTGTGACATTTTTTGACAGTATGGGCCATACGCCCTCATAGGTCGGGTTTTTTTGAGCATGCACAAAAAAATTTGGACGGACGGATTTATGAAAGCGTATGGCGGCGTATGCCTCATACGCTTCACATACGCCGGCATCTGGCGGCATCTGGCAGCGTATGAGTAGCGTATGAGTAGCGTATGCGTAGCGTATGAGTAGCGTATACGGCGTATGCCGACGTATATGACGTAACGCGCTTACGCCGCCATACGCTCCCGCAAAAAACCCTAATGTGACAGCCCCTTTAGGGGCTGAATTTTCATCTGTGAAGGTAATGTACTCAAGGATACTCAAGCATACTCTAGTGTACTTTAGTGTACTCTAAAATACTCTAGCATACTCTAGCATGCTCTATCCTTCCCTAGCATACTTGGATGAAGCCCTGATCACATAGCCGTCAGTGGACGTAGGTGAACGTAGTGGAGGCTAACATACTTGAACATAGTTGAACGTACCGGCATCCATATGATAACATATTTATCCATACCATAAAGTATATATACTTACCATAACGTATTTATCTGTACCAAAACCTGCCGTACCTTAACATATTCAACATAGTTTAATGCACTTACACCATGTTTGACCCACATTAGCCTCCACTACTTTCACCTACGTTCACTAAATTGTATGTGACCGGGTCATCAGTCCGTTCACTATCCTAGTCATGGGTCCCGATCATTCATGATTTCAGATAACCAGGCAACCAGATTCACTAAAAAGTAATTCGCTATTATTTAGTTAGGTACCTGCCATGTCTCAATCTCTCATGCTAATTGCATCAGAGGAAACCTTAGCTTTCTTTCCTTTCTTATGCCTCAGGGAATAGCATTAATAATGTAAAGTAGTACACACACCCCTAATATCTCAGCAGAATTAGTGTGCTACATTGTCGCATTGTGTGTGGCATTGAGAAGATTTGATTATCCAGATGCGATGGCCGAATGGGTTGAACATCCGCCTCCTATTCTGGTAGGTCGTGGGATTCATCACCCTTCAAACCTTGGCTGAGTCAAACCGATGACTTCAAAATTTATACTTATCGCTACTTAGCCTGGTGCTCAACAATATTATGTTAGGGCAAGGAACAGTGGAATGAGGAAGACCAATTGTCCACGATTGAAATTTTGCCTGCTTAATCAACTAATGAACAAACAAACAGACAACAAGCATTCAACAAACTGCCAGACAGGATGGCCAAATGTGGTTAGCACCTGTTTCCTATATGGCAGGTAATGTGAATTGACTCTCAGGTTTGAATCCCAGCTGAGTCAAGTCGATGACTTAAAAATGTATACTCGTCGCTACCAAACCTGGGATTTAGTATTCTAAGGCTAGCACAAGGACCAGTGGAATGAGGAAGACCAATTTTCTGTGATTGAAATTTATCCTGCTTAATCAACGAATATAGGAGATAATATATATATCAGTCTAGCCCAAAGCTGTGTTTACACGGGAAATTGTGAAGCGATTTAGGCAAATCGATTTATATGAAGCGATGTAGTGGCGTGTTTACATGAGCGAGTTTGAAAGTGTGTCAGCGACCGGGAACCAGCAGCCTTAGTGTTGCACGTGTAGCCGGCCAGCACTGCTATTTGTTTAGTTTACACTCGTAAACGGATAGTAACACTCGTCGATTCAACGCCGATGTAGCTGCTACGTTAATATCGCTTGGAATTTAAGGTTAATTTAATTAAATTTCATTATTTGAGTATGTAATTCTGTTAAATATCATCGCATTCACTAGATTTCGGCCTAATCGGGCCCTAACACTGCCGGGCACCAGCGATTAGTTACAGCTGAGCCTCTAGCCAGCGAGCACTACTATTTTGCACTATCGCCGCCCGGGAACCAGCTGAATCGCTTCATCTATACTACCTTGAGAGGTGGTTTACATGTACCAATTTATATGAATTGATTCAGCCCTTAAACGCCACAGCGTCGCGTCTACACGGCAAATGTTAGTCGATCTAGGCAAGTCGTTTTATATGAAGCATTTTAAATCGCCCGTGTAGACAGGGCTAAAGTGTAGCTGGTTAAAGAAATTACAACAATCCATCAATTCGGTGACCACGTCTGTTCTCATGCTAAATCCTGGCTTGGCGAAATAACGCTTGCTCATTCTTGGCTCACCGGGCGCAGTGGCATAATCGGCAGAGCGCAGATCTCGCATGCAGAAGGTCGGGATTCGGTTCTAGGTCGAATCAAACCAATGACTTTAAGATTGATACTTGTCACTTCCTAGCCTGGCACTTAGCATTACTAGGATCGGGCAAGGACTGCTTAGCTCAGCATCAGGATAATGTGACTGAGTGGGATATCGATCATGGTGCCAGTACCCTGATTTCCCAGTGGGGCATAACGATAAAGTCACCATGAGTGTGCACTGTCAAAAGTCGGTACCTGTCCTGAGATGTTGCCAGGACGAAAAACTCCAACACATGCACATCGCATGTACCGGTACTTATGCCGTGTGATGGCTGGATTCTTCACAGGCAACCAAAGAACCAAACAACCAAACAACCAAACAACCAACCAAACAACCAAGCAATCAAATGACCAACAAAACAACCAACAACACAACCAACCAAACAACCAACCAAACAACCAACCAACAACCAAACAACCAACCAAACAACCAAACAAACAACCAACCAAACAACCAACCAAGCAACCAACCAAACCAACCAACCAAACAACCAAGCAACCAACCAAGCAACCAACCAAGCAACCAACCAAACAACCAACCAAACAACCGACCAAACAACCAACCAAACAACCAACCAAACAACCAAACAACCATCCAAGCAACCAAACAGCCAACAAAGAAATTCGGCCACTGCGGCTGGTCTCATGATATATCCTAGATCTTAGATTCACTCGGTACTTGCAGTACACGGGTGAATACCAACGTAGTCTAAATACGGGCGAAAATAGCTTCAGTATGGAACAAGAAGTAGAATGCCTGGCTCCTGTGGTTACTTATATGGTTATTTATATTGGCACAGATTTGGTGAAATGGGAGAGAGTGCAAAAATCCAAGATGGCTGCCATAGAACGCCGTCGATTTCAATTTTAAATCGTATTAAACTAGCTATTTCATTATATTTTTTAACTCAAAGGTAGCGGGTAAATATGAAGACATCTAGAAAGAATAAATATTGCTTCTTAGATCGTGAAATCAGGCTCTCATTTCATTAACCCGCTTTTTCAAACGTTTTTATATAAGGCTGGTTTTCACCTGTGTACTGCGAGTACCGGGTGAATCCTTTATCTAGATATATCCTAACTTGGCATACCCATGCTAGTCCATTATTGGGCCCATTATTTTCTTGGGGAAACCTAAGCTGTTCTAGTCACCAACACCCATGCCATGCTCCGCTACATGAAATCACGCCGGGCCGCAGATGTCAACTCTCCGTCCTCTCAGCAATGAAATCCCTGCTTCATGAATTCATAATCTACACCGTCCCCCTCGGATTCCGTAATGGCCAGAGGAACTGGGTTGGTTAATTGGTTGTCTGTTGGAGTTTTACGTCCTGGCAACATATACGGTTGTTGTTGTTATTGGTTGTTGTTCTACGTCCTAGCAACATCTACGGTTGTTGTTGTTACTGGTTGTTGTTTTACGTCCTAGGAACATCTATGGTCATATCAGAATGGGTACCAACTGGCGACCGTGCACACTCATGGCAACTTTATAATGCTGCCCCACTGGGGAATCAGGTCGCCGACACCATGGCCCGATATCCCACTCGGTCACATTATCCTGACACTGAGCTAATGACTCCTTGCTCTATCCTGTTAATGCTGAGCGCCTGGCTAGCAAGTGACAAGTATACATTGTATAAGTCCTTGCTTTGACTCTACAGAGAACCAAACTCCCAATCTCCCGCACGCGATGGGTGCCGGCAGGATTAAAACCTAGGCAATGACGACCATGTGGAATATTATCAAAGTGAGGCTGCAAATCGGGAATCCCTGTGCATTTTAAAGCTGGGCGGTATTGTTTATCCTAAGCGCATACTACGGAGCGTCCCAAGAAAATGATCCTGGCAACTTGGAGCAGAGACTGTTATCTTTGCAATAATTCGAACATGATTACTGCTATTGTTATTATTATGTGTAGTGCTAGAACCTGCATCTATATATATAAATATATATATATCTGGATATGCTTCCACTGTCTAGCTATACTATTGTGATAGCCCATGGTCTTTCACACTGCCACACACTCACGGAAGAACGCCAAGATTGAGTAACAGTACGCTTCAACTGGTTTATTACAAAGCCTATCCACTCTCCGCAGCATTAACAGTCAATTGACCCGCCCCCTAACTTGCTAGGTCCCACGTCACCTCTATAGGTGGGTGGGGGGGGGGGGGGTGCTATGCTAGCCACACGCAGTAAAGGGCAGCCCAGTTGGGGCCCTGCCCTGTGGCTAGCACGCCCCCACCTAGCGCAGTTCAGGGTAATTGCGTAGGTGTGTGGCGTAGTGTCTGCCACCACCGCATGGTAGTGGAGCTCATGTAAAGACAACTACACTATATTTGTGTATAAATACCTACAACCAGAAAACCAATGCCTCGGCGTAAATAAAAGATTCGCGCCACTGAATAAACATGTTAATGCCCGAAGACTGATAATACACCGAGCCAAAAACAACAACATGCATTTGTCTGTTTGTTGTTTTACGTCCTAGCAACATCTAAGGTCGTATCAGGACGGTAAGAAAATGGAAGGCACTGGGAGTAGAGGTACATGGAACAGTAGAACAAGTTTTTTTTTAAATGGAGTTAAAAGCACTGCTAGACTAACCAAAAAGAAGAAATCTCACTGATTATTAAACTAAGCTCTCAGAAGGTATAACTGCCAGATATGAGACACCCAAGAGGTTGGTTGGTTGTTGGAGTTTTACGTCATGGCAACATCTAAGGTCATATAAGGACGAGGCCCCAGTAGGTATCTTTTGAACTGTAAAACAACAAACTAATGATCAGCAAAACAACAAGGTGTAGGCAGTCAGGGGAAATGACTATATATAACCGAACACCTAACCAGGCTACTCTTTCCGATAAGAACCAAGGGGTATTTTATATGCACTTTCACACAGACAGGACAGCACATACCACAGCCTTTGATAAACCAGTTTGGGACCACTGGCTGGAAAAGAAAATAGCCCAAACTGCAAATTGTTTCACTCAGCTTGACCAATACCTTCACAGGTGGACACTCTACCGCCTGAGCTACGTCCAGCTCCCAGTGAAAACAACTCATTGGACATTCCTGTTATTGGCAGTGTAGTGGTCTGCACTGATCTCTCAGGCAAGGATCCTCATATACAGGTAGGCTTGGCTAGCGTGGTGATATCAGGGAGCCTCGGTGATGTAATGGTTAGCACACTGGCCCGTAATGCAAAGAGATGTGGGTTTGAGTCCTGCTCTAGGGGCAATATTTCCCATTTTCATCACCCCCACGACACTGGTTACCGTGACCATGATCCTGTACAAGTTACATGCTGTATGCTTGTTGAACCTACCCGGTGAATGTATGTGTTAATTCATTGCCTGTATTTATGTAATTGTAAGCATTAAAAGACTTACAATTTGAGGTGGACAAGTGTAGTGGTCTGCACTGACCTCTCAGGCAAGGAGCCGCATAGACAGGTAGGCATGGGTAGCGTGTTGATGTCAGGGAGCATAGGTGGTGTAATGGTTAGCACACTGGCCCGGAATGCAAAGAGATGTGGGTTTGAGTCCCACTCTAGGCGCAATATTTCCCGTTTTCATCCCCCCCATGACACTGGTTGCCATGACCATGATCCTGTACAAGTTACGTGCTGTATGCTTGTTGAACCTAACCTGTGTATGTATGTATGTAGTTGTAAGCATTAAAATACTTACAATTCCAGGGGGACGAATGTAGTGGTCTGCACTGACCTCTCAGGCAAGGAGCCGCATAGACAGGTAGGCATGGGTAGAGTGTTGATATCAGGGAGCCTAGGTGGTATAATGGTTAGCACACTGGCCCGGAATGCAAAGAGATGTGGGTTCGAGCCCAGCTCTAGGCACAATATTTCCCATTTTCAGCACCCCCACGACAGCAGCATAAATACACCATCATATATAAAAACAATGGCTACCAGGTTCCACATAGAGACGGAGAGGTTGTTGTCCTCAATAAGTCAACACCAGAAAACTAAAACGAAAATAAAGGATCAAGTCCTAATGTCGGGTAGTGTATACCATGCATTCTTATTTGGATTCTACCTGACATCAATAAAATGGCGTCCTTTGATTGTCGTCTGCGCGCGCACATCTCTTCCCACACTCTAGATCACATTCATCACACTTCAACGTGTCAGATTTCAAATTAAAACTGCCAGTGCTCCAGTCACACCGGCAATGGGACCAGGCTGACCGACTGGTCAGGCGTGTAACTAACGGATCACGTGATCTGGCGGGCGGCACGCTGCAGATGCTACAGGGAGCATGTCGTCTGCTTTTCTGAGACGGGTGTCACATTTTGGCGGCAGGTGGTCCAGGTGGCATGCCCAGCGCACGCGCAGGTATTTACTAATATAAGGTGCGTGTGGTGGCTGGATTCTGCTAAATCAAATAGGATTGGACATTAATTGTGACAGAAAGTTTATTTTATTTAACGACACATCTAGAGCACTTCGATGTTTTATCATCAGCTATTTGACGTCAAACATATGGTCATTCTGACATATTTCTTTGGAGCAAACCCACTGCAGCAAAATATGGTACTCTTTCCGATATATATATAAGCAGCAAAGGGTTTTCTATATGCACTTTCTCACAGACAGGACAGCACATACCACAGCCTTTGATGAACCACTTGTAGGCCACTGGTTGGGATGGAAAATAGCCCAAACTGCAAATGGGTCCACAGAGAAGGATTAATCGGATGACCCACACATTCACAGGTGGACACTCTACCACGTGACCTAAGTCCCATTCCTTAATTGTGAAAGCCACCTTAGCTAGTGCAATGAGTGTGTGAGTACACCTGCAGTGAGTGCATATAATGTTCCTCTAAAGAGATACAGAAGCATCATATGGTTGACAATAAATGTTATTATCTATATATATATATTTAACCATCGGGCTATTCCACTCCTGCTTAAGGCAAGCCTTCGTGTTAATTTATGTAATTATTTCCTTGTGAATTTCCTGGGCTTGCCACGGGCCGCCGCAGCCTCTCGTCCCATCTGCAGGTAGTCTGTCTCCGTCGATGTCCGCCCCGTACTAAAGGCGGCCAGTCAGAGTTTCGTCTAAATACTGGAATTTGCCATCACGCGCATTTATCGGCCTAAAGCATATATATTAGGTTATTTCAACTAACTGGCTGTCCCCTCGGCGTTCGGGGTATATTAATGTTACTAAATTAATCCAGAACTAAGCAGTCAAGCTAGTGTTGCTGCTGCTGTCATGGTTAATCCGCCTAAGTGCATGACGTTAGTTTAGCCACAAGTAACACTACGTTAATTCCGTTAATATGTCTGTTATTATATTCCTGCAGATGGGTTAATTAACTGCATAAGGCCTATTTAGGCATAAGGCCCTCAATTACATATACAGCAATCACATATCAGGTTTTTCCATAGCGGTTAATCTACAATAAGACTGGAGGATAGTAAAGAATGCAAGGAACATTCCAATCGCCCTTTCCAAGAGCTCACAACTTTTTTCTTACCAAAACTAACAAGATGGCATAGTAGCAGGTTATATTATTATAGATAAATCCCCTCCCATGGTTATTTACGTTAAATAAGTTTAGAATTTCAAGAAATAAGGTCTAAATCTCAGCTAAAACATTGGAGCGTGCAAAAACACGTCCGATGGGTCTGGGTCCGAACGCCCGACCTCCTATCATTTCTAGGATAGTCACAATCGACCTATCCCAGCAATGCTTTACAGCAGGGAACCCGGCCTTGCAAATGTGGCAGTTGCGAGCTCACAAATAATGACAAAATGCGAGCTCGCAAATGTGGCAGTTGCGAGCTTGCACATAATGGCAAAATGCGAGCCCGCAAATAATCGGTCAAGTAGTCTCGCCCACTTCATATATATATATATATAGATCGTATGATTGATAAACGCCCTGCCGGGATATCTACATCAATCATCAAATGAACAATTATAAAAAAGTGTCTTCAGCGGTGTTTCTGTGGTAGTGAGAACGGCCATTCTGCCTTCGATAAAAGATGTCCAGTCTATATATCAAAGGATCAGACCCGCCGCGGTGGCCTAATCGGTAGAGCACATACATCGCATGCGGAAGGTCTGGAGTTCGGTTCCCGGTCGAGTCAAACCTATGACTTTAATATTGATACTGAGCCAGACATTCGGCATTAATAGGATAGGGCAAGGACTGGTTAAAACAGTGGCAGGATAATGGGACTGAATGGGGTATCAGGTCATGGTGCCGGCAGCCTGATTTCCCGGTGAGGCAGCATTATACAGCCATGATGAGTACACACTATCACATGTCGGTACCTGGGGCCAAATGTAAGAGCCACAATTTATCGGCTGCGGAGTTAAGGGCGGCCGGCGGGGTATCTATTGTAGGCGTTAATATATGTGTCACGGGGGATGTATTAGTCCAAAGCGCGCGCGGGTTAGCTAACGTTTCAGTTATTTATAGATTTGGGAAATCCCTCTGCCTTTGTAGCCATATATTAGGCTCAAATATATTAAATGCGACCATATTTAACAGAATTACATACTCAAATCGTGAAATTTCATTAAATTAACCCTAAATTCGAAGCGTTATTAAGGCTACCGCCGCATTGGCGGCGATATTAATAGTTATATTTTCGAATCGACGAATGTAATGTAAACAAATCGCCGCAACCGCCGCATCGACGTCGCGTTCCATACTGGCGGCGCCGGCGGTTTGTTTACTGTACGTTCGTCGATTCGAAAATATAACTATTAATATCGCCGCCAATGCTGCAGTAGCCTTAATAACGCTTCGAATTTAGGGTTAATTTAATGAAATTTCACGATTTGAGTATGTAATTCTGTTAAATATGGTCGCATTGAATAGATTTGGCCCGAATCGGTCCCTAACCTGCACGTTATCCCTGGCTCAAGTTGGGGTTAGTGAACTCGACCTTAACTCCCGAGGTGTTTGCCTACCCTGCCCTCATACATTGATAGTTTGGCCGCTAACCCGCAAAATCCGCACGACGCGTGGGTTACGAGCCCTAACCCGCCCTCATACATTTGGCCCCTGTACTGATATGACCTTAGATGTTGTAAAACTCCAACAAAGAACAACAGCGTCCCCTGACATCCCCCAGGTTTATCGTTATATAATCGACCGAACACCACTTAATGAACTAAACTCACATCATGATGTATTAATTAGCCATGGACAAACGATGGTTAATGGGCATACAAAAGCAAGCACCTTATAGTCTAGATAAAAGATTCCCCCGGTACTTGTAGTACACGGGTGAAGACCAGCCTTATATAAATACAGGCGAAAATAGCGTTAGTATGGAACAAGAAGTAGAATGCCTGGCACCAGTGTCAAATGGTTACTTATATCAGAACAGAGTTGGTGAAATGGGAGAGAATGCAAAAAGACAAGATGGCAGCCAGAGAACGCCGTCGATTTCACTTTTAAATTGCATTAAAGTATATGTGTTATTATATTTTCCAACTCAAAAGTAGCGGGTAAACATGAAGATATATAGAAAGAATAAATGTTGCTTCTTAGATTGTGAAATTAGGCTCTCATAAAGACTCATTTCATTAGCCCGATCTTTCGACCGTTTTTATATAAGGCTGGTTTTCACCCCTGTAGTGGAAGGACGGGGTGAATCTTTTATCTACTTGTAGTCATGTCAATGTCAGCTATCCTGTCACACATAGGTTGAGTAAATAGCATTTGATGATATTCATATATCCCCAATTTACATGTGTACCCACCCACGGACATACCCATGTAACAGGATAAGTTGCTCCCGGACAACTTCCCCCTGAGGGGGGGGGGGGAACTGTCCATGGAGAAGTTCCCTCCCGCCCAGGATAGAATTCATCCTAGGATAAGCCCCCTGCCCCCCCACCTGGAATATTGATGACAGGGTTTTCAAACTTCACATGATAAAACATGTGTCTTCTTTACATAGGTGCAGCAGTTATTTTCTCTATTTGATAATCTACAATTGTAGGTTTGCTGAACGGGTCATATACAAATATATTGCGCATACTGTTTTGAAATTGTATCCATGGCGGGGGGAAGTTATCCTAGGATATGTTCCCCCATGGGGAAGTTGTCCAAGGGGGTGGGGGGAGGAGTTACTCTGCTACACCATATAAATTACTCTCTGGACAAGTCCCCCCCCCTAGCCCCCCCCCCCTCCCAGGGGAAAGTTATCCTAGGAAAAGTTGCCCCCCTCCCACACTCGATAAGTTTTTCCCCACCTTGAATACTGAGATGGAGAGTTTGGCTACCGGTCGAGTCAAACCAATGACTTATAAAATTGATACTTGTCGCTTCCTAGCCCGGCGCTCGGAATTACTACAGGGCAAGGACTGGTTAGCTTAATGTCAGGATAATTTGACTGAATGGGATATCTGGTCATGGCGCCAGCGGCCTGATTTCCAAATGGGGCAGTTCTATATGGATGGTTGTTGGAGTGTTTCATCCTGGCAACATCTAAGGTCATATCAGGACGGGTACCGACTTGTGAAAGTGCACACTCATGGTGACTTTATACTCCTGCCAGCTCCACTGGGAAACCATGACCACTGGCACCATGACCAAATATCCTACTCAGTCACATTATCCTGATGACCAGTCCTTGCTCTATCCTATTAATGCTGATTGCCAGGCTAGGAAGCGACTAGTACCAATTTTAAAGTCATCGGTTTGACTCGACCGGGAACCAAACTCTCGACCTTCAGCATGTGAGCCATGAATGCACACTGTTAAAAGTCGGTACATGTCCTGATGTGACCAGGATGTAAAACTCCAACAACCAACTGTCAACCTGCAAATAGCTGGCCACCAGAAGTGAAAGATCCCACTGGAGACATCATGAATATCAAAGACAATCAATGTACGACAAGATGCGTCACTCAGCAAATTACAGCCAACCAGGTAATTGGACAGGTCCCCTAGCCCAGGCCGACTGATGTACCATTGGAGGCATTCGACTGGGCCTCCCTATGCGAATATCAAAATATTTCCTTACACATTCTTATTCGACTGGGACCGGAAGTGGGTTACTATACGTATGATTCGGATGTGTGTTGTGGCTCCGTCCGCTCCATCCGTAAATCTTACGGATAGAAAGGGCCCAGTCGAATGCCTCCATTGAAATGAGTGGACATGATCCCTAGCCCA
>CM059196.1:18530117-18580117 GCA_030323885.1 Branchipolynoe longqiensis
GATTTCTTTGTAAGCTGGCATTTTATTAATTAAAGAGCTCAACTCCCTGGACAAAATACTTCCTTCCCAGAGAGCTTTTCTTGACTGTGACTCCTTTGTAATTATGGCTGGAACCTTACCAAATATGCGATATCTTTTTGAATTAGGCATTTTTATGACATAGTTATGTGCTTTGCCTTCAATCATTTTCCAGATTTATATAATATATTTTGAGGACTTTTACTAGTTTTAGTTTGTCCCAGTAATCCAGATTTTTGATATTTATTATATATGATGTTAAGCTGCGTTGCAGTCACTCTAGCCTTATCAAATGTCATTTAGTTCCATTTGAATGATTATATCTATAAAGACATTCTCGGGCGCGAATGACAGTGTTGAGCAAACGTCCGTAGTTAGGAAAGCTGACGGTGGTGGCGCCAGTGGTCACGTGGCAGCGGGTACTCCACACCAAATGATATAACGAATAGCCTTTATACTCGCAAAATGCTTATACACCACATATATATATATATTCTGCGGAATAAATAGTTACAAGAAATCAAATACATTCACAGATTATGCATTTGAACAAAAGCCTCCCCCCCCCCCCCCCCCGAAACAGATCACCCCCACAATAACAAAATAAAACAAACCAAAACATGAAAACCCATCAGAACATCAGAAAAATACCAAGCATAACGAGCGGCCTTGATGTAACAATTTTGCAACATTTACAAAAAGGATCACCGATATTTCAGATGCATCGCTCACATGGAGCAGTCGGTTGGTGTGTGCTTAACTCTGAAAGCACTATCGCCACCTGACCACCCACCCGCCCACCCGCCCAATCTGGCAATACCACAACCAGCGCTCGACACTGTCCAGTCTCCTTCCTCCCCCTCACACCCCCCCCCACCCAAACCTTCCCCCCTCCTCCCCCTCCCCCTCCCCCCCCCCTCCCCTCCCGTCCCCCCCCCCCCCCCCCCCCCCCCCCCCCCCCCCCCCCCCCCCCCCCCCCCCCCAATCCCTCCATCAGACGGAAGGCCTGTAATTACTGAATCCGTCATTATGGCCGTGTTGGTCGGCCTCTGAGTGGTGAGACTGTCGATCTGCGGTCTGATGGCTGGGGGAGGGGGGGGGGGGGAAGCATTGTGTATGGGGGGGGGGGTCATTTACACTCATTCAGGAAGCACCGGTGCACCTAGTCACTGCTCGATGGGTAGTTCGCGTGTCGCCCCCAAGGGGGCGCCTCGGCAAAGCGAGGGCAGGTTTCAATTTCGCCCGGGGTTACATTTGATGGCGAGGGGCTATTGTATGGAGTTGAGGGCGGAGTGCTCAATTAGCAGGAGAAGGCACTGGAGGCACATTGAAGTGTGCTTAGTTGTGAAAGGGGAGATGTGGGGTGTGTGTGGGTAGGGGTGTGGGGGGGTGTGGGGGTGGGAGTAGGTGTAGGGGGCTATGGTGTGCAGTTGAGGGCGGAGTGCTCAATTAGCGGTAGGTGGCACTGGAGGCACCTTGAAGTGTGCTTAGTTGTGAAAGGGGAGAGGTGGGGTGTGTGGGGGCTATGTGTATGGGGGTGGGTGGCGGTGGGAGTATGTGTAGGGGGCTATTGTGTGCAGTTGAGGGCGGAGTGTTCAATTAGCAGGAGAAGGCACTGCAGGCACCTTGAAGTGTGAGATTAGTTGTTTAAAGGGGCAGAGGTGGGGGTGGGGTGGGTAGGGAATGTGGGTGGGTTGGGTGGGGGTAGATGTAGGGGGCTATTGTGTGCAGTTGAGGGCGTAGTGTTCAATTAGTGGTAGGAGGCACTGGAGGCACCTTGAACTGTGCTTAGTTGTGAAAGGGGCAGAGGTGGGGGTGGGGTGGGGGTGGGGGCGGGAGTATGTGTGGAGATGGGTGGCTCTGTGGGGATGAGTGTGGACATGAATGGTGGTGTGAGTGAGTATGGAGATGGGAGTGGGTGTAGGTTGAGATGGGTGGGGGTGGGGGGGGGGCGAGTGTACAGATGGGAGTGTGTGTAGGTGCGTGTGGTGTAGATGTGTGTGGACTGTGGCTGGTGTGTGGGTGGGTGGGGATATGTAGGTGGGGGTGTGGGCGTGTTAGGGAGAAGAGTGTAGGGAAGGCGAGAAGAGACTCCGTTTAAAAAAGAATAGTTCTCTACCTCCCGCATAAAACCTGTCCGAGATACCTATAATCGACCATCTTCCAGTAAAACCATGTTACTCTACTAACCTATCGGTACGCATTTTCCAAGTTCCAGCCAACAGGATTTTTCGACCCACACCTAATTGCTGGTGTTGTTCCTGCCTTGATTCAAATATATAATACTATCCATTTTCAGGTTCCTGATCCCAAAGCTGTAACCCAGATTCCTCTCCATCCTCTCCATCCTATGCTCTTTGTCCTCTTCTCCCCTCCTCTCGCCTCATGCCCCTCCTCTCTCCTCCTCTTCCCTCACTTCCTTTCCCCTCTCTCTCCCCCGTCACCCTCTTCACATCCTTGCCCCTCCTCTCCTTCCAACTCCCCTCCTCTCGTCTCCCCTCCTGTGTTGTCCCCTCCTCTCTTCTCCCCTCCTCTCGCCTCATGCCCCTCCTCTCTCCTCCTCTTCCCTCACCTCCTTTCCCCTCTCTCTCCCCCCCTCACCCTCTTCACCACCCTTGCCCCTCCTCTCCCTTCCTCTGCTATCCTCCCGCCTCCCCATCTCTCCCATCCTCATCCCTCTCTCCCCTCCTCTCACCTCCTCTCCCCCTCCCCTCCCGTTACCACGATGAGCTATGCCGTCAGTCACCGTCACTTCCACACCTGCAATTACATTATTTGGTATGTGGTCGCGCCAATCTGACGGTCCCCTTCATGTCTTCCCCTGGGACCCACAGTCCCCTTTGCCATTTCAAAGGTTAGGCCCATTTACTGTTCTAGACTAGACTTTGCCATATATGGCCATGCACCAAGCACTTTGCCATAGATGTGTCCTATCATGTCTTCCAGGGCTTCTCCGGTCTATAAGTGGCCCTGTTGAGTTACTGCAGGCTCGCCCACACTGCCAGGCGTGGGCGATAAATCCTTGCGATCGTCATTCACTCGCTCGCAAATGATTATCCCCAAAATAAGATGTTGCCATGTGCTAAGCCGTATTTCTCACCTTATTGCATTTTAATTTGTATTGTGTTCAGTCAAATTTAACTTAGTTCAGTCAATTTATTTTACTTAATTCAGCAATCGCTGAAACTCATCGCACATAACTAACTATCTTAGAAGCAACTTGCTTTTGTATGTTGCTGGTTGGTTGGTTGTTGGAGTTTTACATCCTGGCAACATCTAAGGTCATATCAGGATGGGTACCGGCTTTTGACAGTGCGCACTCATGGCAACTCTCCTGTGTTGCCCCACTGGGAACACCATCAGATGATCACCTGATATCAATCTCAGCCACAAAATCCTGACAATGAGCCAACAAAATCCTTGCCCTATCCTAATAATGCTGAGTGCCAGGCTAGGAAGCGACAATTATCACTTTGATTAACTCGACCAGGGTTGAACATCCAAAATGGGAGACAGACACTCAACTCATTCGGCCATCCCATCTGGTCCTGTCTGTCACTAAACCCACGGATAAAAATCTGACACTAGTGATCAAATGAGCTGAATGGCTGTGTGGGCAATGTTCTGTCACAACACGCTGGCACCTCCGTAGGCTCAGGCTCATGCCCCCATAAGCACATGCTATTTCCGGTCCTAAATAGATGGACCTTGCCTTCTTTTTTTACTCTGTACATCACTATGAGACACTTTGCAGGTGCTGTCACTGCCAATAGGTGCATTAGCGAACTGACTAATGTCATGCTGTCAACATTTTCCCTGCAGACCCGGATGTGGTGTTCTCTGTGGCAGAGTGGCTAGAATGCCTGACTTTTTTCTATGTCAGACTCCTAATCTGAAGGTCGGTGGTTCGATTCCCCATCCCCCAATCTCTGCCAATTTGGATTTCCACCGCTGTGTATAACTTACAGCGTCATCAAAGGCTGGTTGCTCTCATACCATGTCTATGTGGTGTGGGAGGTTAAAAAGCCCTTGGGTCGGTAAAAGTGTAGGCTTGGGCTTTCTCTCGACAAACTGTCTAATGGAGAAAACAAGTCTATTCAGACGTATCCATGATATGCAGTATAAATCTTCAAAAACATTTTTTTTGTTTAAAAGGGGAACACTTTTCCCATTGGATGCACATGACCTTTATCCTCATCTGGATTTATTATTTGCGTCTTCTTGTTTTACGTCCTATCAACATTTCAGGCCTGTTTATTTGTTTATTGTTGTTTTGCGTCCCATCAACACCTAAGGTAATATCAGGATGGGTACTGACTTGTGACAGTGTGCACTCATGGCGACTTTATAGTGTATGCCTCACTTGGAGACCAGGCTTCCAGCAGCATGATCCGATATCACATCCAGCCACATTATCACCTGATGCTGTGCAAACCAGTCCTTTTCCTGGCTTATTAATGCAGAGCACCAGGCTAGGTAGCGATACTTATCAATTTTATAAGTCAGTGCTCTGACTCTGCTGGGATTCTCACTCCTGACTCGGTTCTACCGATTCGGCCACCACGTCCGGTCTTGTCTGGAGGCAGTTGTCGAAAAGAAAAGTTTTTGTTTTATTTAACAACACCTCTAGAGCACATTGATTTTATCATCGGCTATTGGACGTTAAACATATCATCATTCTGACATATTTCTTTGGGGGACACCTGCTGCTGCCACATAGGCCACTCTTTCCGATAAGCAGCAAGTAGGCTATGCACTTTCCAGGATACAGGAGAGCACATACCACATACATTGATGAACCAGTTGTAGACCACTGGTTGGAATGGAAAATAACCCAAACTGCAAATGGGTCCACTGAGCAGGATCGATCGGATGACCCACACCATCACAAGTGGATAGTCTACGGCCTGAGCTACGTCCCGCTCTGAAGGCAGTCGTTGAATGGGTGATGTGACTGAGATCACAGTACCTGTCGGGAAAAACTGACCGACATCCATGTCAGTGAGTACACTGGAGTGGTCAGCTGTGGTGACTTCAGCGGGTAAGTTTGATTGCCTCTTGGAGTGTTACCTCCTGGCAACATCTAAGGTCATATCAGGACGGGTACCGACTTGTGACAGTGTGCACTCATGGTGACTTCATAGTGCTGCCCTACTCAGAAATCAGGCTGCTGGCACCATGACCCGATATCTCAATCAGTCATATTATCCTAACACTCAGCAAACCAGTCCTTACCCTATCCTATCCTAACACTCAGCAAACCAGTCCTTACCCTATCCTATTAATGCCGAGCGCCAGGCTAGGAAGCGACAAGTATACCTAAATCATTGCTTTGACACAACTGCGAACCAAACTCCCAACCTTCTGCAAGCGAGGCATGTGCTAAACCGATTAGGCCACAGCACCCGGTCAGCTGGCAAGAAGCCACACACACAGCCCAAATGCTCATCTGCAGAATTACAGATCTTGAGTGGCAGTATACTGCACAATTTAGATAATGTATCATTGCTGAATATGTCGCAGTTGTCACCATCAACAGCAAGCTCACTTTATATGGTTCACTCTAAATAACATTTTTGTGTATTTGTTGTTGTTTAAATTTTTTTTGTTGTCCTTGCCTTTCATGGATAAGTCTGAAGAGACTTGTTTTCTCCATTAGACAGTTTGTTGATAGAAAGGCAGAGCCTACACTTTTACCGACCCAAGGGATTTTTAACCTCCCACACCACATAGACATGGTATGAGAGCAACTGGGTGTTGATTATGCTGTAAGTTATACACAGCTGTGGAAATCTAAATTGGCAGATGTGGGGGCACGGGGAATCGAACCACTGACTTTCAGATTAGAGTCTGACCTAAGAAAAACTCAGACACTCTAACCATTCCGTCAAACAGACCACCATATTACATTTCTATTTGGACTGTCTCTGTGATTGTATATGTTTCAGTGGAAATAATGGATAAACAGCAAGCAATTTTATAGTGCTGCCCCACAAGGAAATCAGGCCGCCAGCAGAATGACCTTATATCACACTCAGTCACATTATCCTAACACTGAGCTATCCAGTTCTTGCCCTATCCTATTATTAATGCTGTGCGTCAGGTTAGGTAGCGACAAGAATCCATTTTATAAGTCATCGGTTTGACTCAACCGGGAACCAAACTCCCAACCTCCCATACGCGAGGCCCCCACTCTACCTATTAGGCCATCCGGTCTAGGTATCGAATCCCAGCTGTTTGCAGCACCCTACTGCAGCACCATATATGTTATGCAATAATAGGTGGCACTATCATAACACACACATGCGCACCAACAGCATTTGGACCATGTTGGGAGCTACATGGGCTCGCACATCTCTTCAGGTATTTATGGACGCATTGCCTGATGGGAATGCTTACCGGGGGTAAAGCCATCTTACCCTCTCACAGTCACGTGACCAGGTGTGAGTCAAGGTACACACTCCCACACCTCCAGGCTCTGCCCCCTCCTAGCTGATTTTCCACTGTCGACGGAAGATGAGCTCGAGCAGCGCGGTCCTTGGTAACCCGGGCGACGACCGAGCCGGTATGGTGTTTTGTGCGGTTGTACATGAAAGTTGCCTGCAAAAGTGTTGAAGTGCTGCTGGCTTTTGCAAGTTACCAGCGGCACGCTCTCGGGGAGCAAATAGAGGTTTCACACCGGCAAGAACATGTCAAGACAGGCGCAAAACTATTTGTCCCTGCAGTGGCTGGTCGGGAGATGTTGGGAGTTCCATACATCAACCGCCCTTAATGCTGCCACAGTAACATGATTTTCTGTTTAGGGTTTGCTCCCTTAGCCTTCGGTTCTGTCAAGGACATGTATCACAAGGCAGTGGTTTACAACTCTGCAAGGCAGGGGTGTCAAACTCCCTGAGGTATTGCTATACCTGCAATACCTGCATACCTTCAGCCCCACGGGCGGATAAATCATGTCTTTAGAGACTTTTTGTTGTTGTTGCAACACCATTCCAGCCGTATGGTGGTTTGTGGGATGCGTAGAAGAAAAAAAAAACGCGAGAAGCACATGGCACATGCTAATACACTGGGTGCAGCTATGAAATGTGCTAGTTTCAGCTCATCTCAGCTCTTGTTTGAAACATAGAATACCAACTAAAAAATATATATATAATATATTAAGATATTAATCTTGTATCCAGTATTGCATTTACATCAATATAATATGCAAATCTTATGCCATGTGCATTTAGATTTAGACAAATCTGGGCACTCAGACTAGTGTTAGAGCCATAGCCAGAGTCAGTTTTACTTATTTTATTAATGGTTTTATTTGTATCCTGTGGTTAATTACATATGTAGAACTAGAAAATGTTACTCAGATATTGGTTATATATTTCTCTGACACAAGTGTATGTTGACACATTTGGCATTTTAATATTTAGAACAAGAATTAATGATGGTGATGTGGATATCAGCATTAAAGTGCCTAATTGTTTTGTGTGGAATTGTATGTTTCTTGGCTCAAAATGTTTAAATATGGCTAGTTTTGTCTTAGATTATATATATTCATCATGTGTGCATACATGTTTATGCCACATTGTTTCTATCCATTATGAATAAAATCAAAGTTTTGCCCTACACGTATCGGCAAACTCAATGCTTTGCTGCCAACGCCGTTTTCAGCGCATGCACAGTCGGAACGGTAACCCTCGTCTATTACTGGGATGCACACTGAATAAGTTCATTGCTAATGTCCTGATATATATTATGATTGATTGATTGATTGGTGGTTGCTTTACACCTTGTCGGCAGCATAGGCCATATTCACGGCGAGATATATATTATGAAGGGAACCCTCAACATGTTTCCCCACTGGCGAATCACTTTCAAAATATAACCTTCCCCCTTGAAATAGAATCAACCCGACCTCCAAAATAAACCTCCCCCTTAAAATAGTTGTTCCCTTAAAATGTTCAACGGCAAATATCTCTTTATATATATAATTATATATATATATATATATATATATATCCTGAGTGTAGGACATAAGACGGGGGGGCATCCGGCTACAAATCGCCGCCCCATGGGGGGGGGGGGCACTCTTCCGATGTGTCAGTCAGGAGGAAGGCAGAAACATTTATTGGCCTCCGAGCATTTGTACTTGGATACTGCGCTATACATCACATATATTGTTACTACTTTAGGTACTATTTTATTTATTTTTTTCTTGAAGATTTATACTGCCTATCATGGATAAGTCTGAATAGACTTGTTTTCATTGTTACACAGTTTGTCGATAGAAAGCCCGAGCCTACACTTTTACCGACCCAAGGGATTTTTAACCTCCCACACCACATAGACATGGTATGAGAGCAACCGGCCTTTGATGACACTGTAAGTTATATACAGCGGTGGAAATCCAACTTGGCAGAGGTGGGGGCAGAGGGAATCGAACCACTGACCTTCAGATTAGGAGTCCGACCTAGAAAAAAGTCAGACAGTCAAACCACTCTGCCACAGAGAACACCACTTGTTGAGGGGAGGAGGTGGTGGTGCCGAGGGTAGTGGAGGAAGGAGCCCCGGGTGAGGAGTGGTGGGTGATGGAGTGAGGGGTGGTGGGTGGCGAGGTGAAGAATGGGAGGTGGAGAGCGGGGTGTGGGGTGGGTGGGAAGAACTGCCTGAGCGGTGGGAGTGATGGTGGGGTGAGGGGAGGGACGCGCTAGAGTGAGGGGTGCCAGAATGAGGGGGTTGGGGTGCCGGTGTTGCAGTTTCCGCGGCACACCAGTTTGCGAGGGACACATCACTTCTGCGCATGCGACAAAATCGAACAGCATCGTCACTACCCTTATAAATTTAATATAATGTTTTTGATAAAGATGTTTTCTATATGTGTACCAAGCAATTTATTTCTAGGTGGTGTGGTTTTAGAGATATTTCACTTTTTCTGTATTTTCTCTATGAAGATTGCTCATGACCATTGACAATGCCTTGAGTTTGATGGGATGCGCAGTGCAAAACATTAGTTTTATTCAAAATTAATAGAAATCAAGAACCCTAACCTTATAAATTTAATATAATCTATTCATTGAATATGTTTTCGATATGTGTTCCAAGTGGGTTGCTTCTAGGTGGTGTAATTTGAGAGATATTTGACTTTTTCGGTATGAAGATTTGCTCACGGCCATGGACAATGCATTTGAATGTATGTGTCCCTCGCAAACTGGTCTGCTGTGGAAACTGCAACACCGGGTTGAGGAGCAGCACAGTGCTGGGGTGAAGGGTGGGGGTGAAGAGCTATGTCGGGGTTGGGTGGTGCCGGGGTGAGGGGTAGTACGGGACCGGAATGAGGGTTGGGGGGTGGTTAGCGGGGGGGGGGGGCGTTGGTTGGAGGAGCGGGGTTAGGGTGGAGGGGGGGGGGGGTGCCGGGGTGACAGCACTCGCCTGGACGCCATGGGCCACTGCGGGCGTCCCCGGAGAGATCATCTGTCTTTGGGAGGCCCGAGGGTAGTCAGCGCGATGGAGCGTCTGTTTGTGTGAGGCAACGCGTGTCAGAGACAGCAGCACCTGGCTTCACTCATGCACCGAGTCGCACTGCCCCCGCAGCTGTATGTGGGGGTGCCTTACCCAGAAACCCACACCCACACACCCACACACCCACACACCCACACACCCACACACCCACACACCCACACACCCACACCCACACACCCACACACACACACCCACACACCCACACACCACACACCCACCACACACCCACACCCACACACCCACACACCCACACACCCACACACCCACACACCCACACACCCACACACCCACACACTCATACCCTCTCTACCACTGTCCATACACAACCCTCACTCCCACCCTCACTACCACTGACCATACACAACCCTCACTCCCACCCTCTCTAGAACTGACCATAGACAACCCTCACCCCCACCCTCTCTACCACTGACCATACACAACCCTCACTCCCACCCTCTCAACCACTGACCATACCCCACCCTCACTCCCACCCTCTCTACCACTAACCATACACAACCCTCACTCACACCCTCTCTACCACTGACCATACACAACCCTCACTCCTACCCTCTCTACCACTAACCATACCCCACTCTCACTCCCACCCTCTCTACCACTGACCATACACAACCCTCACTCCTACCCTCTCTACCACTGACCATGCACAACCCTCACTCCCACCCTCTCTACCACTGACCATACACCGCCCTCACTCCCACCTTCTCTACCACTGACCATACCCCACCCTAACTCCCAGCCTCTCTACCACTAACCATACCCGACCCTAACTCCCACTCTCTCTACCACTGACCATACCCCACCCTCACTCCGACCCTCTCTACCACTGACCATACCCCGCCCTCACTCCTACCCTCTCTACCACTGACCATACACCACCCTCACTCACACCCTCTCTACCACTGACCATACCCCACCCTCACTCCCACCCTCACTACCACTGACCATACACAACCCTCACTCGATCCCACCCTCTCTACCATTGACCGTACACAACCCTCACTCGATCCCACCCTCTCTACTGTCGAGTCAAACCGATGACTTAAAAATTGATACTTGTCGCTTCCTAGCCTGGCACTTGGCATTATTAGGATAGGACAAGGACTGGTTGGCTCAGTGTCAGGATAATGTGACTGAGTGGGATATCGGGTCATGGTGCTGATGGCCTGGTCTTCCAGTGGGGCAGCACTATAAAGTCGCTATGAGTGCGCACTGTCACAAATCGGTACCCTTCCTGAGATGACCTTAGCTGTTGCTAGGACGTAAAACAACAACAAAACAAACAAATATATACTGTTGAGTTTGAGGAAATTGTGCTGATTACATCCAGATTGGCCTTATCAGGGATGCAACAGGTATGCACTTCAGCCACTTCTGTTCATCACCTCTGCTTCGCGCAACTTTGCATTCACGCCTGGGTCACAGAAATCTATTGCGTTTACTTTAATTCAATGGAAGAAAATAAGGCCCAATTTCAGAGATGGAAAACGCCATAACTTCCTTAATACTCCACCTATTCTCATAATATTGGTTTCATGTTAAAGGTCTTCTCAAGCTCTTTCCAGATGTTTTATTATTAGCCATCTGGGCAGTGTGCCTTCGGTAGGCCTACATAACCTCACCATCAATGAGTCAAACACATCTGGGCCCATATGCATGACGCGGTGTTAGCGAGCCAAAACGCGTTTAGACGGGATTTCTGGTTTAGCGCCGAAAAGTCGCTATGCATAAGTCAGTGATATGGCTAACACCACAAGCTTAAACTAGGTTGCGGTAAACCCGTTCCATAGCTGGTTTACAGGAGGTGTTAAGTACTGATTAGGGTCAACTCTATTCAATGCTGTCATATTTAACACAGTTACATAGTCAAATAGCGAAATTTTATTAAATTATCCCTACAATCGAAGTGAGATTAAAGCTGCCGCCAGAAAGGCAGCGATATTAATATTTTCGAATCAACGAATATAAAGTAAACAAATCGCCACCACCGCATCGACGTCCATGTCCATACTGTTGAACGTCAACTAAACATGGCTGCCGCCGCCACCCGCGTATCGGCGACAATATATTAAAGCCAAATCTATTCAATGCGATCATAGTTAACAGAATTACATACTGTACAAGTGATATTTTTAGCAAATTAACTACAAAAACAAACCGAAAGTAACGCCGCCGCTACAACGGCGGCGATATTAATATTGTCGAATCGAGGGATTTCCAAAATCTATAAATAACTTCACGCTTAGCTATAATCAAAGTGTTATGCGCCCCTGCATACCACTTGACATAGTTCCCGACCTCAGTTATTGACAAAACACAGTTTACATGCAATAAATAGAAACCGCCACCGGCAAAGCCGTTTGTATGGACGGGTAGAAGATGTATTGTTTACGGTGGCAAAAATGGTTAATTCACGAACGAGGCTTTGACCTTGACCCCGATGCCCCACCAGCCAGTCCGCGCTCACTGCCCTCAGCTGAGCTTGACTCCGCGCCCCAACCGTTGGTTGGATCGTGGAGTTTGGCATCCTGCCAATATATAAGGTCATATCAGGACGGGTACGAACTTGTGCCAGTGCACACCCATGGCAATAATGTGACTGAGTGGGGTATCAGGTCATGGTGCTGGCGGCCTGGTCTCCCAGTGGGGCAGCAATATTTATAAAGTTGCCATGAGTGTGCACTGTCACAAGTCGGTACCTGTCCTGATATATGACCTTAAATATTGCCAGGAAGTAAAACTCCAACAATCAAGCAACACACAGGCCAATTATAATCCTTAAAACCACAACCATGCACCTAACCACATACCGTCTAACAGGATAAACAAACCATTTTACTAACACTGTATCTCAAAATACCATCCCGAACAACGTGACAATTAGGCAATTCACACTGGACGTATGCACATATATAAGGGAAAGTATACACCCAACCACTCTATAACTGAATGTTCAAATCAATCCACATATATGCAGTTATGAATCCGCCCATAGCACAACTCAAGCCAACATCACACTACACTTGCATATAATATACAAGCCCATAACAAATTCTGATAATTTGACCGAGTGGGATATCGGGTCATGGTGCGGGCGGCCTGATTTCCCAGTGGGGCAGCACTACAAGGTCACTATGAGTGTGCACTGTCACAAGTAGATAGCTGTCATGATATGACCTTAGATGTTGCCAGGACGTAAGCCTCCGACAACCAACCAACCAACCATTGCGCTGCTGTTGGTTCGACCTTATTGGATTACTGTTTCCTCTGTGCAGTGATATCGGAGGTGTTGTGGTTGTGTTGTGGTTGTGTTGTGGTTGTGTTGTGGTTGTGTTGTGGGTGTGCTGTGATTGTGTTGTGGTTGTGTTGTGTTGTGGTTGTGGTGTTGTTGTGTTGTGGTTGTGTTGTTGTTGTGTTGTGATTGTGTTGTGGTTGTGTTGTGGTTGTGGTGTGGTTGTGTTGTGATTGTGATGTGGCTATGATGTTGGTGTGTGGTAGTGGTGATGTGGTTGTGATTTGGTTGTGATGTAGTGGTAATGTGGTTGTGATTTAGTTGTGCTGTGGTTGTGGTGTGGTTGTGCTGTGATTGTGCTGTATTTGTGCTGTGGTTGTGACGTGGCTGTGATGTGGTTGTGATGTGATTGTGATGTGGCTATGATGTGGTTGTGACGTGGTTGTGCTGTAGTTGTGCTGTGGGTGTGATGTGGTTTTGCTGTTGTTGTGTTGTGGTTGTGATGTGGTTGTGCTGTGGCTATGCTATGGTTGTGCTGTGGTTGTGCTGTGGTTGTGCTGTGGTCGTGCTGTGGTTGTGATGCGGTTGTGGTGTAGTTGTGCTGTGGTTGTGCTGTGGGTGTGCTGTGGTTGTGTTGTGGTTGTGATGTGGTTGTGTTGTAGTTGTGATGTGGTTGTGGTTTGGTTGTGTTGTAGTTGTGCTGTGGTTGTGCTGTGGTTGTGCTGCGGTTGTGCTGTGGTTGTGCTGCGGTTGTGCTGCGGTTGTGTTGTGGTTGTGTTGTGGTTGTGCTGTGGTTGTGCTGCGGTTGTGATGTGGTTGTGTTGTAGGTGTGATGTGGTTGTGTTGTGGTTGTGTTGTGGTTGTGTTGTGGTTGTGTTGTGGTTGTGTTGTGGTTGTGTTGTGGTTGTGCTGTGCTTGTGTTGTGGTTGTGCTGTGCTTGTGTTGTGGTTGGGATGTTGCTGTACCATGATTCTGTTGGGTTTTACCTGTTTTTTCCATTGACATGGCATCACTGTGATGTATAGCGATGCCATTGCATTGTTTAAAACCTCAGCTAGACGAGCTATGAATTAAGCCTATTTTACATAATCCATTGTGTCTGCTCTCTCCTCCTTCCTACCCACACCCCAACAACAACAACAACAACAAAAGTCACACCTTGTGCGGTGCGCTAATCGGTAGATTGCTGGCCTAGCGTGCGGAAGGTCAGGAGTTCGGTTCCTGGTCGAGTCAAACCAATGACTTTAAAATTGATATTTTTCACTTCCTAGCCTGGCGCTCGGCATTAATAGGATAGGGCAGAGACTGGGTAGCTCAGTGTCAGGATAATGTGACTGAGTGGGATATCAGGGCATGGTGCCTGTGGCCTGATTTCCAAGAGGGGACGGCAGTATAAAGTCACCATCTGTGCGCGCTGTCACAAGTCGGTACCCATCATTATATGACCTTAGATGTAGCTAGGATGTAAAACAAACATAACCCATACGCACACACTGCCAGCACCGTCCCCTCAAAACTGTCTGAAGCGCCGCCGCTCTATTCCACTCCACTCTCCTTCTGTCACATCACTCGCATTTGCATATGAATTATATTTACCCACCCACCCGCCTCCTCCACCACCCTGCCTGCCTACATCATGAAGGCATGGCGGTGAGCCGCACTTTATTCATGAAGCACGCCTGCTAAATAGACTATCAATGATGCCCAGCGGCCCACCAGGGCATCTAGAAGCGGGTACATTAGGCCAAATAAAACAAATAAAAATTGTTGATTGCTCTTTGGAAATATAAATCAGGGTCGGGAAGGCAGTTTTTATTTATATTTTATAATTGATATTTTATATTTTTGACGTAGACGTAATACGTAACCAGATGCGATGGCTGAATGAGTTGAGCATCCGCGTCCTGTGTTCTGGTAGGTTGTGGGATTCAAATTCCTGCGTTTGAACACTGGCCGAGTAAAGCCGATGACCTAAACATTGTTGCAAAATTTTAATTGATGCTAACCTGACACATCTTTAACAGTTTAAACAAATGACAATTTTATTCTGGGGCGTGCAATTTTTCATTATCAGGCCCGGACAATCACCAATTTCTATTTCATTTGGCCTTATCAGCGGTTCACAACAAGTTTGTTGTTTGTTTGTTGCTGTTTTATGTCCTAGCAACATCTAAAGTCATATCAGGACGGGTACCGACCTGTGACAGTGTGCACTCACGGTGATTTTATAGTATAGGGAAACAAGGCCGCCAGCACCATGACCTGATATCCCACTCAGTCACATTATCCTGACACTGAGCCAACCAGTCCCTGCCCTATCCTATTAATGCTGAGCTCCTGGATAGGAAGTGACAAGTATCAATTTTTAAGTCATCGGTTTGACTCGACCAGGGTTCGAAAACACGACCCCACGATCTACCGGCACGGAAGACGGGCTCTCTCTAACTCATTCGGTCGCGCCATCTGGTGTTGCCGACAAGAGAAGCGGCCAGTGACTGGTCATACATTTACCGATAACTGTGAAGTGCCTCTCTCACCACCTGCACAGGAGGGGGACATCCGATTGTTTAGTTTGCATACGCGGAATATCATGAGATTACTTCCCTGCGATCGATTAGGTAAGAACTCAGGCTTCCTGTGTGGAAGGTCAAGAGTTTGGATCCCCTCCGAGCCAAATGGATAACTCACAAGTTAGACTTGTCCCTACCTAGGTTGGCACTCGGCATTACTAGGGTAGGCCAAGGAGGACTGGGCAGTTTTGAATCAGGATACATTGCTCATTAATTTTTAGGACTTAATGGTCTGGTCACATGATTTAACTGTGGATTTCTTAGGTATATTAATGAAAGTTCACACATAGAGTGGGTCATTTAAGTTTAAAGTTAAAGCCACCAAGTCGAAGTTGGTAAAAAAAAGGTTTGCTTTATTTAACAATGCCTCTAGAGCACATTGTTTTTTTATCATCGGCTATTGAATGTTAAACATATGGTCATTCTGACATATTTCTTTGGAGGAAACCTGTTGCCACCACATAGGCTACTCTTTCTGATAAGCAGCAATGGGTATTTTATATGCACTTTCCCACAGACAGGACAGCACATACCACAGGCTTTGATGAATCAGTTTTGGACCACTGGTTGGAATGGAAAAATAACCCAAATTGCAGATGAGCAGGAACTGAGCAGGACCGATCATATGACCCACACATTCACAGGTGGAGACTCTACCGCCTGAGGTACGTCCTGCTCCAAGACTGAGTTGGTCTGCCCAGTACCATTAGGCCTATTCCAGGAAAACCCTGTTTTTATTATTTGTCTTTCTGTTTAATCACACATGGATGCGAAGGGTGCACTTTCAGATAGGTAATAAGGCATACTCAAAAACCTTAATAAGGCATACTCAAAAACCTTAATAAGGCATACTCAAAAACCTTAATAAGGCATACTCAAAAACCTTAATAAGGCATACTCAAAAACCTTAATAACGCATACTCAAAAACCTTAATAACGCATACTCAAACTGAGTTAACTTGGTTAACTTGGTAATAACGTGGGTGAGCCATGATGTCCGATTTAATTTTTGGATATGTTAAAAAGAGTGCAACGTTAGAGGCTGAATTTGCATCTGTGATGCTAATGTACTGTACCATATTCTAGCGTACTCTAGCATACTCTAGTGTACTCCAGTGTACTCTAGCATACTCTAACATACTGTAGTAGTCTGCACTGACCTCTCAGGCAAATAACCACATAGACAGGTAGGCATGGGTAGTGTGGTGATATCAGGGAGCCTAGGTGGTGTAATGGTTAGCACACTGGCCCGGAATGCAAAGAGATGTGGGTTCGAGTCCTGCTCTAGGCGCAATATTTCCCATTTTCATCACCCCCATGACAATACTCTAACATACTCTAGCATACTCTATCGTACGCTAGCATGCTCTAACATACTCTAGTGTACTTCGACGAAGCCCTGGTCACAGCCATTAGTGGACATGGGTGAAGGTAGTGAAGGCTAACATAGTTGAACGTAGTTGAACGTAGATAAACGTATCAGCATCCGGACTGTAACGTATTTATCCATACGGTAACGGATTTATCCATGCCATAACATATTTATCCGTACCATAACATATTTATCCGTACCGTAACGTGTTTATCCGCACCGTAACATATGTATCCGTACCATAACGGATTGATCCGTACCGTAACATATTTATCCGTACCATAACATATATATCCGTACCGTAACATACTTATCCATACCGTAACGGATTTATCCGTACTGTAACATATTGATCCATACCATAACCTATTTATCCGTACCATAATGTTGTATCCGTACCGTAACAGATGTATCTGTACCGTAATGGATTTATCCGTACCGTAACATATTTATCCATACCATAACATCTTTACCCATACCATCATGTATTTATCCGTACCATAACATATTTATCCGTACTGTAATTATATTTATCCGTACCGTAACATATTTATCCATACTGTAAGATAATTATCCGTACCAAAACCTGGCATACCTTAACGTATTTCAACATAGTTTAGCATACTTACACCACGTTTGACCCACGTTAGCCTCCACTATGTTCACCTACGTTCAACTATGTCCACTAATGTGTATCTGTGCAGGGCATAAGAATCCACTATTGTTGGAGTGTGTAAGAATGTCTCATCTTGTGTTACTGAGGATAGTCATTCAGGCTAAATGACACTAATAACCACAGCTTGACTCGGTAGACCCTGATACCGTTGCTGGGCCTTAAATAATTCACAGATATATTAGTTTTTGTAAACTTACAGCATCATCAAAGGCCGGTTGCTCTCGTACCATGTCTATGTGTTGTGGGAGGTTAAAAATCCATTGGGTCCGTAAAAGTGTAGGCTTGGGCTTTCTATCAACTAACTTTCTAATGATGAAAATAAGAATATTCAGACTTATCCATGATGGGCAATATAAATGTTCAAGAATATTCTTCAAGAAATTATTACTAGTTATATCTGATCGTACTAATTGTAAAATAAGTGAAGTTGCTTTTGTCATGTTAATTCCCCCTTAAAACAGGAGACACTGACGGTCTAGACATGTATCAGTTTTTTATGGAGTTCTAATCTCAGAAGTGACTTGATCTATGGCTCGTTGACTCAGAAAGGGTAAGCTTGTATTGCCCATATATGAGCTGGTGTAGGCTGCCAGACAAGATTAATCATAAAGTCCACTTTGTATATTCCTTGGCTGAAATCAAAGGAAGAGTTTTATTTATTTTCTCATGAAGAAACTATCTGTATTTCTGTATGTAGAGCATTTAACATCAATATAGGATCTCACTAATAGAGAGCATACTGACTAGTTTATGCATGGTGAAGCATTGTGTTATTGTCTACTATATTTATTCCAACTCATAACCCAATTAATACTTCCTGTAATTAGCTGTACATCCACATTGGCAAGGTTATATATAGGGTCAAGTGCACAGGTGCGATTTTAATTGGAAAGTATGAAGCTATATGCAGTAATGAACGAGTGGTGCTAGTTTCTTAAAGCTCACCGGGCGCAGGGGCCAAATCGGCCGAGCGCAAGCCTCGTGTGCGGAACATTGGGAGTTCGGGAGTTTCGTTCCCGGTCGAGTCAAAGCAATGACTTATCAAATTGATACTGGTCGGTTTCTAGCCTGGCACTCAGCATTAATAGGATAAGGCACGGACTGGTTAGCTCAGTGTCAGGATAAAGTGACTGAATTGACTATCAGGTCATGGTGGTGGTGGCCTGATATCCCAGTGGGGCAGCACTGTAAAGTTGTCATGAGTATGCACTGTCACAAATCTGTACCCGTCCTGATATGAGCTTAGATGTTGCCATCACGTGAAAAAACTCCAACAATCGACCAACCCGCTTTCTCCGTTCTGATATTAATTTCTAGCCACACTGAGAACAATATTGCCAATGTTTTGAGACGCGTCCAATACCACAATGGAAAACAACCGGTGTTCATCCAATCACCGACAGTTAAGTTTGGTAACGTTGAGCCTCAGCAGTACTTTGATGGGCGACAACCTGGGAATACAAAGTGCGGTAGACATCGTGGTAGAGGCTTACAGTCTCCCAAATCAGTAGCGGATATGCATTATATATATACACCGTATATGTCCCAATAGACGTGCACTGCGCGAGTGCAGACACATTATTATCTAAAGTAAAACCTCTCTAAGCGAACTCCTCCACATTTCGACCACTCCCATATATTGACTGCTTTATTTCGGTCACAAATGATCGCCCATACAATATCATTGTAATAATAAAAAAAACTCCCTATACCGACCACCTCCCTAAATGGACCATCTGAATTCGGTCCCATGATCGGTCGATTTAGAGAGAGTTTACTGTATATAATATATACATTTATATATATATATATATATATATGCATACTATATATATACAGTAAAACCTCCCTAACCGACCAATTCCACAGATCGACCAGTCCCCTATATCGATCACTTTATTTGGGTCCCAACAATACGATTGTAACCCTTTTCTAATTCCCTAAGCCGACCATCTCCCTAAATGGACCACTTAAAAAGTCGGTTCCAAGGTAGGTCGATTTAGAGAGGTTTCACTGTATATATATATGCTGTATAAGAATTATATAAGAATAATAACCCGGAATTCTATACTCGCTCCTAACACCTACCCACCACTAATCGGGTGGTTAAGCTTCGGACTACCCATCTACTGCTCAGGCCTACTCGCCGCATCTCCGAAGGTGGCAAAGGAAAGTTTGTTTTATTTAACGACTCCTCTAGAGCACATATTCTAATTTCGGCTATTGGACGTCAAACATTTGGTCATTCTGACACATGAATGTAACCGCCAATCCAAAAATGTAGTTTAAATACAAGATTTTTACCCGAAAATTATTTTAATTCTCACTAATTCCACTTTCATATGATCACATACTTATGGTACAGTGATCAAAAAAGAAAGAATATAAAAAGAATTAACTTTTTGAAGGTGTGATTCCAATGTTTATCTCCATTGTTGGATTGGCGCTTATGTGGTTTTGTGCTTGAACTCTTCACATTTCTTTTTAGAGGAAACATGCTGCCGCCACATAGGCTACTCTTTCCGATAAGCAGCAAGGGGTCTTTTATATCCACTTTCCCACAAGCAGGACAGCACATACCACAGCCTTTGATGAACCAGTTTTGGACCACTGGTTGAAACAGAAAATAGTCCAAACTGCAAATGTGTGCACTGAGCAGGATCGATAGGATGACCCACACCTACACAGCTGGACACTCTACCGGCTGAGCTACGTCCCTCTACCCGCTCCGATGGTGGTGCCACTATATATGCTGTATACCCCATTATACAAGCATAATAAGCCGAAAGATTCATCTACTCCCCAGCCACTAAGTCATCGGCTGGTCACCTACTCATTAGCTCATCTACTAGTGCCTCATGACCTGAGCAAGTGGCGCCACCTGCTCGCCCACACCTCAGTGGCCGTTGCTTTCACTCACTGTACCGCTATATAGTGTGTATTTGCAAAGTGAGAATAGCTTTAGTGATTTACCCATAATGCCCCTGGCAGCTAATTGGGCCGGGCACATAGGCACAGGCAGGCCCATCACAGCAGAGCACGCGTCAGTCAGCCTTGAGGGTGAAAGACAAAGTCTACAAAGTGACCTGAATAATCACTGTCACCGCTCATATGATCATCCCACAGGAGACCGAAAGTCGCCATGGCAACATCAAAGTGGACGCGCGATAGCTAAATAAGCCACTCCGCCTGCCTGACACGCACTCTCTCAGATCAGTCCAGTGTCACCGGGGAGAGGGGTGGGATGGGGCACGCCCGCCAGAGAGGTTCCTCGCTGTCTGTCTACTGTCGTGGAGTGTAGACACCGATTTTCTGACATGAAATGCGTTGCTGGCGTTGACGTCGTAACTGACCAAGGGGCCAGATGAGTTGAGCAGGTTGTGGCATTGGGATTGTGTGGATTTTGAAACAATGACTTAGCAAATATTATATGTGTCGCTACCTAGCCTGGCGGTTATGTCTTATTAGGATAGGCAGAGGTGCAGCGGAATGAGGAAGATCAAGTGTATGTGATTCAAATTTCAACTGCTTAATCAATGAATGGTATACAATATAAATTTAGAATCAAATTAAATTGGTAATTATTTGTATACGCTCATTTCGTTGTAATAACCTGACAGTGATTCTCTAACACAGCTCCCCTACCGCTAATCAACACGCGCATGAATCCACATTTGATTTATGCTTGCTTGTTGGGGTTTTATGTCCAGGCAAGATCTAAGGTCATATCAGGACTGGTACCGACTTGTGACAGTGTGCACTCATGACAACATTATTGCATTGCCAAACTGGGAGATCAGACCGCTGGCACCATGACCTGATATCCCACTCAGTCACATTATCCTGACACTGAACCAACCAGTCCTTGTTCTAACCTAATAATGCTGAGCAACTGGCTAGGAAGTGACAAGGATACAATTGGTATGTCATTGGTTTGACTCGACCAGGGTTCGAACTCGTGGGTTCGAATCCCACTATCTACTAACGCAGGACAGATGGACGGCCAACTCATTTGGCCATTCCGTCTGGTCTGAAAAGTATATCTAATATAGGCCTAGTAAACTAAGGTTGGGATGCAATAAGTACGTCAATAGACATACCAAGACTTGGTTCTCTGGGTGTAGATTTCTTCTCTTGTTTTCTTCTTTTCCCCCTACAAATTGCTGACATCTGTTTTTGGTAGACGCAGACCCCCCTCCCCTCCTCCCCCCGCCCGACACGATATACATCCAAAGCTGTCATTGACTCTGATCAAAGCCGACTTCCGGTAGCATTGTCCTCAGCAAAACCCCACCAGGGGGCGCGCCAATGGGAACAGCGCATCGCCCGCTAATCACTGCTGGTCAACCTGTTTACATGGAGCCGTATTCAGACCCGCGACCGGGCGCGGTGCCCTAACCGGTGGAGCGCCAGCCTCGCGTGCGGAAGATCGAGAGTTCAATTCCCGGTCAAGCCAAACCGATGACATTAAAATTGATACTGGTCACTTCCTATTCTGGAATCAACACATTCTGAATATTTCTACACTAATATAAATAATAGAAAGGCCGTCAAATTCAGCTGAGCTATACTTTCAGTTTCACGCAGTCCGTACATACACATTTAAAATTAATAACGGCGCAATCTATTATATGCTTCTATTTTAAATTAAACAAAATATGGGCTATGCAAAAAACTAATCAACCATATATAATTATTTAGCTATATTTGCGGATTATGTCTAGCCATCTTTGAGATCAAACAGTTTATGTTTGTTTTTGTTTGTTGTTATTTTACATCCTAGCAACATCTCAGGTCATATTGGGCAGGTACCAACTTGTGACGGTGCACACTCATGGCAAATTTATAGTACCTCTCCACTGGGAGACCAGGCCACCAGCACAAGTTACATTATCCTGACACTGAGCCGACAAGTCCTTGCCCTATCCTAATAATGCCGAGCACCTGGCTAGGAAGTGACAAGTATACATTTTTAAGTCATTAGTTTGACTCGACCAGGGTTCGAACTAACGATCCAACGATCTACCATTATGGGAGATGGACGCTCAAATTCATTCGGCCATCCCGTCTAATCGTTCTTGTCAGGGCCATCACCTGGATATTTATCACCAGTAGCAGATGTGGCTTTTCCATTGTATATTCAGGTACTGATATGACGCCATTCGGACCAGACGGGATGGTCGAATGAATTAAGTGTCCGTCTCCCGTTTTGGTAGATCGTGGGATTCGAACCCGCGGGTTCGAACCCTGGTCGAATCAAACTACTGACTTAAAATTTGATACATCTTCCTTCCTAGCCAGGCACTCGGCATCATTAGGATTGGGAAAGGACTGGTTGGCTCAGTGCCAGTATAATGTGACTGAGTGGGATATTAGATCATGCTGCTGCTGGCCTGATTTCCAAGTAGGGCACTATAAAGTCACCATGAGTGCACACTGTCACAAGTCGGTACCCTTCATGATATAACCTTAGATGTTGCCACTGCAACAACCAACCAACCAAACCGACCCCTTGCGGGTTAGGGGTAGAGAGAAGTCACTGTTAGTCGCGTTGAACTGGTCCACTTTAAACTCCCCAGTCTAATGTGCTGCCCCCTGTTGGCCTTTATTTACAGGACATGGTTCAGTGTAGATAGAGGATTCACCCGGTACTCGCAGTACACGTGTGAATACCAGCCCTATATAACAGGTTGGAGAGCTTACCTCGATCGGGCTATGGTGGTTAAATACTTCATTCGAGCCCCGGTTCAATTTCCAAGGTCGAATTTTATATAAGATTAGGTAGCAGGTTCAAAAATATGCTTATGGCACACTGAGTTTTGGGAAGTTTACATATTGGAATACATCACTATAAAGCCAAAAATTATATCTAATTTCCTGGATATTCATAGGACATTTAGTTGGGACCGGATTGAGTAAATTAACAGTGAATATTAGGAAATAATTCAGTAGTTACAATACATGGCTATAGGACAGAACTGCCCATGTTATAACTGTGTTGGTATAGCCATAAATCCCAAACAATAGAGGAACCTCCAGCCAACAATAGGGGTATATGCTGGTCTGTGGCCCACTCATATACTTCCACTTGCCACTGGGGGAGGTCCTGTGGGGACTGTTGTGCATGATGTAGATATATTTTTTGCATACCAATATATATATGCATAATAAATAATTCACTGTGATTATGCATCTGATGCATAATCACCACAAAGATGCTGGTACAACATTAAGAAAAACCTACCTTAAATATTATTGTATTTGATTTATTTTATTGTTGTGACAGCATATATACATATATACACATATACATATACAGGTAAACTCAGGTCGGGTAAAGTCAGGTCGGGTAATGTCAAGTATTATTCCATTTTTATCGTTATATATTTGTTATTATTATCATCGTTATTATCATTATTGTCGTTATTATCATTATTCTTGTCATTATTATTACCGTATTATTTTAATCATTATTGGCATTATTTTTAGATTTACATATACATGTATGTATACATATAATATATATATATAGATATAAACATACATATGTGTATACATATAAAGATACATATGTGTATACATATAAATATACATATTACATATGCACCTATGTGTATATATGCCTATATATACATGCATTCACATCTACATATATGTATACATATATACATATGGAGACCTATATATGTGACTACATAATTATATATATATATATATATATATATATATATATGTAGATATATATTTATATGTGAATACATACTGTATTTAGAGATGACTGCATCCCATATTGTAGAGTGGTCCATTTGTCACTGGTAAGTTAACCCATGTGTAGTCTGTTTCACTCTCAGACTTATTGCAAGGGGCCTAAGCTCTGACACTTTAACACTCAGATTTTAACCAAAAACTGCCAAGGAAAGCTTTCACACCTCAGGTTGCCAATGGTTCTCTGGGCTGCACCTCCACTGACAGCTGAGCTCACTGAGTGTGAATGTGTCAGAGCTTATGCCCTTTGAATAGGTGTGAGAGTGGATTGGATTTGGTTTATAAGGGTGTGTGCCACAGTGCACTGGGCACACATATTTCTGAAGGCACACACTACACAACAGTCAACTTGCTACTTGCAAATGGATTACCATTGTGAAGGATCTGGCACAGTCATCCTTACATTTAGGAACACTGGTAAGTTATTCTTCACCTGATATTGCAATATTATTTATATATTATATATAATACATGATATGTATGTGCATATATGCATATATACATACAGCTTTAAAAGTATGTGTACATGTACATGCATAATCAAAAATAAATTTAATATAAATGGAATATTATTTATGGTAATGGCAGTGATTGGTTAAAATCTGAGTGTGAAAGTGTCAGAGCTTAGGCCCCTTGCATTGTTGCAATAAGTCTGATAGTGACACAGACTACATATGGATTAACTTAGCAGCAACAAATAGAGGACCACTCTAAGATATGTGATGCAGTCATCTCTAAATACAATATGTATTTATATGCATGTGTGTAGAGTCATGTATATATGTCTGCATATGTATATATAGATATGTATGTATGTATGTATATGTATGTATATATATGTATATGTATATATATATATATACATGTATGTTAATATGTATGTGTATGTATATGTATGCATATGTATGTATATGTATATATATGTATATGTATGTATATGTATGTATATGTATGTATGTGCATGTATGTTTATGTATGTGTATGTATGTATGTATATGTATGTATGTATATGTATAACATTTATAATAGGCATAGCGGGTTTGGATTTCCGTGGGTGTGGGAGAGGAGATGGCAGCCTATCGGCACCGGGAATACCGGCTTCCCGGCACCAGGGTTCCTGGCCTCACGGCGCCGAGACTCCCGACACTAGGCCTCAATTCAAATAATATAAATATTAATAAAATGTGATAACCAACAATAAAATAAATGAAATATGAATGCAATAATATACAGGGTAAGTTTTTATTAATGTTGCTGTACCAGCGAGAAATGCCATATTCCTGGGGATTATGCATCAGATAATTTTATGTGTATGTATGTATATGTATATATATGTATGTATATGTATGTATATGTATGTATGTATATGTATGTATATGTATGTATATGTATGCATATGTATATTCATTCATTCAATTCAGACTCATGACTATGGTAGTTACATAATTTGGTCCATAGTAGGTAGTTATAAAAATTGTTTATGTATGTGTATGTATGTTTTTATGCATATATATGTATATGAATGTATATGAATGTGTATCAAATATGTGTATATATATGTATGTATAGGTATGCATAGGTATGCATAGGTATATGTATAGCATTTATAATAGGCATACATGGTTCGGGTTCGGGGTTCGGGGTTGGGAGGAGATGGCAGCCTATCGGGGCAAGGAATCCCGGCTTCCCGGCACCAGGGTTCCCGGCCTCCCGGTGCCGAGACTCCCGGCAGCGGGGCCTCAATTCAAATGATATAAATATAAATAAAATGTGATAACCAACAATAAAATAAATAAAATATAAATGCAATAATATACAGGGTAGGTTGAATGTTAATGTTGCTGTAACAGATTGTTAAATCATTGGTTTGACTCGACCAGGGTTTGAACCCATGAGGCCATGTGTTCGGATTCACCGTTCTCCCAAAACCATATATAAACATATATTTGGTGAGTGGTTGGCATTTTTATTTGATTTATTTTACTTTTGTTTATTACTTTTTACTTCTATTCAAATATTTGGGATGTGGTGGAGGGAGGCTTGGAACCAGGAAGCTGGGAGGCTATACATACCGTTTTAAATGCAATAAAGTGTTTATTAATATATGTATATGTGTGTATATGTATATGTGTATATATGTATATATGCTGTCAAAAACAATAAAATAAATCAAATACAATAATAGTTAAGGTAGGTTTTTCTTAATGTTGTACCAGCAAGACAAGCCATCTTTGTGGTGATTATGCATCAGATGCATAATCACAGTGAATTATTTATTATGCATATATATATTGGGATGCAAAAAATATATCTACATGATGCACAACAGTCCCCACAGGACCTCCCCCAGTGGCATGTGGAAGTATATAAGTGGGCCACAGACCAGCATATACCCCCATGGTTGACTGGAGGCTGCTCTATTGTTTGAGATTGATGGCTATACCAACACAGTACTGTCATGGGCAGTTTTGTCCTATAGACATGTGTTGTAACTCCTGAATTAGTTCCTAATATTCACTGTTAATTTACTCAATCCGGTCCCAACTAAATGTCCTACGAATATTCAGGAAATTCGATATAATTTTGTGCTTTCTAGTGATGTATTCCAATATGAAAACTTCCCAAAACTCAGTGTTCCACAACCATATTTGTGAACCTGCACCTTAATCTTATATGAAATTCGACCTTGGAAATGGAACCGGTACTCGAATTAGGTACATTTACCACCATAGCCCGAACGAGGTAAGCTCTCCAACCTGATATAAAAACGGTCGAAAAGCAGGTTAATGAAATGAGAGCCTAATTTCACAATCTAAGAAGCAACATTTATTCTGTGTAAACCAGACGGGATGGCCAAATGAGTTAGAGCGTCCGTCTGCCGTGCTGGTAGATCGTGGGGTCGTGGGTTCGAGTCCCGGTCGAGTCAAACCAATGACTTTAAAATTGATACTTGTCGCTTCCTAGCCAGGCGCTCGGCATTATTAGGATAGGGCAAGGGCTGGTGTGCTCAGTGTCAGGATAATGTGACTGAGTGGGATACCAGGTCATGGTGCCGGCGGCCTGGTTTCCCAGTGGGACAGCACTATAAAGTTGCCATGAGTGCGCACTGTCACAAGTCGGCACGTGTCCTGATATGACCTTCGATGTTGCTAGGACGTAAAACAACAACAAACAAAATTTATTCTTTGTAGGTGTCTTCATATTTACCCACTACCTTTGAGTTGAAAAATATAATAAAATATCTAGTTTAATAAGATTTAAAAGTGAAATCGACGGCGTTCTAGTGCCGCCATCTTGTATTTTTGCATTCTCGCCCATTTCACCAACTCTGTGCCTATATGGGTAGCCATTTGATACTGGAGCCACAGTTTCTAGTTCATGTTCCATACTAAACCTATTTTTGGCCGTATTTACACTACGTTGTCCTTCACCCGTGTACTACAAGTACCGGGTGAATCTTTTATTTAGGTTCAGTGTAGAGAGGTCTTTCATGATGTGGTAGTGAGGCTCATATAGCTAGGCTGACTTTTACCAATATATACTCGTCGCTACCTAGCCTGGCACTTCTGCATTACTAGGATAGGACAAGGAGCAGAGGAATGAGGAAGACCAATATTAGTCCGTGATTGAAATGTCAACTGGGTCAATATCAGGATCAGTTAGGCTGTAGGATCTCTTCTTAAATATGGAATTTATTCTCTTCACTTCCAATAAAGTCTCTATAATACTAAGACGCCTCACTCAGCCTGTACTGTGTAATGAAAATGATCAAACCCTCCACTTGGTCCGCTGGATGTTCTCTTGGTCAGGTGCTATATTATATGTATAAATTTATATATGAATGTGAAAGATGTGTGATGATGGCGATGCCGATGATGATGCTGATGATGATGTGTATTTGTTCATAGCAATTTCATACTTACCTACCTCATGTATTATATATGAAACACCAACCAGCAGCTGGGCTGATCAAACCCACCACCAGGTGGCACTGCAAAATTTACATTACCATTGGAGAGATAGGGAGTGAGCCGTCTTAGTATTATAGGGTATTTTCTTCCAATCCCCATACCCGTCTGTTTGTTTAACGACCCACCAGCGCAAACAGTAGACATCGGCTATTGGAGGCCAATCCCCATACACAGTCCGAAGGAATGCAAGTAAATTTGACATGGTGAGAGTTCTTTGATTACAAACTCTATCCCGAGGATTGATGCCGCTTGAGTTAAAGTGGCATAGTCCGATGGATTTAAGTTTCTGTCAGTTTCTGAGATCAATATATTAGGTTGATTGTTATAATCTACCTTACTTTAATTTGAAGTAATTTTTATTTTAAATGGCAAACTCTTGACAATGCAAAATTACTTTTGGCAAGCATGCCAAAACTCTGACACCATAGGCTTCTGCAGTGCCACGCTCTATTAAATCTCCTCAGTATTCTCTTCTGTGTGGTGACAAATGCTTCATAAGTGCACCAATATCTAAGTTAAATATTCTGAATCAAATGTAGATAATTGCTTTGGTTTTGAAAAATTGATGTTTTCAGCGGACAATAGAGCTTGAATTTGAACTGAAATCAATATTACAACGATCTACCCTAATACCCCCATCACACCAAACTAGTTCTCACTACGTTCTTGAAAATGTTGCTGAATGAGCTCAAACTGTTTATGAACGGAATGGACATAGTAGGAACTTGTTACGGTGTTTTTATAAATGGAATGGACAGGCTAGAACAGAATGGTGCTCCAGAACTTTGAGCATGCCCAAAATTGTCTTGCAGCCACATACTACCCCAACCACAGCCCGTTTTAGAACGTGGTCGGACGTTTTGAGAACTAGTTTCGTGTGATATGGGTGTCAGAGGAAGCCTCTCTCCGTGGACTTTCTCCCAGTAGGATTCCTATGATATGCGACACATCATGGGAAAAAAGTCCCCCAAGACTGCGATTCTATCATGAAAGAAATTTAAATGTCCCGCGACGACTTTATTGACTATGCAACCACTACTTTCATGACGTCATAAAGCAGAGTTGTTTTTTAAACAAAAATACCAAATTCCTGAAGGGGGAAGACATCTATTCTACTAATTAATAACAACAATCAAAATTCAATAATTGAAAAACATGACCCCACCATCCATTTTCTATGGCATTTGGGAATGTTTTTATTTTTATTTTGTTTGAAGTAGTCACAATCCCCCACATCATTCAGGTGGTGTTTAGTTAGTAAAAATGGTTCATAGATCTGACGCACTCACATATTCCTGAGAACCACACTTGGAGATTATTCTTTTTATAGTTTGTGTCTCCCGCTTCTGGGAATTCCCTTAATGCAGTTATTCATGGCTTAATATGGGCTGGCATCATTTGATGTCAAGGTCAGGCGGCATTACTGATTCTCCTCCCCACCCACCGTCCTGATATGGCCTGATATGTTGCCAGGACGTAAAACCCCAACAACCAGCCTACTTAATGATTCTCCACTGTGTTGCTGCAGCCTATCATAATGAAGGGATGCATATATCAGAGGGCCACTAAACATAGCTAGATCATATGTCACCAAGAGTCAGGTCACAGGCAATGTGGTGACGTCAGAGGTCACCACCTATAGGGGATGATAACAACAAAAAAGAGGATTCTGCTGCTATGCAAATGATCATCATCTACCTCCAGACGAAAAATATCCCAATAGTCTGTGGGTTGGTTATTTAATTCCACCCATAGAAACCATCCCGGTTTCTGGTGTTCTCTGTGGTGGAATGGTTAGAGTGTCTAACTTTTTTCTAGGTCAGACTCCTAACCTGAAGGTCGGTGGTTCGATTCCCTTTCCCCCCCATCTCTGCCCATTTGGATTTCCACTGCTGTGGATAACTTACAGCGTCATCAAAGGCCAGTTGCTCTCATACCATGTCTATGTGGTGTGGGAGGGTAAAAATCCCTTGGGTCGGTAAAAGTGTAGGCTCGGGCTTTCTATCGACAAACTGTCTAATGGTGAAAACAAGTCTATTCAGACTTATCCATGATAGGCAGTAAACAATCTTCAAGAAAAAAGGTCAAAGAATGGGTATATTTTATTTCAATTAGAGAATGTAGGGCTCAGCAAAAGTAGATCAACTAATCTATGGATACTCCTAGAAACTGTAAACTGAATATACATGATACTACAAGAATATTCAATTCAATTCAATTCTTTAATGCAGACTCAGGATTATGGTAGTTACATATTTTGGTCCAAATTAAAAATTAATGTGAATAGGATATAGGTAATAGTATGAATATTACCATACTAACCAATATCAAAATGTTGGTCTACGTACAGTTAGAATAACTAATACTGTTTATGTGATCTGTAATATATTATGGGAATATATACAAGGACACAACCACAACTCAGTTCCCTTCTCTATATATATTTGATTGTCTACTATCCGCTACCATAGGAGTTAGTTCCCGCTTCTGCCACTATCGCGCCACCTGTGAGTGGCTCCTGGCCACCCTCATAGCAGCTGCGTCTGGTCACTACCGCTTCCAGATCTGCACTGACTGTCAGATTTTAAGAAGGAAGTATATATATATAGATTTTACCTCGGTAAACAGCCTCAGGCTAGCCTCAGGCTAGGGAGAGGTAAGCACGTCCGGTACCAGCAATTAGCATATACAACTCACGACTGGATAACGTGTCGTTGGGTTGCTCCGGCAAAATTAGTCTACATACAAGCAAATACGCAGTAAGTATAATAAAAACTGTGGTTAGCTTAATTATGATGCATTAGAGCATCAATATGGAAAGTTTAGACTTTCGTTGGTCCAATTTGGACGAGTTATTTGGTTATAAACAACCAAGGATAGAACACTCGAGTGGGTTTCGCGAAGGAACCAAACCGGTCATTAGCAGTTATGTCAACACCCGGGTCACCGTGTGACTATGGGTAGAGATGTGGGTTTCGCCCTATCTCATGTGGAAATTCTCTCGTACTCTAATAGAGAGTAATGTTGGAGATGCTCCTGGGTTTCTTTTATAGACTCCCCTAGACAAAACTTTTTCAGGCGTTTCTCCGAGTTTCGTAGCATTTTCTCCAACTTGTTGACGTAGTAGTCACAGGTGGGAGAAGTGTGCGGAACAGAGGGATGGGCGGGCCGATACACTGGTCCCGACCCCACGTAAGGTTTGGGCTTGACCCACAACCCACGCACAAATTTAGCTTATTACGCCTGTGTTATAACGGTATAAACACGTTCTTTAACACCAGTAGATGTCCAAATGAGTTTGAAACAACCATATTGTGACATATATATATACCGGGACTGATCAAAAATGTTTGTTTCAGTTCCCGATGGCCACGAAGCGGAGTAAGCGCGGTGCAGCAGCAGCCGAGGGGCGTGTTCCGAGTGGAGTGGACGAGGAGTACGACTCCTCACCCGTGTTGTCGGCAGGGCCGTCGACACAGCCCCGGGCGCATATCCTCTCCGACCCGGACGAGGACGCAGTGCCTGATGTGCCTGCGCCTCCAGATTGGGAGGCTCGCTTTGCAAGATTGGAAAGCCACATCTTGACTGCCAAATCGCCTGTGTCTCGGAAGCGGCGTAGGCCGAGTGTCCAAGAGGATTCATTTGAAGATTTCTTGGACACAGACTCGGCGGTGGAGCTTAAGGCTCCTCCTCCTCCTTCTCCTAAACGGAGAAAGAAGAAGAAACAGGTGATTTCTTCGGGTGATGAATTCACCAAGGAGCGGGCAGAGTCTGGTTTGCGCAAAAAGCGGAAGACTAAGTCCAAAAAGAAGAAGAAGAAAAGGAAATATTCTTCTTCTGAGTCGTCCACTGGGTCTACTTCTACGGAATCAGACTCAGACACCGTATATGAAGGGGTCTATGCGGACATTGGCACTAAAGTGGCTAAGAAGGTGGAGAAGCCAAAGGCTAAGCGGATTAAAACCACTACGCTTATGCGCGAGACCGTGAATGGTCATTTTCGCACGTTCAAACCGGCGGAGGTTATCTCCAAGTTAGGAGATGAGTTAACAGGCATAAAGGGTGTTCCCAACTCCATCATTAAAGAGATGGATCGGGATGTCAATATGACGGATGACCGTAAGAAGTTTGAGGATGTGTTGCACACAGTGCATAAGGCAGTGTTGGCTACCCTAACAGCTATTGTTCCTGTGGCTAATAGGATGCAGAGTGAAAATAAGTTCTCATCTTTGGCTAAGACAATGGACAAAGGCATTGCAGTACTAGCGGCGGCAGGTAATTACCTGTCGTTTCGAAGATATGAAAATGTCTTCAAGTCAGTTTGCACAGATGCTGGCAAAGAAGTGGCTCGCTCAAAGAAGGTTACTGATAATGAGGGGAAGGAGTTTACGCTCTATCTTGCTCCAGAGCCGATTAAAGGGAAACCTTTAGATAATACCAAGATGTTTGGCGGTCAACTACAATACCTCTATAAAGAGGTAGAGACTGCAGCCAAGAGTGGCAAAAACATGGATGGCAAGAAGAAACAGGAAGTTCCTCGTTTCAAAAAGTCACGAGGGGATTTTCGTCCACGACGGTTCACCAGAGGAACCAGACCGAGTTCAAACTTTGGTCAAGGGTTTCGGGGCCGGGGCGCTCGCCCAGGCTGGACCGACAACACCGCACGGCCAATAGGTCGAGGGTTCAACTCGTCGAGACCTTTCCCCAGGGGGGGGTCCAAGTAGAGGTCCAAACACAAACTTTACAAGTCCCTGTAGCCTCTAAAAACACACAAACTGTAAGCAACTTTGTGGCAGGTAATATTAGTAATCATATTTCTGAGTGGCACAAAATTACTAGTGACCAAGAAATTATAGAAATAGTTAGGGGTGTTCAAATTCCTTTTACACAAATTCCTGTACAAAGTATAATACCTTTTCCATATAACATTCAACCAGTTGAACGAGACGCACTAACTAAACAGGTACATAAATTCTTTGAGAAAGGAATTATACAAAAAGTGACACACTGTTCAGGACAGTTTATTTCAAACATTTTCTCGAGACCGAAGCCTAATGGTGATGTTCGAATGATCCTGGATTTAACAATCCTTAATAAAAGGGTGGAATATAGACATTTTAAAATGTTCTCTCTAGATACGGCACGGGATCTGATTACACCAGATGCGTGGATGACTAGTGTTGATTTACAGGATGCATATTATACGCTTCCCATAATGGGAAAATACCGAAAATGTCTTCGATTTATTTGGGATAACCAACTCTATGAGTTTACCTGTATGCCGAATGGCTTAGCTTGTGCGCCACGTTTATTTACTAAATTGCTTAAACCTGTTTTCTCGGTAATGGCGAGGAAGGGTCATATAATGTTTCCATACATAGATGATTCTTTTATTATAGCATCAACACAAATTGGTTGTGTGAATGCAGTTTTGGATTTATGTGCATTACTCACTAAATTGGGGTTTTATGTACATCAACAAAAGTCAGTGTTTAAACCAACAAAACAACTTAAATGTTTAGGGTTTATTCTGGATACACAGTCCCTTACAGTGTCGATAACAGAACAAAAACTAATTAAGTTTATGACTACAGCGACTCAGCTTATTAAGTTATCAAAGCCAAAAATTAGACAGGTTGCTGTTCTTATTGGCATAATGACCTCATATGCACCTGCGGTGTTATATGGGAAGGCCCATATTAAGTCGCTAGAAATAGATAAAAATTTAGCGTTAACACGAACTAAAGGCAATTTTGAGCGAAAGATGTTTATTTCGCAAGAAGGGTTACAGGATATTGGATGGTGGATGCAACATATAGCAAGTTCACCAAATCCAATCCGCATGGCGGAACCTAATACAGTAATTACTACTGATGCTTCGTTAGAAGGTTGGGGAGCTCATCGAGATGGGGTCACAACAGGAGGTAGATGGAATGATGATGAAAAATCAGACCATATTAATGCACTAGAATTGCGTGCTATTTATCTGGGCTTACGTAGTTTAGTAAAGATAAATAAATCACAGGTTAGAATACTAACTGATAATACTACTGCCATGGCATATATTCGTAACATGGGTGGAACCAAATCAAAGTCTTGCAATCAGTTATCTAAACTGATTTGGAACTGGGCACAGGCTCAACAAGTCTGGCTGACTGTAGCGCATATTCCAGGGTCACAAAATACACTTGCAGATTATAAAAGTAGAAATTTCCATGACCATTTAGAGTGGTCTCTCTCTACACATTTGTTTAACTTCGTTTGTGAAAAATGGGGTACACCTGAAGTTGACCTATTTGCATCACGAAATAATAACAAGTTACCCTGTTATGTTTCTTGGCATCCTGAACCGGATGCTTGGAAAGTAGATGCGTTTGCTATTACCTGGGAAAATAATTATTTTTATATTTTCCCACCATTTAGCATTATCAGCCGAGTAGTGAGAAAAATCGGCTTGGAAGGGACACATGCGATACTGGTGGTGCCCGATTGGGACACGCAACCTTGGCTGCCAGCAGTTTCACAACTGGCAAAAGATTGTATACGATTCCCAAGAAAACTCGGGAATCTGACGCACCACGGACCGCTAGTGGTTCACGGCGACGTGTCAACGACGCCCCTATTGGCATTCCTTTTCTAAGGAAGCAGCTACAGCAATTTGGATTGGACAGAATTACTGAGGATAGGATAGTATCGGATGCCTGGAGGCCAGGAACTGTCAAAATGTATACAACCTATTTAAAGAAATGGGGTGTACATTGTTTGTTAATGAAAGTTAAGCCAACAAATCCAAAGATTTCACAAGTAGCTCGGTTTCTTCGTTCTCTAGAGGATGAAGGACTTTCCTTTGGATCGATTAATGCGGCGAGGTGTGCGTTATCAATTATATTACCTAGAATTGATGGCGAAACAGTTGGAAAACATCATGTTATTTGTTATTTACTTCGTTCAATTTATCAAAGGAATCCTCCAAAACCAAAGTATAGTCGGTTTTGGGATGTTTCTATAGTATTTAAGTTGTTTCAGGCTTGGCCTCACAACTCGTGGTTAGATATAAAACAGTTAGGTTTTAAGGTCGCGGTCCTGTTATTGTTAGTAACCGGACATAGAGGACAGACGATTGTTGCTTTATCCTTAACTGGATTAGAAGTAGACAAGCAACAAGCTACGTTTGATTTAGAAAAATTGCTTAAATCGAACACGTTAGGTGACCCTTTATCAACGGTTCACTTAGACTGTTTTCCGAATGATCGGAAATTATGTGTTGTGTCGGCCATACGGGCTTATATATACAAGACAAAGGATTTACGTGCATCACAACAACTATTAGTGAGCTTTATAAAGCCACATAAGGCGATTTCACGAGACACACTTGCCAGATGGACAATTACGGTGTTGAAATTGGCTGGAGTGGATACGAGTAAATACTCTTCCCACTCAACTAGAGGAGCCATGGTCTCCAAGGCACGGGTGCTTGGTATTTCTGTGAAAAGAATACTAGCGCATGCAGGCTGGAAGACGGCTAAGTCGTTTGCAAAACATTATAATAAACGACTAGAAAAGCCTACCGGCGTTGCAAAGCGTCTTCTCGCCAACTAACAAGAATAGGTGAGAACAAAAATTTAGAATGTTATAATAATAAGAAAGAATGATATTAAGGATAAAAATGAATTATGTAAAGGTCTCCCTAGCCTGAGGCTAGCCTGAGGCTGTTTACCGAGGTAAAATAGTATAGTTATACGAGTCTTACCTTGGTACAGATGATGGATAACTGTTGTTTTACCGAGGTATAAGCCTCGGATAGATGTGGGCTAGGGCCCTCCCGCCACACCCTGCCACATCTATTCTGTTGGTGTACCTTTTCGGTAAAGTAATAGTATCCATTGTTTGAAAGTCATTTTTATCCTCAATAAGTAGGTTAAGATTGCTGGTACCGGACGTGCTTACCTCTCCCTAGCCCACATCTATCCGAGGCTTATACCTCGGTAAAACAACAGTTATCCATCATCTGTACCAAGGTAAGACTCGTATAACTATACTATATAAGGTTATATATATAACAAATATTCGTATAAGAAATCAATGTTAGACGAAATGTCAAAGGAAATGAGAAATGGCCTGCAGGGTCATAATTTACCATATTCAATTTTCTCAATCAATCAATAGTTCCGTCCTCTAGTCGAGGGTTGGATGCAATGGTTCTCCACTTGTCCCGATGGTGTGCTGTTCTGATAGACTGTGAATAATTCAAGCCTGTCCACTGTGAAATATTTGTAAACCATGATGTTCTTGGTCTCCCTCTCCCTCTGCTGCCATTCACCTTCCCTTCCAACAATGTACAGTATATTGAACTCTGACGAATGATGTGGCCAAAATAAATAAGTTTCTTTGTCTGTATAGTGGCAAACAAGCTTTTCTTATTTTTAATTTTTCTGAGAACTTCGTTGTTGGTGATCTTCTTTGTCCATCATATTTTGATCATCCTTCGATAAGTCCACATCTCAAATGCTGCTAAACGTTTGTACATTTTCTTAGAGATTGTCCATGTCTCAGCCCCATACATTAGAGTAGACCACACATAACACTGAATAATATGCTTCCTTGTTTGTATTAATATCTTACTTGATGTTAACACTCTATACATTTTGGAGAATGTTGTTTGGGCTATTGTTATCCTTCTTCAATTTTCTACTGGGTATTATAATGTAGTCGGCTGCACTGCCCTCTGGCGTAAGAAGGCACATAGGGAAATATACGTACATAGGGTGATTGTATCAGGGAGCCTAGATAGTCTAATGGTTAGGATGCTAGTCCCGGAGTGACAAGACGAGTGGGTTCGAATATTGCTCTAGATGCAATATTTTGCAATTGGTGTAGCCACACAACATCGCTTCCCCTTACCAGGATCCAGTATAAGCTACATCTATGGCTGTTGAACCTACCCTCTACGGGCATAAGTGACAGTGGTATCACTACCTCCCCATGACAACAGTATTGACCTTTGACTATTGGGAATTGCTTAGAATAGTTCCATTGGTTGGCGTTTTATGACGTCATCAAATTAATGGCTCCCTAATAAAAATAGCACTTGTGGGACATGTAAATCCTGTTTTCTTCATGGCAGTGTTGCCACCCAGAAGTACTCTCTCGCCTCCAATAATATGTTCGCTTCCATCCATTGCGCACACTAGTGTTATTTCAATACCATGATATAAACGGAACATCATTGCGGATACACTATTATGTGCATATAGATGTATATGGTTGAAGCTGCGTATAATAATATAAATTTTCAGCGGTACCGTGAGTGAGTGTAATAGCCGCTGAGGCGCGGGCGAGTAGGTGGCACCACATGGGGAGGTGAGGTTCTACCAGTAGATGACCTGATGAATAGAGGTAATCAGCCGATGACTTAGTGGCTGGGGAGTAGATGGGATCTTGTGGATTATTATTCTCATATAATGGTTTATACAGCATATATATATAATTTATAATTAATTTGAAGTCAACAAATTAGGCTGCGGCTGAGTTGGAGGTATTAATTAAGATACGTTTTCACAGACCTTTTCCGCTTCATCTCAATAGACCTTGCGAGTTAAGCTAGTGACATCTGTCGGCAGAATCTGGAACCACTCTTGAGGGATACATTCCCTGACTGCCTATGATTTCACATTCTATATCTCCGTAAAGAATGCTAGGAAAAAAATAAAATGCTTGATTATATTCAGATATTCATATTGCAACAGGCATGAAGATCTTATCCTTGTAATATATCTTTAAAAAAGGCAACTATATTGTTTCTTCTGGAATTTCACCGCCGCTCACTTCACGTGTATTCACCCCACCAGTTAAGCTATTGACATCTATCGGCAGAATCTGGAACCACTCTATTCAGGTACTTTCCAGCTTAACTGGCGGGGTCTATTGACAACGTGGGGTACAACCGTAATATGTATTTCAGTGAGTAACTATTTGTTGGAGGTTTTACGTCCTAGTAACATCTGAGGTCATATCAGGACAGAAACCGACTACTAATATGATAAATGTATAATTCTGCCTCACTGACCATCAGCTCCATTCAATTCCATTCGATGACGTTTATTTCAACATCCTTATTATATACAGCTACAATTTCCATGAAACTTAATTACAATAGATGAAGAAAAGGAGAATGAAAAAAGTACAATGTTTACGATACATTCGCCATGACCCGATACCCGAGTTAAGTCACATTATCCTGATACTGGCCAAACCAGTCCTTCCCCTATCCTATTAATGCCGAGCGCCAGGCAAGGTAGCGACAACTATCAAATGCGTAAGTCATTGCCATGACTTGGGACAATTTACAAAACCCCAACTTCTCGCATGGGAAACCAGCCAAAACGCTCTTATAAATTTGGACATCACATCCGGTCCTTCAAAGTTGAATGTGTATACATGTTTTATAAGCAGCCACTCACCCACCATACACCATCCCCCATTGTAGAGTTTATTCGGTGCAAAGAGGCACACACTGCCTCCCTAGCTGCCATCCAGCACCAATTAAATAAACGCGCCTCGTTAGTTTTCCTAAATGAGCACGACATCTTGTGTGGAACCAAAACCTGTTATTGCCAAGGCATTCAAACAGTGTTCATAACAACCTTTGTTTGTTTGATGTTACGTCCTGGTGACAGCTGAGGTCATATCAGGCAGCTAACGATTCATGACAGTGCATACTCATTGCAAATTTATAGTACTGCCTTGCTAGGAGACCAGGACACGGGCACCATGACCCATAGGTCATATCAAAACAGCTAACCAGTTATGACAGTGCATACTCATTGCATACTCAATCCGCATGGGAAGCTTGCACTCTTGGTCTTACCAATTCGGTCACCCTGTCCAGTAGTCACAATAACAAGATCATATCTAATTCATGTGGCAAGTCAAGCGCCTGGAAGCCAGGCCCAACAGCAGGTCTTTCTTTGTTCCGCTATCGATTGGAAATGAAATGCCACGTTGCCACTATTCAGAGTTTGTTGGTTGGTTGGTTCGTTGTTGGAGTTTTACGTCCTTGCAACATCTCAGGTCATATCAGGATGGGTACTGACTCTTGACAGTGCATACTGATGGTGACTTTATAGTGCTGTCCCAATGGGAATCATGCCACTGGCACCATGACCCGATATCCCACTCAGTCACATTATCCTGACACTGAGCTAACCAGTCTTTGCCATATCCTATTTACACACAGCTCCATGCTAGGAAGCGACAAGTATACATTTTGTAAGTCATCGGTTTGACTCTGCTGGGATTCTCACTCGCGACTCGACTCTACCGATTCAGGCAAGTCTGGTCTTGTCAGACTTTATTGTCCGCTGGTCACTCACACTACAGTCAGTGTGTAAACACGCCGGGTCACAGCTTCAGCTAATGCGGAAGAAGTTGGGGGTTGGTGCCCTGATTCTTAAATATAGGCCCTATTCTTTGAATACCTTTTCGATGTAAACCCACATGCTTCCTAATGACCAAACTTGTGTAGGGTTATCGCTGTACATTTGTTTATAATATAGATTGCAGAGCCATTACCTTAGCACATAGTGTACACTGAATAAAAATACCACTTTGTATATGTTTGTTCACCAACTCAACCACTACACCCTCTGACATCCAAACTACAAAGAGCGAACTCTCCTCACCAGTCATCATTAGTAAGCATGGTAACCCATGCACCCCTGTGAGCAGACAATGGGTCAACTGCCTATTTCACCAGTGCGCCACACGTATATAGCCCACTGCGCGCTACCACTATGTATATCAGTGCACCGCCCACATAGCAAAGTGCTACCACTGTGTTAGATACAAGATTCACCCTGTACTTGTAGTACACGGGTGAACGACAACGTTGTGTAAATACGGGCGAAAATAACTTCAGTATGGAACAGGAAGTAGAATGCCTGCCTCCAGTATCAAACAGGTACTTATAACGAACGCCACAGAGTTGGTGAAATGGGAGAGAATGCAAACAGACAAGATGGCAGCATTGGAAAGCCGTCGATTTCACCTTTAAATTCTATTAAACTATATGTTTTATTATATTTTTCAACTCAAAGGTAGCGGGGAAATACAAATATATATATAAAGAATAAGTGTTGCTTCTTAGATTGTGAAATTAGGCTCTCCTTTCATTTCCCCGTATTTTCTGCCGCTTTTATATAGGGCTGGTATTCACCCGTGTACTGCGAGTACAGGGTGAATCCTTTATCTACCACTGTGTATGCCCATTGTATCCAACATGTACACTGCATCATCGGTTTTCTGGATTGATGCAGTGTGCCACCGACCTTCCCACACCAGCGCCATTTTGTTTCATTTCAGTGGCGGCTGGGTGCCAGCTTCAGTCTCTCAGAAGACTCGAATTCCCGCCAGTGGGCGCCACTTGTAACCAACCACCATTGTAACCTAGGTTGTTGTGCAACACGCATGTCCGTAACTAAGGAGACGGTGGGTTGCGCATGCGCGGGAGTTAGTTCCGCCGCTCGCCGAAATCGATCGGGACCAGTTCTGTATGCGAGCCAAACCGGAAATCAATGGACCATGACTACCCACGCATGCGCAAGCGCGCCATTTATGGCGAGTTTGCATCCAATTTAGCAGCCAGGAATTTTTTTCTTCATGGATATTCTTATCTTTTGATGTATTACTGTTTTATGGTCTATGATAATACTATTGTTTTATGTGTGTGTGTGGGGGGGGGGGAGGGTTGTTGTGGTTTATTTGTGTTATGAGTGTGTGTGGGGAGAGGAGAAGGGGGGGCTTGATCTGTATTCATTTTGGTAGGGAAAGGGTGGGAGGATATTCTTATCTTTTGTTCTATTACTGATTCATGGTCGATGATAAACATGTTGTTTTATATGTGTGTGTTTTTCTTGTGATTTATTTGTGTTATGAGTTTGTGTGATGGGTGCTGGTGGAGAGGGGTTTGATGTGTATTCCTTTTGGTAGGGGGAGAGGGTGTGAGGAGGTGAGGATAGGGTTTATTCATGTTGAATACTGATTGGTTCTTCACTCGATTAGCTCACAGGGTAGTGACATTCTAGGGGATTATCCTACTGTGAATATTGAATATCAGTCCACTACTTCCCAAGTTAACCAGATGTGCTTTGTTTGCTAATGTGTTTGGAATATAAATGTGCATGTATATATGATAATTCATTCAACATTGGACTAATTAAAGAAAGTGACGGGAATGCCATGTTTAGTTAAAGTTGCATAGTCCGATGATTTTCAGTTTCTGAAATTTTCTGAGATAAATACATTATGTTTATCGTTATAATCTACTTTACTTTAATTCGAAGTAACTTCGCTTTTAAATGGGTAAATTTGGAGATATTTGAAGTACAAACATGTCAAATTCATCTTGGCAAGCACGCCAACAGTTTGAGACTGTAAGCTACGGCAGTAACATATTCTGTTAACTTGACTTGGTATTCCTTGCTATGTGGCAACAAGTGCATCAGTCTCTAAGTTAAATATGTAGGATCAAATCTAGATAATTATTTTGGTTTTGTAAATTTGAGCCTTTTATTAGTCTATGCAGACCCCAACAACATAATTCTTTAACTCACATAACTAACTACACTCGAGTTACACTAGAATATTTCTTACAAACTAACATTTATATACCGCTTGCCTAACTGCAACTGAACATTAAAACTTACTACAACTTTCTTTTTTTCTTTTTTGTTGTCGGTACATTAGTTGTTTAAGCAGGGAAAATTTCAGTCGCAGGCGACTTTACCAACTGAATACAGAAGATAGCTTCTGCTTACATTCTAAATATTATGTAAATACTCACATTGATCTTACTAATATTGATCTAGTTATATGACACTAATGTTACCATATTGCTATGGAACTTTTGGGTTACAGAATTTCATTGTATTACATGCTGCAAATTGTGTATTCAACAGTTATTGTGTACCTTATTCTATACATATTTTGTGTAAATAACCCTGAATTGAAAAAATGGCTGGAAGACCAGTGCTTCGTCACTGACAAAAGAGTTATTCAGCAGAATAAACCTATTTACCAAAAAAAAAGAAAGACAAAAAAGAAGGGAATTATGGCTACCAACCATCATTAATTTAAAGATCCATATTCCAATGACAAAAGCAATTTTTCAAAAAGAAACTATGTACAAACATTTTAGATGCTCACGCATTCATTAAAAATGTCTGATTAAAAAGCATAACTGAATCAACTTAATAAAGATTGTTAATTGCAGAAACGGATTGTGTCTAGCATTTTCTATGTGTATGCCAAATATGTTGTCATATATTCACTCTAAATATCTCCAAATTTTGCCATTAATAATATAAGTGAATTCTGCTATTAAAAACTTATAACATCATTTATTTATCAAGCAATGTTGCCTATGTCTAGAAGACCAATGGTCTGGCGATGACAAAATCCGATGAATAAAGTGCATTTAGTAAAAGATCATTAAACAAATTAAATTGTAAAAACATAATTACGATTGTGTGTCCTTCCGGACGTTTGACTAACTGATACCGGCCAACTATTACACCTCCATACTAATCGTCATGACACTTTTCTAATCTGGGGAGTGGGACGTAGCTCAGGTGGTAGAGTGTCCACCTGTGAAGGTATCAGTCATCCTCTTAGTAGTAATCCTGCTCAGTGGAGCCATTTGCAGTTTGGGCTAGTTTCCATTCCAACCAGTGGTCCAGAACTGATGCATCAAAGTATGTGGTGTGTGCTGTCCTGTCTGTGGGAAAGTGCATATAAAAGACCCCTTGCTGCTTATCAAAAATGGTAGCCTACGGGGGCAGCAGCTTGTTTCCTCCAAAGAAATATGTCAGATAGACCATATGTTTCAATTCTAATAGCTGATGATATGAAAATCAATGGGCTCTCCAGGCGTCGTTAAATAAAGCAAGTTTTACTTTTTTTAAACTTTATAATCTTAGCAAACATTCATTCCATTACAGGTGAGCCATGTTCCTCCAAACCTAATCGTGTTCCTGGTGGTGGGTGCCCTGCCTTATACTAGCATGCACGGTAAGTTGTGACAAAATTGATTCATGCCCTATCAGTATCACTCGGGCTATTTATGTGAGGCCATTTATTTGAGGGTCTGTGGGGAACCCCTCTAGGTCATGTGATGGGGAAATCCCACCTGCAATGTCATCCATTCATACATTGCCTTCAGAGTGTGTTTGTCGTTCAGTGGACTATACCGGACAACTTTAAGGATATTCTAATTATATATATAATACTGAACAGTGTTTAAGTTTTAGGTTTGTTCTGATCACTACTCCTCTGTTAAACAATGATGCCAACGTCCATTATCACAGTCCACTGATGCTTCGTCATATATGGGTTGTTAATAGCATGGTTTATTTTGCCTTATGTACACATTTCATATTACTTTTGAATCTCAACAAACAATGTTGATGGTTTTTACTAACTTTGGTCACTTTGACCAGACTCTTATTGTGACCGCCTTAACACAATACAGTACAACCCCGTTAAACCAAGCTCAGTTCAACCAAATGATCGGTTACTCCCAACTCTTTTTCGGCAGCCCAGCAAAATACTAGCGTTTATCAGACAAAAAAGTTGCTTAATCCAAATTATCGGTTAATCCAAACAAAATTGTCAGACCCCAGGCCACTTCCGGTACGGTTAAACCAAATTTTCATGTGGTTATTAGATCATCTGAGACCCCACCAAATTTTATATGATAAATGGTAGTATTTGGCCAGGCCACCGAAAAAAGTTTTGATTAACCGATCGTTTGGCTTAACCGAGCATGGTTTAATGCGGTTATACTGTATATACATAAAAAACAATAATCAAAGTATTCACATACATTGTATATTACATTCATAATGCACTCACGTTTTTGCCAAAGCCAAGTCAAAGTCAAAGCCAAAGCTCGGTTAAACCAATGATCAGTGAATCCAAACAAATTTCTAGGGTCCCTTCAAGTTTGGTTTAACGGGGTTATAATATATTGGTCCCAGGATTGATGCGGAGCCTAGCTTTAACCCATGAAGCGGGACCTGTCACACAATCGGCCCCATTGCTTTTATGATTTGAGTCCAAAACAAAAGGGATATATAGTATTAATAGTACCTGACATGCTAATTGTAAAGTTTTGGATGGTTGTTTGAAGACAAGGAGACTGGACATATATATCCTGGTACATATCTACTAATACTGTAGCAATCACTTATGAGCTACCATTAGTGACTGCCTTCTAACGAAATCCGAAAGACTATCACCATATGGCACAGTCCGTCTGGGTATGTGTAATGGCACAAGCAAAAGCAGAACAGGGCAGGCCACGGCCAAGGATCAGATTCACCCTGAGATACAAAATGGCTAAGCATACAACACAATCATCCCACCTAGCCACAGTCCTGAAGGGTCCAGGTGTGTTCTAGCACACTGGTGCACTATCTAAGGACAGTGCGTGGGTGAAACGATGCTGTAACAAACCACATAAGGGATGGGATCCTCTCCCGCAGGCCGGTATGTCATCTGGGTAGATGTACATAGTAGGCTAAGGAATCATACTCATATTAGGAAAACACTTTGAAAGATACAAACAAACTAATATAGAAACTACTAACAACCAAAGCTCCAAATGGTTGGTCCGAGCAAGACCAGGTAAATACTCCTGAGTGTGGGACTAGACCGAAACACAATCACAGCTGCCCAGCGTTGAAAACCAGCACCCTCCCAGGAGCTGATACACTATGGACAGAATAAATAACTTGTCACAAAAAAACAAACAGACAAAAAAACTACCTCACAGTGGCGATCTTGACTGTTGTCCATTTCTATGTCTGAATGACCAGCAGGTGGCAGCACATTAATGCGGCAGTCCCGATGGTGGACCCTTCCACACTTTGCTAGCGGCTAACGCCATAATGGAGATTACACGTTAAAGATGCATAGTCCGATGAAGCATCAAATTTATCAAATTAAAACACTGATCTAGATTTGGTTCTACATATCTAACTTAGATACTGATGCACTTATTAAACATTTGACGCCACATAGAACAGAATACTGAGTCAATTTAATAGTACCTGTTACTTTAGAAGCCTATGGTGTCAGAGTTTTGGCGTGCTTTCCAAAACTAATTTGATATGTTTACACTTCAAATATCCCAAAAGTGAGCCATTTAAAATAAAAGTCACTTCAAGCCAAAATAAGATAGATTTTAATAATCAGTTCAATATTTTTATCTCAGGAAAAGGTCAGAAACTCAAAACCATCGGACTATGGAACTTTAACCACCTGCGAAGCCGTAAGTCATTCTACTCATGAACCTCATCATCATCATCATGCTGTCTGTCGCGATGCGACAAAGACTGCTTTCATTACTTGACTGCCGCTCTCCATTTAGCTCTCTGCTGTGAGAGTAATGTCCATGAGTTGGTCTTAATGTCTCTCAGCTTCAGGTTTCTCTTGATGGTATCCTTGAACCGGAGACGAGGGCGCATAACAGTTGAGTGTAGAACCTAGGCAATTATAAATCATGGAACAAACCCCAAAGACTGAAGCCATTATGGCGGGTCATCTTTCCTCACATACCCTGGACGAAAATAGAAGCCAATCCATCACAACAGCTAGGTAGGTTGTTAATAAGGCCTTGAAGGTAACTCAATACTTTGTTCTAAAATCGACTTCTGCGCAGTATGTCGCATACCAGTCTAACTGGATCAATATTAATCGATCCCCCTACTGGTACACAAACAAGTAGATGTTTAGGGTACATAGACCTATGTAGTAGACAGGACTGGTTAGCTCAAACCAGACGGGATGGCCGAATGAGATAGAGCGTCCGTCTCCCGTGTTGATAGATCATGGGATCATGGGTTGGAATCATGGTCGAGTCAAACCAATAACTTAAACATTTATACTTGTCGCTTCCTAGCCAGGTTCTCGGCATTATTAGGATAGGGAAAGGAGCAGTGGAATGAGGAAGACCAATCGTCTGTGACTGAAATTTCCCCTGCTTAAACAACTAATGTACCAACAAAAAAACAAAAACAAACAAAAAATGTCAGGATAATGTGACTGAGTGGGACCTGGGGTCATGGTGCCAGTGGCCTGATTTCCCAGTGGGGCACCAGTATAAAGTCACCATGAGAGTACACTGTCACAAGTCGGTACCCGTCCTGATATGACCTTAGATGTTACCAGGACGCAAAACTCAATCAAGCATACCTATGTAGCAGTCTACAACTGCATAGAGAGGTATGCGTGGTTATGGAGATTGCATTAGGGTGCCTTGATGGTCTAATGGTTAGGACTCTAGCTCTGGTCAAGGCTTATAGCTGTACAGTTAGTAAACATACATTGTATGGGTGTACTTGTAAGGATGAACGAACCTATGGATGTAAGCCATTTAAAACACTTACAATTGTAGGGGAACTAGTATAATAGTTTGCACTGACCTGTCAGGCAACAAGCCACATAGACAGGTAGGCGTGGATAGGGTGAGTGCATCAAGGCGCCTAGATGGGATAATGGTTAACACCCTAGCCTCAGAATGGAAAGGTGTTGCTCTAGATGCAATGTTCCGTTTAGTTGCATCACACGCATGACAGCTATATGTATGTAATGGCCCCACGGCCCTCCGACTCTCACCCTGCCAGGCACACATGGAGGAACGCTAAGATCCAATATAAGTATGCTTCTCCTTTGTTTATTGAACCAATCTGCTCTCCACGGCATCCACAGTCATCTGACCTGCCCCCTGACTCCCTAGGTCCCACAGTGACTCTATAGGTTGGGGGGGGAGCTAGCCACACACAGTAGAGGGCAGCCCAGTCAGGGCTCTACCCAGTGGCTAGCCGGCCACCACCTAGTGCAGTTCAGTGTAACTGCGTAGGTGTTTGGCATAGTGTCTCCCGCTACCACGTGGTAGTAGGGCTCATGTACAGACTACTACATATATATATATATATATAGCTCGTATACAGTGAACTGTATACTGGTGTAGAGCGAGGGGTTCCGGCAACTCTATTCTATTCGGCCCGCTGCCATTGTGGTTCCCGGGTTCGACGCTAGGGCGCGTGCAGTGCCTGTGTCGCGCTGCTCTGGACACTGGTCACTGCAGTTGCCCGGCACTCGGTCGGCTGCACTTCGGAGTGACACACCTCTCACTGTTTTTTTTTTTTTTCTTCTTAGGTAGGGCGTTTGCCCAGCCAGATATCCTATGCTGTTATGCTATTGATTACCTATTTGTAAACGTGCCGGCTGGTGGTGTGGGTGGTGTGAACAGGTCAAGTGAAAACACTACAGGTAATAAAGGAAAACAGGGTAAGAAGGAAAAGTAAGAGAGTGAGACTCTCTGGTTTATTGCTTATATAGGTTCTCAAGATTCAAGATGGCCGTTGTCACATGATCCTATTCATCAATCACAGTACAATGCAGTGGTCACATGACTCACTCCTCCAATCAGAGTACAATGCAGTGGTCAATGATCATAACAATACCATGTGGGGGGGAGGGGGCATGTGAGGTGACTCTTCCAAAGAGTGTTCTTAGTCAAACTCGGAAGTGACACTCCCTCTCAAAGACTATTCAATATACAAGTTCTATACCTAATGAATAACAGTTTACCAAGTTCACACATCCTCTATATGTCTTTGGGTTTTTATAATTTAACATTTATCATTATATAGACAGTTTGTAATTTACTATAGTAACTTCACCTCGGTTCACATGTATTATATCGGACAATTTTACATATTGTTGATATTGCCTATTGTCAACTCTTATCTACGGATATGTTATACACTCTTATTGTATCATTATTGCCTGTTGCTGTTGTTAATAAATGATATCGCCCATACCTAGTCGTTGCCTCCCTTCAGCCTATATATATATATATAGCCAAACATGTTGAAGAATCCTGCTACCGCAATGCACCCTTAAGGGCGCATTCCTTACATGCGGTATGCGGTATGCGAATGCGAATGCGACAAAAAATCGAAATGCCTTGAAACCTATGAGCTACATTCCTTACACACGGTATGCGAATGCGAATGCGAATGTGAATGCGTTTTTCCGATCGGTCCATGTAGCGATCGGTGCGGCATGCGGCATGCGGCAAGCGGGGTGCGAATAGAAACCTGAGTCTGATGTGTCCATTAGTTTAACACTAGGAGAGGCGACTGAGCATTACGGAACGGCCTAGAGGGGTGCTGTGTACATAGTGATTAGTGTGTGCTTATAAGGGGGAAGGAGGCGGGAAGGTGAGAAAGCCGTGAGGGGAAGAGAGAGGAGGGGAGAAAGCCGAGGGGAGGATGGCAGGGAGCTGAGAAAGCAGTGAGGGGAAGAGAGAGGAGGGGAGAAAGCCGAGGGAAAGCTACCAGATTCACAGAAATATGAATACTTATCTATAAATTGGCAATAATATAGCCAGTTGTGTGCCGCATGCTGCATACTGCGTGTAAGGAATCATGCCATTCGCATACCGCATGCCACATGCCGCATACTGCATCCCGCGTGTAAGGAATGCCCGCTTTAGGTTATTGTCTGGTAGTTCCTGAGTTTGGTTTGACCCTTAGACATGGCTTGTTTCCACACCGGAAGTGGGGCAGTGTCCCCCTCGCCCTAATCCGTCAAATTACGTCATAGCAAATTAAGCTGCCTTTGGCCCTATGCACATAGGATGCATGATGTTGAAAGATAAGACCGTTGCTACCAAACAATGCCATCGGTTATAGTATGGATCGTACTGCAGTTATACCAGCCAATATATTTACATTAAATAGAATACATTTGTCTGTTTGTTTCTTGGAGTGTTACTTCCTAGCAACATCTAAGGTCACATCATGATGGGCTACGACTTTGACCCTAAACACATATGATTCTTGATGTTGAAACACAATACTGTTGCTGCCCTAACATCGGTTACACTTATAATGTGAATCATAGTGCAGTTATATTAGCCAATGTACTATATTTATTTGTTTGTTTCTTGGAGTCTTACATCCTAGCAACATCTAAGGTCACATCATAATGGGTACCGACTTGAGACAGTGCTGAATGTTCTATTGGTTCATTCGAATATTTCAGCGTCCTGCAACACTAGGAGGGCACTGCACACTCATCACATCTTTAGAGTGTTGCTCCACTGGGAGACCAAGCTGCCGGCATCATCAGGTTGGAGAGCTTACCTCGATCGGGCTATGGTGGTTAAATACTTCATTCGAGCACCGGTTCAATTTCCAAGGTCGAATTTTATATAAGATTAGGTAGCAGGTTCAAAAATATGCTTATGGCACACTGAGTTTTGGGAAGTTTACATATTGGAATACATCACTATAAAGCCAAAAATTATATCTAATTTCCTGGATATTCGTAGGACATTTAGTTGGGACCGGATTGAGTAAATTAACAGTGAATATTAGGAAATAATTCAGTAGTTACAACACATGGCTACAGGACAGAACTGCCCATGTTATAACTGTGTTGGTATAGCCATAAATCCCAAACAATAGAGGAACCTCCAGCCAACAATAGGGGTATATGCTGGTCTGTGGCCCACTCATATACTTCCACTTGCCACTGGGGGAGGTCCTGTGGGGACTGTTGTGCATGATGTAGATATATTTTTTGCATACCAATATATATATGCATAATAAATAATTCACTGTGATTATGCATCTGATGCATAATCACCACAAAGATGCTGGTACAACATTAAGAAAAACCTACCTTAAATATTATTGTATTTGATTTATTTTATTGTTGTGACAGCATATATACATATATACACATATACATATACACACATATACATATATTAATAAACACTTTATCGATTTAA